>JAVYIG010001570.1:72500-321544 GCA_035222895.1 Strongylocentrotus droebachiensis | reverse complement strand
AAAAGGTATCTACTACTTGTTGTTTGAATCAATTGTTCACAATATTTTATCATCACCTCATATTGCCAATTACAAGATGTGCTTTAATATTAATGGGCGACTTTAATGCCAACTTTTTATCATGTGACTCAAATTCTCAGTATTTGGATTTCTTAAATTTGCTTTTATCCCATTCTTTTCTTCCCCAAATCACCAAACAACACGATAGTAGTGTCACTTTGATCGATAATATTTGTACAAAATAATCTTCTAATTTTGAACCTGGTATAGTGCTTTCCGACTTGAATAATCACTTCCCAGTGTTTGCTTTCATTCCCAATTTTCATTAAAGTGTAATTCCAGTTAGCAGGTGTCGGGTTTTCGTATTTGTCCCATGCATGGGTGTCGATCCCGGGGGGATGGGGGGGGGGATATACCCCCCCCCCCCAATATTTAAGGTGGGGGGGGGGTGGCCTGTACAATCATCCCCCCAATAATTCACAATACAAAAAAAAATAAGAGAAAAATTAATGATGAGAGCCCGATGAGAGTAGTTAATGGTTATAACTTGCAAGATGACCATCAATATACACATTTTGCTATCTCATTTTCAAATACATACATATATAAAAAAAAAAACGAAGTAAATGAGACTACCGTATATGAGACAAGAATAAATTGAATTCTCGCTCATACGGCTTCATCAGGAATTGATAATTTACTCAATCAACAGCATCATAGAAATGCAGTGCGCAAAATGCAAAGCCGCAGCGTTAAAAAGCAAAGAGCTTAGTAAATGTTAAGCGCGAAGCGCAAAAGTGCAAAAAGAAGAAGAGAGCGGGAGAGAGAGAGATAATGAGAGACGAAGAGGATACAAGCGCGTAGCCAGGGGTGGTGGGGGCGGTCGCCCCCCACCCCCCCCCACCCCCCCCAAAAAAAAAAAAAAAAAAACGCCGACTAAAACAAAAAAAAGAGAGAGAGAAAGAAGAAAGAAAGAGGACGTAGGAAGAAAAAGGATTAAGAATCGAGAACGGTACAAAGAATCGTCTTCTTTCTCTAATAATTTAATAAAACGTCAAAGCTTCCGCGCTTCGTGCGGGAAGGGGGGAACCGAATTCAGACAAGGATTAAGAGTCGAGAATGGTACAACGAATCGTCTTCTTTCTTATATAATTTAATGACACGTCAAAGCTTTCCGCGCTTCGCGCGGGAAGGGGGGGGGAGGAGAACTGAATTCAGACAAGGATTAAGAGTCGAGAATGGTACAACGAATCGTCTTCTTTCTCTAATAATTTAATGAAACGTCAAGGCTTCCGCGCTTTGCGCGGGAAGGGGGGGGGGGGGACTTAATTCAGACAAGGATTAAGAGTCGAGAATGGTACATCGAATCGTCTTCTTTCTTATGTAATTTAAAGACACGTCAAAGCTTCCGCGCTTCGCGCGGGAAAGGGGAGGAGAAACTGATTCAGACAAGGATTAAGAGTCGAGAATGGTACAACGAATCGTCTTCTTTCTCTAATAATTAATGAAACGTCAAGGCTTCCGCGCTTTGCGCGGGAAGGGGGGGGGACTTAATTAAGACAAGGATTAAGAGTCGAGAATGGTACAACGAATCGTCTTCTTTCTTATATAATTTAATGACACGTCAAAGCTTCCGCGCTTCGCGCGGAAAGGGGGAGGAGGAACTGAATTCAGACAAGGATTAAGAGTCGAGAATGGTACAACGAATCGTCTTCTTTCTTATGTAATTTAAAGACACGTCAAAGCTTCCGCGCTTCGCGCGGGAAAGGGGGAGGAGAAACTGAATCAGACAAGGATTAAGAGTCGAGAATGGTACAACGAATCGTCTTCTTTCTCTAATAATTTAATGAAACGTCAGGCTTCCGCGCTTTGCGCGGGAAGGGGGGGGGACTTAATTAAGACAAGGATTAAGAGTCGAGAATGGTACAACGAATCGTCTTCTTTCTTATATAATTTAATGACACGTCAAAGCTTCCGCGCTTCGCGCGGGAAAGGGGGAGGAGGAACTGAATTCAGACAAGGATTAAGAGTCGAGAATGGTACAACGAATCGTCTTCTTTCTCTAATAATTTAATGAAACGTCAAGGGCTTCCGCGCTTTGCACGGGAAGGGGGGGGGGGGGACTGAATTCAGACAAGGATTAAGAGTCGAGAATGGTACAACGAATCGTCTTCTTTCTTTAATAATTTATGAAACGTCAGAGCTTCCGCGCTTCGCGCGAGAAGGGGGGAAACTCCCCCTAAATTAAAATTCTGCCTATATGCACTGTGAAAAATTTGGGCAATGTTTTTCGACCATTTGGCCCAACGTTGTGCCAATAGTCAACCTAACCATCTATTGGGCAATATTTTGCCCAGTGGTATTGGTAAACGTAATCACCCTACATCACACGTGCATAATTGTTTCGTATTTTGACCAAAATTTGGGCAAAGATATTACCTTTCAACTGCCCGACTACGGTATAGCCCACTTGTTGGGAAAATCTTGACCAGCTGTTGGCCATTGGGAAAATATTGCCCAATAGATGGTTGGGTTGACTATTGGCACAACGTTGGGCAATGGTCGAAAAATATTGCCCACATTTTTCACAGTGTGCTTGAGAGGGTAATAAACCCAGGTAGCAAGCCCATGTGGAACCCACATGGGTCCTATATTCTCTAAAATGTTATCTTTATTGAGGGTGACTTGAAAAGTTAATAACTTGGAAGGGAGGGGGTGCAACCTGCCACACGCCTCTACCTCTTTGTTGCTTTGATCCATTGCCGAAAATATTTTGGCACCTATCATCCCCCCCCCCCCCCCAACCGGGGATACAAATCGACACTCTTTGTCCCATTTGAACATCGAACGATTTCGACAGAGTCTTATCTCTACTGATTGGTCTGAAATATATAATTGTCAAAATGTAAGCGATTGTTGTAATAGGTTCCTTGAAATTGTCGATGAATTATATAACCAGTATATATTCCGATCTGTATTTATTGCGTTTTAACTACAAAACAGTGCCCAGACTGCCCTGTGTCACTAAATCTCGTTTGAAGTGTATTAACCGTAAAAACAAACCGTTAAAGCAAAAGAAACTGAGAGCTCTAAACTGACATACAATAGATATCGTAATATTCTTACTTCTTTTTTGAGACAGGCTAAACAAGATAATTATTCTTCATAATTCAATTTATTTAAAAATTACATTAAAAATACGTGGCAGATTATTAATAATGTCCCCTGAAAAGTAAAACTAAGACTATACACTTGAGAGTGTGATCGATGATGGTGTGAAGATTCAAGACTCTCGTCATTTAGCTGAATCTTTTAATTTTTTTAAAAGTTCAAATAGGGCCGAAGCTAGCTGAGAAAATACCCACATCTGGTAAACCCTTTCATTCATTTCTCACAAACTCCAACCAAAGTTCGTTATTTTTCAACTCCAACAGACTGTTCTGAATTAATTAATATTGTCAATAATGTTAAGAATAAAAAAAAAGGCAGGTGCTGATTGCATTACTAATTTTCTTTAAAAAAAGTAATCTGTGTGATTGCCCATCCTCTTCTTCTTCACTATATGGTATAAGATGACTTAGGTAATATCGCCCTATTTCCAAATCATTTATAATCTTATCAGACATAAACACTTATTTTCATCAAGTGCAATTTATTTACTAACTTTTAAATTGTGCGACATGATTAATAATTTGTTTCTCTGAAATTACATCACAAAATGGTATAGTGAAAACGACATGAGGAGAAGGTTTCCAATGTAAGTTTTAGAGCAATGCTAAGCACATCATTATTATTGTTTATAATGTTGTTTTCCGAGATCAGTGGAAATACAACTTTCTATCTCTGTAGAGTGCAGTTATTAATACAAATGGATTTCTCACTGATCTTCCAAATCATGAAATCATAAAGTTGATTATAACTGAAGTTTGATGTGTGAAAATGTGTCAGGTTTAGAAGACTGCCGAAACATTGTTTTCTCTCCAGTACAATTTTCGCTCTATGAGGCAAGTTAAAACTTATTCTTACCCTTATTCCTTGTAGCGCTGCCATTCCGATAAATCTTTTGGTTTAGTGTAGAGGATGACTTTACAGCCGGAAGCAACAATTTGGTTGACAAATTGTTTTCCTTTCTGAATTTGTAAGCTTTCGTTACCAAGATGCCTCTTTCGGCTTTCAGTGCCAGGGGTAAGTCGGTGCGTACACCGATTCTTGCATTGACTTGATCACTTCCAGGACGTTGTGGCCTTCTTTCAAATGCAGCTAGCAACCGATTCCTCTGGGGCTCTGGGCCATGTAAACAATTTTTTTCTATGATCGTTTCATGTGCGTTGTTTGATTTGTCACGATTCTTGGATGGAAGGCAGTGAGCGTTGGCAAGGGCAACGGATTGCGCCTCTACCTCGCTCAGACCAAGAGCTATGATTTTTAATTCAAATTTCATTTGGAAACTTTCCATATATTATTTTGATCAACATGGTGTATTGCCATATGAGCTATGGTTGGAGCGATGGATGCGGTTACTAGCGTTGATGTACTATGTGGATTAATCAGATTGAGATTCTGAATATCGGCAGAAAATTGAATCATATTGACAAGGATGTAATTCATTGTCCACAATAATTCCCAGTTAACATAATTCTCTCACTCCCCCTCTCTCTCTCTTGCATAAAGAAAATATGAATATAATGTTTTGCCTTGATTAAAAGAAATTGAACGTTGCTATCAGTATTAAACAGGGAAAAAGAAACGGAGAGAAAATTGATCAAAACGAACATTTAAGATACCTACTAACCTACTTATGATTGAAACGAATGCAGGTATGTTAGAATGTGAAATTATTCATTATAGAGCGATGACAAATTAGTTCTTTGATTCGCTCAATTTTACATGAATGCGGTGACTTGTTGGTTACGAACGGCAGGCTTCGATATCTACTCAATCTATCAAACATTACGAAATCTAGCTGTAGTTACTACACAGACAAGAAAGTAAATAAAAAGGGAGATGCCAGAATGATGACGATGACAATGATTGAAAGTTTGGATTAAAGATAATCAAAAAATGTGTTCTGGGGTCATAATTATTTCTTGGAATTTTAGAAAGTTTTATCCACCAACATGTTGTTGAGCATTATGTTCAATATGAATGCGGTGACGGTAACGAGCAGATGGTCCAAACTTATGCTGATCTTGATCTTGTCATGTAATTTGGTATGTAATATATGCCTGTAGCACACAGTCACACTATAGCAATAGCATACACCACCGAGATCCGCGCGATGATTGATGATCTATAATAATACCAGTTTTCGCCAATCAGAGAACTGGAAAGTCGACGCCCCTTGTTAGCCTTGATCAAAGTCCCGCTAATTTAGAGCGCATATTTTTGTGCTTCATTTCTAGGAGTAGGATCTACATTTTATGTCACAATTTTAAGAAGTGGGGCCCAATAGAGCCTATCATACGAAATACAAGATTTCCTAAATGTGTGTGTGGGGGGGGGGGGGGGGGGGGGGGGCATACCCTACTCTAATTTTTTTTTTTTTTTTGGGGGGGGCGTGTCCCTCTGTCCACCCCCTGATTGACGCCCATGACTGTGCCCCCCTTCTCTCCTGGAACACCGCTTCTGCCCCCTCTCTGTCTCTCTGACTCTCTCTCTTTCCATTCAACTCGTCTTCTCTTTACCCCCCCCCCCCCCTCTCTCTCTCTCTCTGCCCCCTCTCTTTTGTTCTGTCCATCTGTCTTGATCTGTTTCTCCGTGAGCCTGTCTACCTGCTTAAATCCTCTCTCCCCCTCTTCCTTTAATTCTCTCAATCTTTTCTCAATCTTTTCAAAACATGCATACTGTCTTCCTTTTATCCCATAACCATGATAAAGACAGCCTTCGAACAACAATAGAGACAATAATAGTTCTTAGACTTAAATTATATTTCATTTGATACCTCAATATCACCAAACATAAACTTAAATTAAGCATTTCATATATAAATTTTGTCACATAACGATTAGTTTAAGGTTATATACATAAACTTTGTATTCCATCACAATAATAACAGTAATGAAAAATAATCGAACATTAATAAAGCCCAAAGGCCTAATATTGGTTCAAAGTGTGGATCACTGTTCACGCATTTTCATTTTTGTAAAATTATGAGATTTATTTCCTTGTTTATGATTATAATTGGAAATGCATTACCTCAAACCTAATCACGAGTGCCAGTAAACAAGCATGGAAATATCTTAAAAATTGACACTTGTCGGTTTGTTTAGTTCAGAATATTGAAATTATAGATTGACTTTAACATTGAAATATCTAATATATAATAAGCAAACTATATAATAAGCCAAATGTGAGTTGTAATAAATGTATACACTATATTTTCTATTCCTACTGAAATTAACTAATGGTTGTTTCGTCATCAGTCTATACAGAGATGTAGTTGATCATAGCACTTGATCAAGATCG
Source organism: Strongylocentrotus droebachiensis (assembly GCA_035222895.1). Taxonomy (NCBI): domain Eukaryota; kingdom Metazoa; phylum Echinodermata; class Echinoidea; order Camarodonta; family Strongylocentrotidae; genus Strongylocentrotus; species Strongylocentrotus droebachiensis. The sequence goes on along the minus strand of JAVYIG010001570.1, from coordinate 315,079 downwards.
ACATACATGTATATATATTTATTTCAGTAATTAAGTTTTCCAATATATACTGATTTGACTACACTGTTCTGCACCCTGATTTTGTATGCCGTATGTATCTTGCATTGTAAATGGCAAAGCATATTATGTAGCAGTTTTACTTTGTAGGAGAACATTTTCGTTTAGCATGTAACGTACACGACAACGAAATTGTTCATTATTTTGAACAGTTGTAGCGAGGATTATTGCATGTCGTTATAATAACAATAATAATAACAATATTTATAAAGCGCAACATATCCATCTTTAGAGATGTCCAAGGTGCATATATTACGAGTATATTACGAGTTTTGAAGGTAAATTAGCAATTAATTTGATATGAGATGATATAACATACTTTATACATGTAATATTTGCACATACTAGTCATCTCCACTTTCTGTTTTAAGCATACTTATTTTCAACTACACAAGTTTCATAAATCGATATATAACATTTTATAAGAAATTTGTTTAATGCAAACCAGAATGACTTAATATAATTATTAAGACAAAACAAATTTCTATGCTTGAGAAAATTATGACATTTAAAAGTTATCATTCACATTCTTGGTATAATTTTGATTATAAAAAAAGTCAAGAAAATTATAATCGTTGCATTCTGTCAAAACATAATATAAACCTTTAGACATAAAAACAATAAACGTGTAGTTTTCATTTCTTCCATAGGAAATTATACCACATGGACTATCATATCTAAATGTCACTATGGGACAAAATAACAGTCGGACAACTACCCCTAGGACAATTTCTCATGGAAAAAACACCTACTACAACAATAACGAAGTTGTTTGGATATAATATATTGTGGTAATGCTTTACTTTTCCTAATAGTTGTCGACTCTCTGGGGGTAATGGTCCTAGGGTCATGCGGGTAGTGTCCTAAAGGACAGTTATCTAGGGGTATGTGTGCGGGGATATTAGTCCGGGCGCATCAATCGTCCCGGTCCGATTATTCGTTTGAAGGAAGGTTGATTAAGGGATTATTGTTCACGCCTCTGCTTAAAGAGGGTTCTCATGGAAGTTTAGCTGGTATCCTAGTTAGATAGATCGGTCCTAATAGGCCATTATCCTTCCCTCCATAAATTAACAGATATTCTGAAGTCTTAACTAATGGAGTGATACAATTTCTCTAGTTTCCAATTTTTTAAAACCAGCTTTATTTTCTTCATGACCCCAACAAATAATTTCAGTGTTCTTGTGACAATCATCTAGCGACCGTGGAAGACGGTCCCGCAGACAGGGCACATCTTATGACGTGACATCAGGCAACAGATTAATCCGATTGGGAAAAAGAAAATGGCGCAGAGGATGCCAAACGGGGTGAACTGCTCGTGGAGGGCACCGATCTTGCAGTTGGGGCACTGGTCCACAATGGCCACCATGGGGGCCTGGTGTGAAGTGACGGTGATGGTCTGGGCTGCAGGTGGGACGACGGTTTGCTGCATATACTGGGCCTGAGGCATGCCCGGTTGGGGTGGATAGCCGCCGGCGGCTGGAGAAAAAAGAAGAAGAAAAGTAAACGTTTTTGTAAATATTGTAAGCACTGAGTTGAGCAGTCACGCCATATGTGGTCAGAATATGGGGGCATCGGCATATCTCCATAAGGCCTATATTATTGTATTTCCCTTTAGGTGCCAAATAATGGGTCGGTCGGTCGGTCGGAAATCTCTTTTTTAAATAATTGTTTAAATATAAAAGTCGACAGTAGATTTCAAGATTTTTTGGTCGGTTGCAAAGGGCAATACAACATCTTTTTTGAAAAGGTCTAATGCCTGGGAGAACGTGAACCCAACTGAATGGTGAGAAAAAAGCGTCCGCCCCAGTATGCCCTAGTGTTCACCATTGTCAAAATAATAGCACTGAGCATTATCGTGCCCACTATAGAGAGGGGGGGGGGATATATCCCCTCCTCCTCCATAGTGGACATATTTTGTAGGCAAATACAGGATTACAGGATACAGGCTGCCCCCGCAATTACTCTAACTGCAGTGAATAAGTAACATTTTCGGATATGACCGCCAAGCAAGAGAGGAGCATTAATACTAAGTAAATATATTTTGGCATAGTGGCAGTCGAAAGCTTGTTCGACCCAATAAACTGCCATCATTATGAACTCCTTAAATCATTACAAATATGAAACCATGCAGACCAATATCATTTTTCGCTATCTCACTGATTGACACTCCAAATATATCATACTCAACCTCAAAATGTGTTGATATTACGTGGATCATGCAGACTTCTAATCATATTTTTTGCTAGATCTTTATCTATCATTAATATTCGTTGTGTTTTAATTTCTGTTAGTCATTGACAGATCAGGAGAACGCCCTTTAGTCTAGATCTCGTGGCATACAATTATTAGTACAGGAAGGTGTGCATGTCAAAGTGTATACAGTGCACTTTGAGTGATGAAGTATTAAAAATGTGTCAATAATGCAGGTTGAGGTAATTGTGCATAAAGGAGGTGTACCTGTGATGCTAATACAAATCCTCATATCACAAATTGTTAAGAATAAGATGTAATCCATAAATTTAAAATGTCTTGTATAATTATGAAAATGCAGAATACAGCACTGACGGATTTAGGGAGGTTCATGAGGCCACCAATACTGGCATCTGCCCAACCTTTGAAACTCAAAGGCATAATGCTTAGCCAGAGAGTTTTAGAGAAAAAAAAAGGATACCAAAACCAAAACATCTTGATGACCCCATTTTGGTTAAGAATGATGTCGCCCCCTCTTAAAAAAAAAATCATGGACCCGCCCCTAGCATGTCTTCCCATGTAACTACACTGTCACCTTTACCCAGGTGACATGTATAGACTACACCACTTAATCAATCATTAATTTTATGCCGCATTTATGTCATCATGAAAATATGACTCTCTTCCTTGTAATGATTATTAATCTTGATATTAATGAGGATGACTGTAACATTTTGCGGTAAAATGACAGGGGCAGATCCAGCATTTCGTAAAAGAGGATAGGGAGCACGATTCCGAAAAATAATTAAGTGGGCAAATGTCTGTTTTATATATTATATATTATATATATTATACATTTATGCACCCCCCCCCCCCAACAAAAACCAAAACAAAATCCGCCGGTAATCATATCAAATATAATTATCCATTAGATGCCGCATGGTATTTTGTGCATTATTACAGTAATAATACAATTCTTTTCGTGGATCCTGAGGCTGAAAGGCATAGTCCTATTTTTCCCAATAAAAGTGTAGTTACTTGTAGCGGTAGACAAACCAAACCACGTGATATTTTAGACTTATAACTTGAAATTGTATAGTATACTTAGTCTTTAGCTCATGTTTATCGTGTTTTAGAAATATAAAAATGTATATATCACGTCTATGTATTTTATTATTATATTTTACTTTGTTTTATATATATTTCTGTATTGTATTGTAAACATGTTGTGCTCTCATACTCCTGTAGGGGGTCCATAGAGTCAAATAAAATCTAAATCTAATCTTAAAGGCCATAATTTTGGAGTGCTCTCGCTGGACTTTCATCTTCTGTCCATGTTTATGATTTAATTGATACATAATTATAAACGGGGACTTCATATTTTAATGGACTCGTTATGTATTTTGTATTTACTGTAGTGAGTTCACATTACTGAATAGATATGAACCTTGTGAACCTCACGTGAAAAGATGTCTGAAATGATTATGAAATAAAATTTCTACAATTTTTGTGTATAATATGTTTCATTGATTTTAAGAAGGGAGAACATAATTATGACAAAACAGATATGGAAATATAATCATATACAAGAGAATTGTAAAGACAACAACAGACAACATCTCCTCCCAAAACATCATGGAAATCAATTAAAATAAATCCCTTATTATGGAGAAGAAAAAAGGTCGAGATGACAGATTAGTAAATGTCAACAAATTTATTCAAGGTGTTTGAAATTATGCGAATGGAATTGGGATAAAAATTGGAAAAAACATGAAAAATGGACATGACCATGATACCGCTATCCCATGCATGCAGTGGATAAAAACTTGGACGCTGTTTATATAGAGCGGAAAGAGTTGTCACCTGTTGGGATTTGTAAAAAACCACACAAGATGACAGATTAGTAAATGTCAACAAATTTATTCAAGGTGTTTGAAATTATGCGAATGGAATTGGGATAAAAATTGGAAAAAACATGAAAAATGGACATGACCATGAAACCGCTATCCCATGCATGCAGTGGATAAAAACTTGGCCGATGTTTATTTAGAGCGGAAAGAGTTGTCAACTTGTCACCTGTTGGGATTAGTAAAAACCCACACTTTATCATATGCCAAGACATATATAATATATCTTAACAGTACATGTACTTAGTCGTGTTAGGAAAATTATATTCGGTCCTCGCTTTTGACAAAATGTTGACAAAATGACTATATACACTGTCCTTCATTGAAGGACAGTGTATATAGTTACCATGGAGGTACATGTAATTGTTACCGGCGTGCATACCAGTCTGTACCAAACGGTGGTTGACAAACATGATACTGCCCGTTTTTTCATATTATAATGATAACCAATTCAAACGGACTTTGCCTTTTAATTCTTATGTCCTTATTAGTTCTTCTCTCACCTTTTCTCTATAATTATAGCGACTACCCGGACTCTCACGAAATGCTAATTCGAGCTAATATCATCATCATCGATAAACTTGTTAAAAAATGATATAACTATTTGTCATCTTATAGGCATATCACTCCGGACACAATATATTTTAGGACTATGTTTATTTTATGATTTTGATTTGTGTTTAATTGCGTTGATGTTATCCAGCTTAGATTATATCATGTCAAAAAATCATTCAAAACGAACGAATCGCCCTTGTACAACGGAGATAATGTAATATGGCGGAGGTTTAATATTCAGTCATTTTAAATAATTGTTAAACATAGTTACGAACACCCCACACATAGTTATTCAATGACTGATTTGATTGGTTAGTGTATGAAGAGGTATAATCTGGATTATTCTTGATCATAATTTATGACTCTAGTATATGACGTCAAGATAGACAAATGCCTAAATCCCATGACTACGTAAACACAAAGTACAAACCTGGATAGTAATCAGCTGGAAATAAAAGATATCAAACAGTGATTACTGAAAATGTATAAAAAGGACATGGCTTGCATTTCGTATAGATTTATTATGTTGATATATATTGGAACTATTGCGAGCAGACCGGATTAAGTCTGATATAATTTGTCAAGTTTTCCATATTTCAAATTGATGAAATTACTGTATTTTCATCTATCATTTTTATTTACAGAGATAAAGTTCATGATATATCAAACTCATCATATTATACATAATCATACAATGATTGCTTTAGCAGCGATATGATAACTAACTTGGCTTTTTGGGCATGTATGAAAGAGGGGGAAATGTCAAATTACAAGTATTTTGATTATCGAAGGACATATTACTTAAATCACAATGATTTATGAAAGAGAAAGTTCCGGTCGTTATCACCTAAAACGGATGCAATTGTAATCATTGCTTCTTCCTCAACAGTTTTGCCACCGATGGTGATACCGAACCCCCCCCCCCCCCAACAAAAAGAAGATAATAATTATATAAACAAATATTCATCTGGAAAAAGAATAGAATAAAGATATTTTAAAGGAATTAAAGGATACTCACGGCAAACACATTTTCGTGACACCCCATGCCCATTGATTTGATTTCTTATAATTTTTGTTAAAATTACTGTAAATGGTTTTGAATAAATTATTTCAAACCTTGCTATTTAATTCAAGGTTGTGTAGCTTTATTACGATTGAATACTCACGATTAAAGCCTGGTGGTGGCGGGTACGGCGCCCCGGCGGGAGGGGGGTACGGTGCCCCGGCGGGGGGAGGGTACGGTGCCCCGGCGGCGGGAGGATACGGTGCCCCGGCGGGAGGCGGACCCGCTTCTCCGGGGGAGTAGGGAGGGGGTGCCCCCATGGCGGCCATGTTTTCTCCATCAGCTGGTTTTTCCGAATTAGACATGGCTGGTAGAAGGTTTGTTTACGGCCGGATACACGAAGTGGTGAAATATGACTCTGAAATCTTATATCCCTATGGAACAATGATGCATAGATTATGATCTTTAGTCACGAATTACAGTTTAACCATGCATTAAACACAGATATCTGTCCAAGAAAAGTATAATTAATTAGATCTTATTGCATCAAATCTATTGCTGAAACTTAAAAAGGGTTTCGACGGTTTATATCCACTTTATTATCTCCACAAGGCAGATTTTTTTCTAGTCAGTGTCGACACCTGCGGTGGTCTTCTTAGCGCTGAAGTTACAGGAGTTGATATATCGATGTAAACCGAAACTTATCACATATCCCGGTAGTTAAACGGCACCACGAAAAAATATAGATTCTACGTGAAGTACGTGCTGAAAACAAAGAAGTACTCCTGTTCATAGAACAACCGAAGGGATTGATTATGTGGCAATTTTTCGATGATATCAATTTCCTCGCGTTGAAAATAGACTTCCGTGCCACGAGTTGCTGTCGGATGATTTATAGCCTCACAATTCTTCTCGGTGATACAATTATAATTGAAATTATTGTTACAAGTTGCTAGTACATGTACAAAGAATGTCTTTCTCCAATCCAATCCAATGCTAATAAGTTATTACAAGACGATGAGTTTTGTTGTTGTTGTTGTTTTCTCTCGATCAGGCAATAGATTCCTACACCATAAAATAATTCGTTAATCCAGCTAGTGTAGATAAATATTATACGTATGTAGCGATATATGCTATATCCTCCTCTTCGATCACTATTCGCATTATCCGTACTTTACACGAGAAGGCTCTAATTGTCAATGACGTAACAAAAGGGGTTAATGATTAATTATGCAAGTCGGAGGGAAGGATGGGCAGTGGCTGTCTGAAGTACCACAATGTTTATAATAGATATTGATAAAGGTGCTTAATCATTAAACAATGTAACTACCTTTGGGGGAGGGGGGAATTCAGGCAGTTTCGTTGGCACTTAGTCTTTCATTTTACACGGTCATCATTTTGAACATGATGACCTTGTAATTAAGATCCGTTTTTTTGATATGTAAGATTACCTGTTAAACGGGAATAAAGAAAAAGGTAATGCGGTGCAAGAAAGAAAGTATTAGTTTGTTTATTTTAATTTACATCTTGAAGCTAGTATACATGACCATTATAGGTCAGATAATCGTCACATGAACAAATAAAAGACAGCAATACATAATTATATATCACCCTATAATATGAAGAACGTTTAAAGTGCATTCTAAACAATAGCTTTTTGTTTAATATTAACACTTGCTGATATACTTTTGTGTTATAGCAGGGTTCAAAGGGTATATATGCATTGCAGCTATGGGTATGACGGTGTCAATCCGCTCGACTTAATTAAAAGTGCAATTTATGCAAGATCAAAAAACTTGAATGACGTCAATTATTTATGGGTGTGGTTAAGGTCAATGGGTAGGACATATTCTTTTAGAGGACATTAAACCCCTTATCATTATCAAAGCCTCCTCTCGATTTGGGGTATACAGGCTCTGGTGGGGGGGGGGGGGGGCACAGGGAAATGTGCCCCTGGTAAAATACAATCCGCCCCAATGTCTTGGCAACAATTTTAGCCTTGAATAGCTACGAGCATTACAAACAAATTAATATTTTCTTTCTTGTTTGTTCATCATAGAAACTTTAGAGTAAAAAAAAAAAAAAAAAAAAAAAAATATATATATATATATATATATCTGATCAACATTTTTTTTGTTCTTGTCATATTTATAGGGTTAGTGCCCCAAAGCCAAAGAACTATCCAAACATCACTGTCTTTCAAAGTAAAATAATCAGGTAGTTTCCAGACATACATTAATTAGGAGTTAAATCAGAAAAAATGAAGACCGGCATCTTCCTAAGTTTCATTATACTGCTACTAGAGGCAGATATTATTCACGTTTCAAAGAGCAGATCGGGGCCAATCTATTGCAAGTCATCAATGATTGTGGTTACTTATGGAATCACACCACGTCCAATAAGGGAAATTCCCAAGCATAGTGACGAAACCACAGTTGCAACAGCAATCAAACTTACATTCTTTTCAGTCACATTTTGCCATACTGTAATTTGTTTTGCATTTAAAAGATGTATTTCTTTCAATTTTTAGAGCCTTTCCATGATCACTGGATTGTGTACTGCTGATACTTAGCAAAATATGTTCCATCTGAGCAAATAACTGTAATGTAATTGTGTACCAAGGTTCTCTGCACAGAACTCAAATTTTGATATTGGTTGTTGTTGCTGATTTTATTTAGACACGGTAAAATTACGCTTTCAGCCCAAAAGGCTGTTTTTCAGTATGTCCGTGTGTATGGTATTACACAAATGAATTTGACATCAAAGTTACTATACCATGGAGAAAAAAACAACAATACAAACATATTTCAGAACATAAGGCATTACATATAATTTAATGATTAATTATATCGTTTTACATATTGCAGGAGAAAAAAGAGATAGAGCTATGACTAGGCTACCATTCAAAGTGAAAAGAAAAAAATTATAAAGGAAGGGGCAACAAAGAGAAGGTCAAAGATAGAAAGAAAGAGATACAACATTTACAATACATAATAATATAGGTACTGGCATAAATTCTACCCAATCTTAATAGCATAAAATTTGTTTTTGGTTTGTATGTTTTTGTTTTTTGGTAGCTTTGACCTCTCTCGTCTTCTTTTATCATTACCATCATCATAATCATCATATATCTCTCTTTTTCCATCTCTTTTCACTCATTCTCTATCTGAGATTTGAGGGTCACACAGATAAAAGTTATAATAGCTATAGGTTGTAATAGCTATAAGTACAATGCTCATAAAAAGACAAAATCAACTAGTTTTTAAACTGGATTGTAATATTCCAGTCAATTTTTGAATCCTCAACATAATTTTGATATCACATAATATTGTACTACTGGCCATAAATTGCTATTCACATATATTAATATCATGCATGGTAGAATAAATAACAAAATACATTTGAGTTTTCTCCAAAGTTGCAATTTCAAGCATTTATTTGCATCCATTTTTCTTTTGGTAATAGATGATAACAAAATAATATAGACCTATTTACATATTGCACTTCTCTACACTACACAGGCTACATTAAGTACATTTACAGAAACAAGAAAATTATATGTTTTTCATGCATTCCTTCATTAGAATATAACATTTCTATCTTTCAATTCCATGCAACACAATAGCTGATTAAATTCAATTGAGCGAAATAAACAATGAGAGTAATTCTTTTCACAAAAAATATTATTTTTGTTAAAACAAATTATGAAAATAATACATTAATATAAAGAGAAACAATTATACTCATGAGCATGAATTGGTGAGATTTTTAGTTTTTACATCATCAGGGATGTCTAATTCATATTTAATGGTCAAATTATAATTCAATGCTTTAATCCTGACAGTTAACAGCTTCCTTCATGTCTGTTGCAAGTGAAAATCCAATGCATTTCTTAAAGAGCTGCTTCATCGACCCATTAATTAGTGAACCCAAGATGTTGAATGAAACTGAAACAGTCACCAACCTGCACAGAGGTCACTGCTAACTGTGCTGCATAGGTCTTGATAGTATGTATTTACACAGCCAACTAAACACATAAATTATTGGAAGATCACTCCCATAATTACTGATAACAATACTTCTATAATGAAAGGAAAAACAAAGGAATGTTTCAACATGACCGTTCTGCTGAGATAATTTCCAGGCATGTAGACAAAAATTATAGACACTGAGCTTTAAATCAGAAAAGCACTGTATACAACATTTTACAGTATCCTTCCAAGATAATAATAATCAAACATAGATTGACAACAACAGACTTTGATGTTATGACCTGTTTAACAAAAAAGAAGAAAAAAAAAAATGTTTATATACTTCACAAGTTCTTTATTCATGTTAAGACACATACATGTACATGTACGCACAGTCCTAAAACAAGACCATGTCTGCTCGAGTGTGCCAGGGGTAAATTGTTAGATTTAACAAAAATACAGATGACAAATACAATGTACCACTTACTTCTTGATGAAGCAAAACCAGAATGATTATAATTAAAGGTTTTTCACATAGTCATACAATATATAGAGTTTTGTACACTCGATAGATAGTGGCAATGGACTTGAAATATATCCTTGATCAAAGTGCTATACCACACAACCAACCTTATGTTTGTCTTATTGAGTGTTGGATCAGTCTAATTATTGTAAGTATGAATCGGATATATAAAAAAATATGTGGTTTAGTTCATCCTAACTTTAGGATATAATCACCTAACCTCTGTGGGTTCGATTTATGTCATCCTTTATTTCCTTCATACACCTTAATCATAAAAGTTTTCTAAAGGTTGAATCAATACATTCTAGCTGTACAAAAATGATCCTTCATGCTATTGAACCTTTAAAGCACTACAGCATTGAACAGTGCTGTACTCATCTCACTTACTGTAACATACCTGAATGAATGTGTTATATATATATATATATATATATATATGCCAACATACATGTATGCATTTGTACTTTGTAGTATCGACGGAATGCCAAGGTGGATAGTATTTGGATCTAATACTACAGTTTCTTTTCAAGTGTGACCAACTGGAAAACTGAGCCACTACATACAAGTTTTATTTATAGGTCAAAGAATTTATCAAGAAGATCCGAATGAATGTGTTATATGCAAACATACATGTATGCATATGTACCCTGTAGTATTGACGGAATGCCAAGGAGGACAGTATTTGGATCCCATACTACAGTGCATTTTCAATTGTGACCAATTGGAAAACTTAGCTACTACATACAAGTTTTATTTATAGGTCAAAGAATTTATCAAGAAGATCTTTCACATTGTCTGGGGTGTACTTGATGTATTTCTCTGGATTCTTGGTGAAGTTTGCGTTGAAATACCTGCAATTTTAAAATGCAAAACAACAATTTAGAGTAGAGTACATCAAATTTGATGCCAGAAACATGTCTGTTTAGCAATCTAGGCATAATCCTTTGTACAATACATTTTGGGTTTGGGGTTCAAACCAATATAACATGGTAGCTATAAGCCCAAGTCATACTACCTAGAAATAAAGTGTGTTTGTGGGTTTCAAACAGGACAAAAATAAAGATGGGCATTGAAAACTGTTTGTATGACTTATACTCCAGTGACGATTCTCAGCATTCTAATTTTTTCCCACTAACATATTTCTAAATTTGAACCTGTACTGACTAACACTATTAAGATCCAAAGCTAAAACCCACTTAATGAATGATTTAATTTGCAACTGGGCCCTGATTCATAAAAGCTACTGAAATCGATGCATTTGATTGGCTGAGAGCATATTTGTTATAGAAATAGGACACTTGTTATTGATAACAAGTTTTATGAAACGGGCCCCAGCTGCGACATTAAAACAAAATCCCTTGAAGAGACTATTAGTCAGGTGGCTTAGTGAATTACTGTTACTTGCCTGATAAAAGCACCATTTTTGGTACAGTGCTTCCTTAGGACCTACTAAACGATATTAGGCTAGGAGCTCCCAACAAAAATTTCAATTTTAGGGTGTGGGGGCGGGGGCGTCTTTTTGGAGCCCCCAAATATCATCATGTGTATGATTTATATGCCTAATTCTAAAACTAATTAAATGTAATGTAAATGTGACTTACTTGTCTCTGAACTGAGAGTACTGAGGTACAATGAAGTCCCTGTTATCTCTCCTCACTGAGTCTCTAAGGATGATGTCTGGGATGGCATAGGCACGCTGGGTCCGATGGAGGTCCTCAAGCTCTGTGTTGAATCCCTGAGAAGATTAAGATGATTGAGATAGACTAGTAATAATTACATTGTCTAATATTCATATTCTAGGGGTTTAACTTTTAAGTTTTTATAAATTGTGTACTTCATCTTCTATGTTGTTGTTCTTTTTTCTCCTGCTTCACTTCCGGTTGTCTCACTTCTAGACTATTTATTTGAATGTGACATTTGAAAAAATTCTCACTTTATCAAGCACCTATTTATTCATAAATATCAAAATATTTTACTTCCTTTACTGTTCAATTTGTTCACCTTTATACAAATTTGAGTACTCAAATGGGGTTTTAACGTAATATATTTTCCTTCATCACATTACATCAATATCACAAATGATTTTACACATTCTCTTATTTCATCTCATTATGTCCTTAAAATAGGAGAAAATTCAAATTGATTATTTCTTCTCTTTAAAATGTATCAATTCAAGTACAAAAGACTGCTTTTCGGCAAGTCTATCTCATACATTAACACAAACTTTATAATTGTAAGTAGGCCTAGGACACATATTTGACTATTAAAATTAGTTGAATGTCATCCCAGATCTGCAATAGAATGCCGCTTTTTACACTATTCAAATAATCACCTGATCACAAATAGTGATTGGGATATTCAAATATATAAACAATTCAGACAGCATGAAAGATATGGGCCAATATTGGCAGCACAAAGGCATTAAAAGTAATGAGTAATAACACTGATTTTGGACAATAGTAAATTCCAGCCAAGATAATAAATCTGCAGGCCACCAAAATCCTACCACAGTCAAACCTGTGAATAGGGACCACCCAAGGGAAACACAAAAAGGGGTCTTTGTAGACAGTTTTCTTTGGCACATGTTTCAATGAGAAACCATTAACAAGGGAACAAAAAATGTGATCTTTGTAGACAGGTGGTTACTAAAGCAGGTTTGACTGTGGTACAAGGCTTACATCGCTGTTAACAGTTAACATTTCTATAGTCATACCTTGAATTTATCCTTGATCTGCTGTCTTTCCTTGTCCTTGAGTTTGGCTGCATCCTGGGCTAGCCGCTGGGTACCTACTGGTTTGTTCACTTCTAAGATGTAGGCTAGGACCTTGTTCCAACTAAACATAGAGAGACAAGGATTGCAGGAATGATCGAGTATTGGTTACATTTTTTCTTTTCAATGGCCCTTTGCCATACAACTACTGGCTAGGACCTTGATCCAACTAAAAATAGAGGCACAAAAATTGGATGAATTATTGGTTACATCTTTCTTTTCAATTGCCCTTTGAAATATAAATAATGTCATTATGTTTCATGTAACTCAGACCTTAAGAGAAAATACATGGTATACTGAATTGCATAAAATCCCATTAATAAAAAAATACTGATCACTGTCATTTAGCATATAAGGAAAACACACATCTATTCTTCTTTCTTTCTTTCTATCTGTCATTTTTGTTTTGTTACACTTTTACTTAACACCCTGCATAACCTTTCAATGTATACAGCAAATTTTGGACCACTTTTTACTACCACTTTTAGAGTAAGACAAACAAACCCAGCCTTTGTTGTCAAATTATCAAGTAAATCTACAATGGCAAGACATTATTATGGGTGAAAAGGTCATCATTAAATTGCAGGCTCATAGCTATATTTAAACTCCTTGGTTCATCACAAAATAAGCATTATAAAACAAATACATATCGGACCTTGGATTGTGCTATTGCAAAGACTGGCCATACAGAGCCTTTGCAAACAAATAATATACACATAGGGAATAATTTGAAAGTTTTTTGCCACACATACCTGAACGAGTTCATTAGTTACTGATTAGTTATTTGAATAAGTAGGTAACTGACTCTAATAGAGCATTTAAGATAAGATATGGTAATGTGAATAACAATATAAAAGTAAACACAAGCAATCTACCTTGTACTTTGATCTCCTTTTAAGTGGTAGATATGAGGGTAATTAGTTACTTATGAATTATGAGAATGATGATGAATTGCATATTTATTCGTAAATCTGATTTGACTCAGTGGATTCCAGAAAAGTTTAAATACAAGCAAAATTAATCAATACTGCTCAGAAAATTGGAAAAATATTGTTCTTGACTCGATTTTGCTGGTATCAAACACTTTTTTTTAAATTTGGTGTAATGAATAAACACAACTTTCACACCATTGACAATGTGATTAAATTATTGGCATCATTACAACATACACATCAAGCAATCAATCCATCCATACATCCATCAAATAATCATCAATAAATCCATCAATCATAAACAAATCAATTAATTGACCAATGATCAACTATCCAAACAAACAATCAATCAATAGGACAGTCAGTCAGTCAGTCAGTCAATCAATCAATCAATCAATCAATAAACTAACTAATCAACCAACCAATCATTTGATCAGTCAATCAACTTGACAACCAACCGACCAATCAATCAATCAATCAATCAATAGGACAGCCAGCCAGTCAGTCAATCAATCAATCAATATGCCAGTCACTCAACCAATCAATCAATAAACTAACTAATCAACCAACCAATTGATCAGTCAATAGACTAACCAACCAATTGATCAATCAATCAATCAATAGGTCAGTCAGTCAATCAATCAATCAATATGCCAGTCAGTCAGTCAGTCAATCAATCAATCAATCAATCAATAAACTAACTAATCAACCAACCAATTGATCAGTCAATAGACTAACCAACCAATTGATCAATCAATCAATCAATATGCCAGTTAATCAATCAATCAATATGCCAGTCAGTCAGTCGGTTAATCAATCAATAAATCAATCAATATGCCAGTCAGTCAGTCGGTTAATCAATCAATATGCCAGTTAATCAATCAATCAATCAATCAATATGCCAGTCAGTCAGTCAGTTAATCAATTAATCAATCAATCAATATGCCAGTTAATCAATCAATCAATCAATCAATATGCCAGTCAGTCAGTCAGTTAATCAATTAATCAATCAATCAATATGCCAGTCAGTCAGTCAGTCAATCAATCAATCAATCACTGTCAAGGCACACACTGGATGCAGCTTACCTCCTGGAGTATTCCCTCTTCTGTTCCTTGATGATGTCTTCATAGTGAGTCTCAATATCAGGATTACTTAAAACAACCAACTTGAGCAATCCACTCCTAAAATGAAGAAAACAAATCAAATAAACATATTACTATTGCATCACATTATATAATAAAAATCCCAGTCACAATTCACAATGCAAATAAATATATGTCTCATTGTAAGGGTCCCTTGAATCAGTCCCATTTGGTAAACAAATCCATCTGTTTGGAGACAGAAGTGCATTTAAATCTGTGTAAAATAACTTATTCAGGCTCTTCTGGCTCCAAACATAAGATGTCATAAGACTCAAAGTTTTTATAAATGTAATGCTTCCTTGGAGAAATTTCAATAGTTTAAACATATTTGTGGCTCACAGACTCAAAGTTGCATAACATGGACCTAGCCATTGAGAGGGGCACTTTTCTCACCGAGGTCCAGTCTTACGAGGTGAATGTAAGGTGAGGGAACAAGGCAAACAAGTGAGAGAAAGGCACGTGTAGTTTCCATATCATCCTCTTTTCATGTTGCCTTCTCCTTTATCCCTTTATTCCTCTCTCTATTTCTCTTAGCCGTCTCAATTTTTTAATTGTTTTTATATATTTTTGTTTGTTGGGGGGGGGGGGGGGGGGGGTTGCTTTCGCCATCTAAGGTTAGGGTAGTGGGAAGAGCAAAACTAGAATAAATGAGGGACAACACAAAGACTGAAGATAATGGCTTTGTTATCATAATATACACATGGACTATATTGTAACAATATCAAATAACTTGCCTTTGGAGTGATTTAAGAATGTAATGGTAGTTATTGAGAAGGAAGAGAGCTCCAAGATACTGGTCTGAATAGGTCTTGGCCTTCTGGTCTAGGTTCAAACTAAGAGCCCCGAGAACTTTACCTGAAAATAAGAAACATATTTCAAACATTTTAATGCAAATACTGCAATAGTGATATAAATCATAATGTTTAAGTTGCAATACCAAAATAAAACATGTTACTAAATCAAGCTGTTGTAAGTGTTTACCTTAAAGGCTAATGGTGATCTTTTATTTTGTTGGATATTTGGGACATTTGATTTGATCCCAAATTTTGTCATTGTACATTTATGACATTGTATTTTACCCACATTCAAACACATTTAAAATACGAGTATAACAATTGGATATATGCATGGACATTAATGTATGCCAAGAAATTATCAGATATTATTATAATAACTAGGACATATTATCACGAATGCATTTTGTATTTCAAATATTACAAAAATGTGAATAGGTTTAAGTTCAAGTTCAAGTTCATTTACTTACACTCCAAACAAAAATATAACACAATGAGAGTGAAGGGATGAGCTAAAAAGGAGTATAGTCATTATGCAATAGGTAATTCTAGTTTTTCTTTTAAGGAATCACTCCTTACTCACCAACATATGTAGCAACTCTTCTTTGCTTGCCTTTAGGGTCTGCACTACGCATTTGAAGGGTGGGGTCTGCAAAATAATCCAAATAAAGAAAATACACATGATAATTTATATAAAATCGACTGACAATAAAACACAAATATTTTGTACCAGAAAAAACAAGATCATAGTCCTGGATATGTACAAAAAGATAAATGAATTTAATACCTGTGTCACACTTGATGGAAAGTACATGTATGAAAAGCCATACAATAACTAGATGGAACTTCGACTGCGCGCAGTCGAAATGATGCCTCCGTCATAGAGCAATTTTACAAACCAAAACAGAAGAAATTTTTCAAATTCAAGTTCAATTGTAATCCATTAACAGGTTCTCAGAATATTGTGATTACAAGCAATTTCTCATATACATATATGACCCTTTGATCTTTGACCTCATGACCCTAAAATCTACTCAGTTCATTGGCTCTGCAAGATACATACATGATCTAAGTTTGGCAGGAATCCATCAATCTGTTCTAATGATAATGCGATCACAAGCTATTTATACATACATAATGAGCCCTGTGACCTTTGACCTTTGACCTCGTGACCCCAAAATCTAATCAGTTCATCGGCTCTGCAAGATACATACATGACCAAAGTTTGGCAGGAATCCATCAATCGGTTCTTCAGATAACGCGATCACGAGTTGTTTTTGCATACATAATGAGCCCTGTGACCTTTGACCTTTGACCTCGTGACCCCAAAATCTAATCAGTTCATTGGCTCTGCAAGATACATATACGACCAAAGTTTGGCAGGCATTCATCAATCGGTTCTTCAGATAACGCGATCACGAGCTGTTTTTGCATACATAATGAGCCCTGTGACCTTTGACCTTTGACCTCGTGACCCCAAAATCTAATCAGTTCATTGGCTCTGCAAGATACATATACGACCAAAGTTTGGCAGGAATCCATCAATCGGTTCTTCAGATAACGCGATCACGAGAACGGGACGTACGGACGTACGTACGGACGGACGGACGGACGGACGGACAACCCGAAAACATAATGCCTCCGGCTACTTCGTAACGGAGGCATAAAAATTAAGAAGGGTTATACATGTACATGTATAACACTCATATCCAACTGTTATTTTGTCGAATTTCATCTTTAAATGGTTTCAGCCCACTTTGACTATACATGTAACTGGTAAGATTAATAAAATTCATTCCAAAATTTAAATAGAAATTTGTTTATGTTTACCTTTCTGTGTGGCAAGCATAGCAGCGGCAGTTTCTACAAAATCTAATAGATTATCCAGGAAGATTAGTGCCTGTTGAGAGAAACATAAGTTGATAAAAAAAAGTTGTCACTGATATATGCAGGATTACTTATTCTCACATGCAATTAAAATTTTCTCATGAAAGTTCAATTTTCCAAGATATCAACACAACAGAAGATTTCATTAGTGAACAATTTAAGATTGAATTAAACATGGTTGTTGAATTAAATGAGGTATTGAAGATCTCAATTCATCCCAAAATAACCAGTTATAAATTCTACAAAGATTGTAGAAAGTATTAGCAATCAAAGATGTAATGCTTGTAAGTTTTATCATGTTGGAAATTTCACATCCATGATGCAAAATCGTATAAATTATGAACGGAAAAGAATGCAATACGTAGTAATGATACAGTGAACCTGGATGTCAACAGGTTCCAAATAAACTCATCTATATTTTAATTTAAGTTGAATGATGACATATTGTAGGATGTCCCTTCATGTATTCCATATAGATCAAAGTTCACTCTACATTTATACAGTGAAACCTGTCTATAAAGACCACCCAAGGGAGACAAGAAAAGTGGTCTTTACAGACAGGTGGTCTTTATGTACAGGTTCCTTTAATAAATGTTTCAATGAGAAGCCATTTTCTAGGGAAACCGAAAAATGTGGTCTTTGTAGATAATTGGTCGCTAAACCAGGTTTGACTGAACTTGCAGACTGGATTTGTTGATAGGATTTAGCATCACATATCTGTGGATACGATTTCCTCTATAGTGCACAAATAAAATGGAGACATGGGGGGTGTTTCACAAAGATCCTAAGTTGAACTTATCTCTAAGTGAGACTTAATAATTATGGAAAGCCCCTAGCATCTTTGAAAATATATTGTAAAAGATATTTCAAAAGGCATAAAATGTTGTTTCAAATCATTCATATTTTCTTTTATCAAGGAGATTTCATGTGCTTAATGTGGAATTTATGAAAAGTCTAAACTACTTGAAATTTTGCTTTTAAATATATTTCATTTCAAGGTTACAAATGGCTCTCCATAATGTTGAAGTCCAACTTAGAGTTAAGTTTGGCTTAAGATCTTTGTGAAACACCCCCATGCTTACATTGCTGGTTAATCCATGAACCGTTCCATCTTTTGGCATGTTCGACTTGTCAGGGTCATTCTGTATGAGAAAAAAGACAAGAATATGGTTGATGAAAGACAAAGTTCTTTGTTAGAGAAACCTCAAGGAAACCCTCGACCATCAAATCACTACCTGTAATAATAAGTATTGACATTTACAGCAGAAAAGCTTTATTTGTAATTTGTATTTGAGCATAGGTGAATTATTCCATATTTCATGCACCACACAATCACTATAAACTAGATAAACAGATTGTTAAAAGGACAGGTAAACTGAGGCAGTAAATCAAAACTATTTTATGTGCGAATGAATGGCAAGTTGGGATGAGGAAAAGGTTTATGCGCAGAACAAACTAAGGCTCCTAACTATTTTTTTAGCACCAATGAATTTAAAACCGCACTCAAGACATATTTGTTCAATGTCGCATACTGCTATTATAGTATCAAGTGTAGTGTATCATTATGATTTCATGTTAAATGTTTGCACTCATGTTCATGTTTATGTGACTATTTCTACTCTATTTTCTGATGCGCCATGAGCATCACTATTGTGATGGATACCGGCACATTATAAGTGTTCGTATTATTATTATTATAATAGTCATTTATCAGTGTGTTATAAGATATAGAAAATTAGAAAAAAGAGATCACTATACTCTTGTTTGTTTATTGTGCCACGATAACTCATCAAGGCTTTACAATGCCTTATGGAGAAGGGGCAACAGATATCCAATACCCAATAATTACCTTGATGATATCGAAGAACTCTTCCAGGGCCTTGGAACCTGTTGACTCCAGACTTGTGATGAGACTGGGAAGCTTATTGCGTGTACTGGGTGCTGTGCCCTGTAACCACAAAACGTGACAGCACATTTTATCACATATGAAATCAAGAGAGCATACAATATATACAAGAAATATCAGGTAGTTCATCTTGGCCTCTCTGTATATCAAATACAACTTTCTAGTGATTGATGAATCAGTATCAATATATTAGATGATACTCTGTCCAACTTTCAAATGATATATCACTTGCAGAGATGCCAACCTCTTGACACACAAAAAAAGACTGAATATCCTTTGTTTAAAAGTAGATATTCAAGAAAACCCGACATTACCACGTGCCCCTTGGCCCTGGGTCAGTAAAATGTCAGAAAAAAGTTTTACTGGTAAGAACAGTCAAGTAACATTTAATGAGAAAATTGTAAAGCAAAGTTTTTGGTCCAGTTTGCGGGGGTTTACTTGTACATGTATGCGATTCTGCGGTTTTTATGGGTTTTTAATTTTGTTTTGTTTTGAAAGATGAAAAATCACATTTTTAGAGGCCATATAGTATAATCGTATTTCACTGTTATTATCGTTCTGAATACCATCAAATCATACTGGTTGGCATCTCTGCACTTGTGTTTGATTGTCGGCTGATTATTTCCCATGCAACCGAGCCCCGACGCTGTATTTCTCTGCATATGTTTTTTTGCACTCAATCTTCAAGTAACATTCTTAAGTGAAATTGGAAACAGGATATATAAATTCATGATATCATCCCCTAAGATAGCACTTACCTGTAAAGCTTCATCAAAGTCTGGTTTGACAGACAGTAGGTGCTTGAGGACAGGGAATATACCCAAGATGGCTGAGTATTCATGTTTGGCTATCGCCCTCTTAGCTGCAAGAATGATTTGCTGTAGAAAACGATTTAGGTTGATACACTTAATATCACATTCATAGGGTAATTACGTTTTTTAAGCACTAGATTTCTTGCAACAAAATTACTTTGACTGAAAATTGCAATTTTATTGCAACTGGTAATTTTCAGGTTTTTAATTGCTGAACAGTACACTAACTTGCTGACACCCTGGTGCATCCAAATCTTTGAATAGGCCAACAAACCTTTAAAATTCTTCATGTGAAGTGGGCTAGCAAGAGAAATTACAACAAGAGTGAAAAACGAATCAATTCTGGGTTGAATTATGGACATATATCCGATTAAAAGAGAATACCCTCTGACTTTTGTTTAAACAAAATTCTACTTGAAACTGTTGCAAGCAATGTTCCAAATAGGCAAGTAATCTAGAAGAATAAATAACACTTTTTAATTTTGATGCATAGAATACATAACAAGGCAACTAGAAAGGATACAATAACAAACAAAAATAATAACTAAACACTCTGTGCAAACATTGAATATTACCAAAAGTAATAAAGTTTATATATAAACTGATCCATTGTCTATCCTACCTCTCCATCATGTAGAATGGTATCCAGTGGTTTCTCAATAATTCTATCAAAGGTTTTCTTCTGATGCTCATCGGGTATGATGGTTGTCATCAGCTGGGATTCACTCTGAAAAAAAAATGAAAATCATGTATTATTCTTCCTCACTCATAAGCCTTCTTCTCTGTCTTTAATGTTACGTTTCAAGTGCTCTCTGCCCCTATCCCATCCCCCTCCTCTCCCCCTCCCCTCTGTCTCTCTTCCTTTTTCTTTTCCCTGTCTCTTTCCACTTCCCTATTTTTCTTTCTATCTCCCTTGCTTTCTATCTTCTTCGTTTTTCCCTGTATCTTTTTCTCTCTTTGCTCCCCCTTTCCATTCTTCTCTTTCTCCATCTATTGCTTGGGCTCTACCTTCAAATCCTCCATATGTTGCTTACAAAGTAAACATAAGAATGTTACCTCCTTTTGTAAAGTCAAATCAATGATACAGTATAAAATAAAAACATAGCTTGATCTGTACCTACACAACCCTTGTTAAAAAGCAAACTAGATATGTACTGGATCATACTGATATAAAAGACAAATAGATTAGAATTGTAGGTATAGAAAGACAGATAGAGTCAAACCTGCTTTAGTGACCACCTGTCTACAAAGACCACACTTTTCATTTCCCTTGAAAATGGTTTCTCATTGAAACATGTACTGAAGGAACCTGTCTTCCAAGACTACATTTTGTGTTTCCCTTGGGCAGTTGCTATAGACAGGTTTGACTGTAATAACTGAGAAAGATTTCCAGATTGGTGCATACCTGCATGAGTCTGATCAGACTGGAGACACGGAAGAGATAACAGGCCGTCTCTGGGTCTAGCTGTTCATCCTTAGGAGTCGTAGTCTCTGACACGTTAGACCCTGTCCTTCTATGGCCTATACCAAAATCATAATAATAATAATAATTATAGGCATTTCTATAGTGCCGTCTATCTAGAAATTATATTCTGAGGCGCATAAATTATTACCCTGGCTTTAGCCTACATTTGTAGCTGCCATTACAGCGCTCCAACATTTCAAGGAATTAATTCCTGCCAGGTACCCATTTACCTCACCTGGGTAGAGTGTGGCAAATGAAGATTGATGCCTTGCCAAAGGACATTAGTGCCGTATCGGGGATCATAAATGCAGTGAAATAAGTCATAGTCAAACTTTGGAAATGCTTCGGGAACCACTTTCAGAGGGTGGAAGCATAAAAAAGAAACAAACAAAAAACAAAGAGAGAGAAAAAAATTATGAAGTCCTCAAAACACTATAAATCACAATGGGCTCTAGCTATTTGGCCGAATAATTATCATTAGTATCCAATCGTCGAATTTAATTCTGTCTACACCCAGTTTGTCTGCAGTAAAACTGGCTTCATATCATGTAGCCTTAACCCAGATCCTCTTACATTAAAATAGTCTAACCATCAGTTTGTACGATATTCACAGCTTAATTCTCATTTGATCTAATGATCAAGTAGGTTGCTACAGTTCATCAAAAGTAATACAAAGGGCATAATGAACCGCACATATAAGAAAATATTACAAAGCAGTAAACTAATTATGGAACTTTGCATTTAAAAAAAAAATTCTTACCATCCCAAAAAATGAAATTGATGTAAACTTACCCAACATTTGTGAAGATACCTTTCCTTTTCCTCCTCTGAAAATGAGAGAAACAGGGGAAAGCAAGGTGATCATCTTAAAACGTATCAGAAAAGGTTTATACCTGCTTTGCACAATAAATTTTAATACAGTCAAACCTGCTTTACTGACCACATGTCTTCAAAGACCACATTGTTTGTTTCCCTTGAAAATGGTTTCCCATTGAAACATGTACTAAAGGAACCTGTCTACAAAGACCATATTTTTTGTTTCCCTTGAAAAAGGTTTTTCATTGAAACATGTATTAAAGGAACCTGTCTACAAAGACCACTATTTTTGTTTCCCTTGAAAATGGTTTCTCATTGAAACATGTACTAAAGGAACCTGTCTACAAAGTCCACATTTTTTGTTGCCCTTGAAAAAGGTTTCTCATTGAAACATGTACTAAAGGAACCTGTCTACAAAGACCACATTTTTTGTTTCCCTTGAAAATGGTTTCTTATTGAAACATGTACTATAAAAGGAACCTGTCTACAAAGACCACTATTTTTGTTTCCCTTGAAAAAGGTTTCTCATTGAAACATGTACTAAATGAACCTGTCTGCAAAGACCACTTTTTGTGTCTCCCTTGAAAAAGGTTTCTCATTGAAACATGTACTAAAGGAACCTGTCTACAAAGACCACATTGTTTCTTTCCCTTGAAAATGGTTTCTCATTGAAACATGTACATGTACTAAAGGAACCTGTCTACAAAGACCACTATTTTTGTTTCCCTTAGGGGTCGCTATAGACAGGTTTGACTGTAATACTCTTAGACGGACATGTGCGCTATATAAGAAGCCAGCATTATTATTATTACTAGTACAAGTACAAGCCTTCATTGTGCAACTTGCCATTCACAAGGCCAATATGAAAGATAATGTATAGAAATGTAGATAAAAATCTCTCTTGAAGGAAATATGGAAATAGTACATTCATTTAATTTGATTAACTTCAAACAGAGCTATAACAAATCTGTAAATCCGTAACACTTCTATCAATATGGAGGTACAGTGTATCTGAAAACACTTACACATTTTTTTTATTAAACACAACAAATATATAAACACTGAGCTTGAGCTTGAGAAAGAATATTATGATAAATTGTAGCTCGCAGTACTTACGATCGAAGCAGATGATTTGCTCTTTTGATTGGCTGATCTTTTCCTTTATGCAGTTTACCTCCTATCTGTATCACGCATAAATCATGACAATAATTAAAAAATATGAATTTAGAAAGTGCTTTCCAACTGCTTGAATTTAATCCTTATTTCTCAGTTTATTCCTACATTTCGAACATCAGACATCTCTAACTACATCGCCATCATTTCTATATTGATGAGAATGAATGATACAAATCTCTTTTGGGGAACTTCATACTTTTGAAGGCAATGTCTTTTATGCCTCATTAAAGATTTTAATTTGCTTTAAAATATCTTCCAGCCGACCTCAGCTATTTAAAAGGGACAAGTGAGAAATAAGTAACATCATTGTTAATTTGTAATTTATCAACGGATATGAATTTGATATGTACATAAGCTGAACTTCATATCAGTCTGGGTTGTGGTGCATTGTTATATTATACATTTTATATCTTGGCACATTTCTGGAGTTATGAAATAGAAATCAACTCCATCGCCCTAACATTGTGGAACTCTCTTCCTCTCAATATTTGTAACGCTTCGTCCACTAATCGGTTAAAAAATTGTCTAAAAACCTACTGTTTTTGTCTTAATCAAGTAACCCATTCTATTACATTGTATGATTGTATTTGTTCTACCATAATTAGAGTTAAATCTATTTCTTGTGGACTTTGTAAGACAATAAGGGATTTCTAATATCAAGCGCTATATAAATTCATTCTTATCATTATTATTAGTAAATCAGGATCAACATACACATCAGGACTCCCCAATATTCCCCCCTCTAGCTCTCACATGGTGCAACTGCAAGCCTACTGTATAACATACACATTATACAGTAGGCTTGCGGGTGCACCATGTGAGAGAGACTCCTTTTCAGGACTCCTCAATCCTCCCTCTCTCTCACATGGTGCACCCGCAAGCCTACTGTATATCTACATCACCAGCCGACACTTACAAGCAGCATCTAACATACACATTGTTTGTGTAACTATTCAAGAGCACAAGGCATGTGGAAGAAACCACTTACCACCATAGGGGAGTATGACCCACCAGGACCTGTCCCTCCAGATTTACTATTAAGGTGATCCTTGAGTCCCTCCATGGACTTGCGTAGTGTGGCCGATCTGGTGGAATGGTAGATCTCAATGAACTCTGTGGAGTGACCTTGATCTATCAGCCATTTTGCAATCTCAGAAAGCTCTTCTATGACATCATCTGAGAAGAAGATAATTCAAAACCATTTTCTTTTTAAATTTTAATGAACTATAAAGGCTATCCTAACAATTAGACCTAAAAATTTGTCAGAAATATTGTGTCAATTTATGCAATAAAATGTACGGAATATCAACATTTAGATGTTATGCTTACTGTATTTGCCGGCGATAAGGCCGCAGCGCCGTATAGGCCGCACCCCCGATTTTTACATTAAAAAAAAAAAAAAAAAAAAAAAAAAATCTCTTTTTTTGTTTTGTTGTTATTGTTTTGTTGCCGCAAACCCACGCGGGGAAGGACCTTCATTTAACATCGAGGTGCAGTTAAAGGCGCTGATTTGTGATTGTAAATTTGTCACAAATATTAGTAACAATGTCGTTTTTAAAAGAATGTGTAAGATCATTAATGTGAATTAAAAACAATAGAGTACCAGGTCCTAGGATAGAACCTTGTGGTACACCATTTGTTATATAAACAAAATTGAGGAATTATTATTATAAACTACATATTGAGATCTATTAGAAAGATTACTTTCAAAGATGACAGACAAATTTTAGTGTTGTTGTAGTTTCCGAGTGTTAAGTCAACACACTGATTACTGAGCTGGGAGACATTGCCAGGCATAGCGCCATAAATCGAAACTAAAAAAAAAAAAAAAAAAAAAAAAAATTGTTTTACTCTTTCGCCGCATAGGCCACACCCGACTTTTTGATATTTTCTCTTCCAAAAATAGTGCGGCCTTTACGCCGGCAAATACGGTAGTTTATTCCATTTAGCAATCTTGTTTGCATTGTAAACTTCACTCTGATGGGCAAAGTGTATACAAAAAGAAATGTTGGTAATCACTGTCTCCTTACCAGCCAAAGCTGACAACCATTCACCACACTTATCAAAATAGCAAACTCAAAACTCTCATGCCAAATAGCTATCAACATTTTTTTTTTTTTTGTTAAAACTTGTCCATACAAGGCAAGACTCTACAAGGATGTCATTCCGAAACAATGATCAATATTCCTGTGATGAAAAGTAGGATTCTGGGGTTAGACAAAAGTTTTTAGAAATAGAACACAAGCCTGGTTATTACCTGGTAATTGTTTCAGTGATGCATCCTCTGGGGCCAACTCTAAAATAATAAAAAGAAAAATAAATTAAGAAATATTCAGATAAATAAACATACATTGAGAGTATAAAATAAAGAGAAATATAGAAAATAAATTTGAAAATCAACTAAAGGTCTAATATACAATATACAAATTTCAACCTTGATCTTTATATTACTTGGCTTGCAAACCAGATTTTAACAAAAGCTTTATACGAGTTTATACGAGTTTGACAGGCATTGTATAACAATTTCACTAGTCGACTACTGAACTTTCATATTTACCTACCGGTTGACTCAATAAATGGACCATCAATATCACATGAACAATGGGTTCAACAATAAGTGTTAGAGCTTCATTTTCAATTCAATTAATTTTCACTCTTAAAAAAAAAACCTAGATAAACATGCATATAAAGTGATAGATTATACATGTTTATGTAAATCAAGAAAACAGAAAACTTAACAGCTACAATGAGTTAAGGAAAGAAAAAAAATTGGAACATCTCGGCTACTATTTGCCCCTGAATATAATATTGCAGATCCGATGGCTAAAAAATGTTTGATGCTCTTCTTCTAAAAGTTTATTCCGGTATTCTAAGGAATGTTTGCTTACCTTCGTCTGTTCCTAAGATATCTAGAATAGTGATGGGAGGGACTGGATTACTGTGTCTGGAGAGAAGATTCCGGAATTCATGCTGCAGCAGCTCTTTCCCTGTATTGAAGATGGAAGTCTGCAAGAAAAAAGAAACTTAAACTTAGCCTTTGAATTATCTTTCTTTTTTTTCCTTTTTATTTCTATAGAGGTGTCTTGGTCGAGTGGATATGTCACCGGACTGTCGATCAAAAGGTATGCGGTTTGAGACCTGCCGCAGCACTAATGTCCTGTGGCAAGACATTGATCTACATTTGCCACACTCAACCCAGGTGACGTAAATGGGTACCTGGCAGGAATTAATTCCTTGAAATGCTAGAGCGCCTAATGGACGCTTGCTAAAGCCAGGGTAATAATCGATGAAGCGCCAAGAGCATCATGACGTGACGGACATGTGCGCTATTTAAGAAGCCACCAATTTTTTTTTTTTTTTTTTGTGTGTGCATTTGCAAACCATCTTTGTAAATTTGTTGGTGAAGCAGCAAGTCTAATCATATTAAATTCAAAGTATTGCAAATTTGATTCATCAAAGTACAAATCTGGTATCACAGCAATAGGAAAATGTCTGTTCAAACTATCATTTTGGCAATGTGAAGAAAATATAAATGTTGAAGGGTGGTTCATTTTGACAGAGATGCCATCCTTCATCAACAAAAAAAAGTATTCCTAAGAGGAAAAAACAGTATTTTTGAAAAAATCTCTCATCTTAACATATCGCCCAATCGAGCAGCTTAAAAAAAACGGCGGTACCACGTATACGTTTGCTTAACCAGGAATTTAGTAAATCCTGATACTAATAGAGGTTCAGTAAGTACCAAGTCCATGATATAATGAGGATGTTGTACTCACAGCTTTGGACAATTCAGGACTTTCTGGGTTGTTCTTGGCAAAGAAGTCCAGAGCTTCTTGTATCTGTGCCATCTGACTTAGGTACTTCTCATAGTTTCCACCAGGCCTGTACAAAGTCAAAGGAAATGTTGGTTGTGATGTAAATTGGGAATTTGATAAGATAGTTATAGTTCTAAAAACATTACCATGAGAGCAGGATTAGTAATTTACCAATGCTTTAAAACAAGAAATATACTCTCTTTAATATTATTTTAAATTAAGCTCAATATGCAATTTATAAATGTTACGTCAAAAAGGTTCATCAATAACAATATCAATAACAAATAGGTCACCATTCTCCAATCTTTCACTCAGAAAGCTATCGCAAACCACAGTTCTTACAATGTTACTTACCGGTATCTGGGTGATTTATTCCATTAAAGAGGAAAGCATGAACACAAAGGACATAAGCAAAAAGAAACAAATTTCAGATACATATTATCCCAATGAAAAACTGAACACAGTTACTACCCGATTCCAGAAAGATATGCTTGTCTATTAGAATATAATTCAAAGGAACAAATAAAATCAAAGGATAGATAGGTATGAAATATCCTGCTTTTCCTTATCATTTGCAAATGAAGGCAGCTTAATATTTGATGAAAATTACAGTAGGATTAGAACTGCAAATATGACATGCTGATTGAGAAAAAGAAATATGAAAATGAATGATGAAAAAGAAAGAAAAAAAGATGCAGAAACCAATAAATAAATCAAATCAAATCAAATCAAATCAAACCTTATTGAAAGGATAAATGAGGATTTACTTACCCTTCTTTGATAGTGTTTTCCAGTTCCCTGACAGCGTCATGGTAGCTCAAAATATGATCAAATGAAGTTAGGGTGCTTTCAATATCTGACATGAACGAGGAGTTAAGAAGCACAAACTGAATATTTCAATCAACCTCGATCGTATCATTTCCAAACAAAAATTAAGATTGTTTGGTATCATCATGACAGAAGTTTGATAAAACCTCCTGCTTTACGTTAAAAATATTTGTAATCATAGATATTATGGTCCCAGAATTACTGACAATATTAAACAATCCTGCAATCCATAAAAACGTAGCGTATATTTCATATCTGACCTTCATACGATTTGAATTCACTATCATGTTTTTTAACTCCTTTTATATTCTTGCAGTTAACAGAGTAAAATCCATGTATATACAACAAAAGTTTGAAATGCTAGTTAAAAACATAGTTTCCAATTTCTGGACCATGAATAAAATAATTGCTTTTCATTTATCACATCATCGTAGTCACCAGTCTGTTTGATTTCAAAGTAAAACCTCTTCAATTAAAAACATTTTCTAACACCTTATACACACATATACTGCAAAGGATACTCTCTTGTAGTTTTTGCAGTGTAACAGTCTCCCTATGGACGGGCAGGATGGTTTCTTCTAGCTGACGTAGACGATTCTCAAAAGATGTCAGGATCATTACCTATCACAATTAACATGTCAGGATAAATATAGTATACTTTTTTCTTCATTTTTATCAGGTGGACAATTAATTCTGTTATTCCTATTAAAGTTCCTTTTCATCATTTTAAATATAGTTCAAATTTCCAAATATTTTTTTTCATGATTTGAAATTTTATATAGCCTTCCATTTTATTTTATTTCTTAAGCCATACAAATATATTTATATTTAATTAATTTCTATGAATTATACATTTTTATGTTATACACTGCAATACATGCAAATGTTAGTGTTTTTACCCTTTATATGACAGCATTCGTCTTCTGACTTTTGCAAATAGACTGAATTGAATTGTATGCTTTTATACTCTTAATACATTACAATTACTAATGGTATAGCACAGTTGGAAAAAGTCTTTGTGCTGGAAACAGTTTGATTTTGATTTAGTATTTCATATGAGTTGTAACCAAAATTAACCAGGGCTTTTGAGGTGATACTAGTAAGCAATTTAGTGTTATGCCGACCCTTTGGAGTATCTTAAACCATGATGAATGGATACGTATCTCACCATTATTAAAACTTACCATGTTTTGGCTCATATGCTGACTCTTGTGCAGATTATCCTTGATGAAAGTAAGCTCTTCTGCATCCTGAAAACAAATCAAATTGAGTAATAGTAAAACTAAGGAAACATAACAGTGCGCTGCTTGTTTTTTGTAAATATAAATTTACAAGGGTGTGTCAAATTAAATATTAAATTTTACTCTGCATTTCTATGCATGATGGATATATTCTATGCAATTCAGCTTTTGTGTTTTTTATCAATAAATAAAATTTCAATATGAATTTCAATTTATCATCATACAGTTCACATTTGTAATACTGAATGGTATCCTAACATAAGCAGATTTGTCTACTTACGACAGCCAATTTCTCCTCTATCATCCGAATCTTCTGTGCTGTATCTTCCATATTTCCAGGCGAAGTTAGCTCAACGTTGGAGGATGCCTTTTTAATCCTGGATGCTTTACAGTTAGCTCTACATCAGCTTGCCCTCTAAGAGTCCTGAATAAAAAGATATGTGAATTAAAAATTACGTTGTAGCCCCGCAATTCATTCATGGCAATCAATGATGTGGCTGGAAGAAGGGCGTTGTACTACCTTAAAATTTAAAGCAAATTTCTGGTAACTGTCTCCTACGACTATAGTTTTGATTACTCCGTAGACCACCATTTTCAAAACCTGACAGGGATTTCTCTCTTATTGTCTAATAAAAAAGTGAAAATTAATGATACTGATAGCTATATCTTGTGTAATTTTGTATCAAATAAGCAAGTTTTCAAGTTACTGGTATTTCAATGCTAACGATCGCTCACATTTTGAATATGTACAGTACATGTACCTAGCCTTAAGGGCTCTCTCGAAATGTTTTTTTATTGTATTATTCGAGAGAGCCTTAACTGGCTCCCATACCCCTGCACGGAGAGGTAGGTAAACAACATCAAAAATGTGTCCAAAATCAATGGCCGCTCTACATATCAATGGCGCTGACCTCTGACTTGGGTTGGCGCTGTTTCCGGTGAATGTGCTGTTTATAAATGCATGGGATAGCCATGACGTGATTAGCACGCTAACATTTAGCATCCCACATCGCAACCATCAGAACATCCCAGTGTCGCACTGCATGCATTTCATCTATAAACAGCACATTCACCGGAAACAGCGCCAACCCAAGTCAGAGGTCAGCGCCATTGATATGTAGAGCGGCCATTCTCACGCTGTCATGTGTCTTCTTCCCCAGCTCCGGCATTCTGGTAAGAAAATTGCCCTTATTTTCTTATTTTTACATCCGATTTTTAAATTCAGTACATAGTTAAGAGGAGAAATATCATAAAATTCATCAAAGCCACTGTCCAATATTGGTCGGGTGCCGGAAAGTGTGATTTTGGACACATTTTTGATGTTGTTTACCTACCTCTCCGTGCAGGGGTATGGGAGCCAGTTAAGGCTCTCTCGAATAATATAATAAAAAAACATTTCGAGAGAGCCCTTAAGGCTACATGTACCTCCTTTATTTGGCAAATATACCCATCAAAAGAAAAGAAAATTAGTCCTCTAACAGGCTTTTGAGTTTGTTACAGCTGTGGAAACAGCTGTCTGACCGAATACTGGGTGCGTTACCCTACTCAGTTTGAAAACAAGTGCCTATAGATCGATAATCTATAGCTAGCTCATCATCAAATTGATGTCTCCTCATCCAATCCAATCCCTCCCCCCCCCCCCTCCCACCCTACTAACCAGTAGGGGCGCTGGTCCGAGAATAAGGATTGTCCGCATAAATGAGGATCGTCTTCTCATTTCTGATCCTCGCGTTGGCGATGCGAAAAACGGCTGCCGCAATGATTCTTGATGCATTTCACATCGACTTTGTAAAGAGACTTAATTCACATTATGAGCGATAAATCCTCAAGCCAAGGGACATCCCACAAAAGATGACGGTGAACTGGGGGTAGTTTTTAATACGCGGAATCCGTTTTTCGGATCGCCAACGCGTGGACCGAAAATCAGCAGAAAAAAAACGTCCGCAAACAATCCTTTTTTGGGGGGACGCATTTTATCTGCTTAGACTATATGACATGACAGGATATCCTCGTTTTTTGCGGACGATCCTCATTCTCTGGCCAACGCCCCTACTGATGTAATATACTCAGGTACATGGTCATGCCATCACAGCCACTCCAGCAAAGCATAGAGAGTCAATGCTAATGCGTATTGACCTCTAGCACTGCATACATGCTGTGAGGCAGGGACCTAGAAGTCTATACACAAATACACACACCACACAATAACGCATAGACTGTACACAATCATGTCGATGCAGCTGTAAGCAAAGTTTGACACTAGACTTACAATTTTAATTTTTAAATTATTCTTTTTAACATCAGTAAGTTGAAAAAAATGTATTTTACTGCTATTTAGGTGTCATCAATTGTCACTAAAGTACCGATTTTGAGTGAAATTAGTTGAGTTTTGTACAGTGGTGTTTGAAATTTCGAGAATCAAAAGCACAGCTTTTACTACACAGCCAGGATAGTGATGCTCCAATGTGTGATCACAGCCACAGTCACTAGTCACACTCACACACTCATTCACAGTCACACAGATCAGTTCAAATTTCAATCATGTTTTATTATTGTTTGCCATCGAGGTTGCTAACTTACCTGCTAACTTACACTCTACACTCAGCTTACACTCAATCAATGAACAGTGCAGTGGCTTATTTCATGAGAAGGCAAAATAAATATCTATCGACCAGATTAGTAGCAAGAATCAGCAATCAAAACTTCCGCCCATGATCGTAAACACATCTAGCTACTTACAGACTAGACTGGATGCATACAGTGCAGCGTACAGTACATACACGCCCAATACCGTGTTCGTTACAAAATCGATCTGCTAATTCAAAACGGTAGCCTACGGAATTCACTGCATCTCATCAAATAAACACGGCGACCAATATCTACCAATGGAGATAAATACGGTGTCTGCAAACAAGCAAAGAAAATTGAGAACATTCTGCTTTATTTATGGAGTGTCTTCAAATACCAAAACTAGTCACAGCCTCATCGCGATTTTACATGTAGATGCCTTTTCGGTCCGAACGCTTATCAGAGGGCCTTTGAACATGCGAACACAGTTATTTAGTGTTTTTTTGTTTGTTTGTGTAGGCCTATTTAGGGTATAGGTATGCAATATTTGGGGTTTAGGGGGTGTTATACTTCCTTGATCTGTGCCACTTGATAAGTCTCGCAGGGTTTGGATGATATTGTAAACATAAAATTCTTAGAAAATTATGTTTCCAATATATTCCAGAGGTAAGTACATGTTGAACTGCTAATTCTTGTGCATAGTCCCACAGGGTTTCTAAATCACTAACAAAAGTGAGAAGTGACTTGTTTCCAATGTAGCAATTATGCAATGCGCCCTAGCTTTGTACTGTTTCCCCCTGAATAATGATGACATAATCCCATTTCCAATAATTTAATACTTTGTGGATTTTCCTTCACAGCATCCCCCCCCCCCACCTCCTGGAGAGAAAGGGGGAGAGAGAAAGAGAAAGAGAGAGAGAGAGAGGGAGAGAGAAAGAGAAAGAGAGAGAGAGAGAGAGAGGGAGAGAGAGAGAGACTTCGGAGGGGGGGGGGGGAGGCAGAGTGTGTGAGATCGGATGTGCGATTACAAATAAAAATTAAAAAATAACAAATACATGTACGCATGCATATGCTCACAGGAAATAGCACTTGTGTTTTTTCATCAACACACAGAAATGCAACTTGGCTGCAGATGTGAATCTTAGACAGGCATTAACTTATCCTCATTTCTCTCCACTCTTGTCTCATCTTTTTTCCTACAAAAACATCTTAGTAGATTAGTCCTCCACCTTCTTACTACAGACACTTTCTCTCCTCTAACAACCATACCATCAAATCAATACAACTAAAACTTAATTAAACAATCATTTACAAGCCATTCATAATTTTATATATTCATTTTTAATGTTATACATTTCATTAATATAAACATGTATGAAAAATATCACATTCCAGTCGGTGTCTAAAGAGGTTTTACAGAAAGCAGCATACAAAAAGGTAATTCAAGCAACCACAGAACGAGGTCAATGAAAAAATAAGTGAAAAAAGTAAATCTTTCAAATTGGGTATGATTGTCAACAATAGACATAACTTTTCTTTCAAAGGATGATCTTTTTGCCTCGGATATTAGATATGGGTTGCATATTTACCGCTTTTGGATAATGTTGCTGCTCTGACAAAAATCGACAAAATTTGTTTCAAAATGTATCAACGGGTCAAAACACTATTTGAAAAAATATAATTCTATACACAGTATTGTAAATATGTTTGCTTCATTGACAAGACAAATAAAGGAAAAAAAGGGGGAAAATGCTTGAATCAGATTAACATTATTTTATCTCTAATCGTCATCGATTCTAGTTTCCACCTCTGAACCTGAATATAAAAACCTTGACTGACACTTGGTACTAAAATGTGTTTCAAAATCTAAATGTTCAGCAGCATTAGTTTTATTTCATTCATCATAATTTAAACCGGTAATATACATGTATCTGAAACCCTCTTTAATACATCGCAGATGTATTAAAGGCATCGTTTAACAATGTTAAATCTGAGATGCACGGCCCTACGTGTTATGATTGTCTGTGATATGGTGTAATATTGAAGCCCCAAAATAATTGCGCTTCAAAATGATCAAGAAGTGCCTCAAAAAAGTTTAAATTCTTGAGTGACCCGTTACCATACTCGTTTTCCCCAATAGACTGTAGTGTCAAGAAAACCATTAAGAAAACGCAAAATTTGATTTCGATTTCCAATCATAAATATCTTGATAATCAGACAGGCGATCGGCTTGTAAAAGTCATGGGGTTCCTGACTGACCAAAAGGTTTATAATTATCATTGCAGCATTAGCTAAATTCAGGATTTTGTTTCAGAACCTGAGACAAAGTTACCCTATCCCTTTAAGTGCTACATAAACCCAGAATTCTATTATTACCGGTACAGGGTTGTATACAGAATTGGTATAAAATCTTACCAAAATGACAATTTTATAAGTCACAGAATACAGACACGACTCTTAAATATTTATTTACCTGCATGTATGTCATGCATTATCTGTGTCTTCAGCGTAACAAATGAATGTGACCATCTTTCTAATATGCCTATGCCTACATTCATTTAATTCATCATTCCAATTTTCTACTACATGTACATCAGGCAATCTAAATCAGATCACATGAAACAGACAATAGGAACGTGATGGAGATGTTGTAAGCAATTATAGTACATGAACTTAAATAACATCGCTACTAATTTCTATGTTTCTGGATGGACCATAATCTTCATGAAACGGTCAGGCATGCCTCCTGCATTCCCTCGAGTTCAGTCGATATCAGAACTATGCAAACATACTCTAGTATTGATGTAAATATGTGAAAGGCACACAGATGTCACGTTGTATCCTGAGATGTATTGGTGCTCGCTAGTACTGATTGCACTATCCTCTGGATGGCTTGTGATGAAGGGGATGATGGGAAGGCCTCGATGAAGCTCTGGCCGCTCTCGGAGCAGCTTGCCAGTTGAGGGTCTAGCGGAATGTTACCTGTGAAAAAAGTAAAATAAGAGATACATATCAATAAGAATTTGCATTAAAAATGTTGATTTCATGTGCTGGTTTGGAAGTTCAAATGCCTCATAATGCTTGTGGTTAAATATTTGTTATTCCTTGACACTTCTGTCATTACTTTTATTTTTTTGTGTCCTCCTACTTTTCCTCTACCATTTCCTTCCTTTTTTTTCTCGCCTCCATTTTGTTTCTTTTGCTTCCTCTTCCACCTTTCATTTGATCCTTCTCCTTCTCCTCCCCTTTTTGGCCCCATTAAATCTCCTCTTCTTTTTCATTCTTTCCTCTTCTTCTATTTATCCATTTCTTTCTTTAAGATCTTGAAGAAATACATCACACCTGTTGCAATTGGGTTTAAGATAAGGGTTACATACAGTGTTGAGGCCATGAATGAACTTAATAATACGGTTACTAAAGGAAACTGACTGCAGAGCAAATGACGCTGGAGCAAGTGTCTTGGTACCACCTTACCAGTTTCTAGAGCTGGATACCTACTCACCTAGATACGGTACTTGGCATTCCTTTGCCAGGGACTCTCCTCCTCCTTGGGAGAACACATTGGAACATTCCTGCAACAAGCAAGTTAGAATAACAAACATTGTCAACATACATTTGTAAAGTGCTTAGAGACATTTGTATTAAGTGCTATATAAAAATTAAATATTATTATTATTATTATACATGTGCTTCAACACAATGACTAAGAAGTAAAGGAAAGAATAAATTTATCCTGAGCAGAAGTAAAACTATTGCCTCATTTGCATGATATATAAAAATTGAGATAATGTTCAACTTCGGTTTAGATTACAATATGTTATTACTGATATAGTCAGCATCTCTACAGCCCAAACCTCATCAAAATGAAATTTTTAAGGAAATCTATTCATCGAAAGAGGAGGAAAAAAAAGTGTGATTATCAATATTCACACATCACTCTCAAGAATAATTTCAAGTCAAATAATAATAATAATAATAATAGTAATATTAATAATAATCTTTAAAAGTCCACTCCAAATCTTATTAAGTTTTTGCCCAATTGATCGTGAGCCTGGCAGCCACTGAGCAGCGCCAGATCGACGTTGCTCTATCCCTTATTGTAGAACGCCAAACAAGGTAGCAGCAAATCCCGTATAACGTCTTTTGGTATGACGCGGCCGGGGTTCGAATCCACGACCTCCTGGTTGTGAGGCGGACGCTCTACTGACTGAGCCAACACACTGGTATGTGTGCCCATATTTATTAAAAACTTGATTTTTTAACTACATATTTTTGTTGGAAAGTATAATCTCTTTGATTTCTATACATGATCAGGCTATAAGTTGCTTTAGATGGCATAATTGAGAGACTTACTGCACAGTGAGGGCAAACAAATCCGCTCATGTTTTCTACCAGCCCCAAGACTCGAAGCTTTGTCTTCCTGCAGAACGTCAGCTCTCTTCTTACATCTCCTACTGCTACTGCCTACAGAGATAGTTGAAAAGAAATCAGCTTAAAAGCCTTGTTGCATACAGTATGTAATGCATGCGACAGTCATTTTTGGCAATAATGTACCATCTTCAAATTTTGATAGGGGCTGTTACTTGATTGAATCCATTTAGTTATGATTGGTAAATGGAGGTACAATGTTTAGCTGTGAAAGATATCGCAAAAAGATTTTATGGCCTGAAAACATACTTCCAATGCTCTACAAATGCAGAACACATAATACCCATAAGGCCTAAAAAAAAAAAATGTTGTATTGCCCTTTGGGTGCCAAAACATGGGTCGGTCGGTCAGTAATCTATTTTTTCTCCCTCTTTAGGCTGATATTTCTCAGTTTGAATGCTTTGATATATATATATTTTTTTTTAAGCCAACCATAGATTTCAAGATTTTTGGGTCGGTCGCAAAGGGCAATAAATCATCTTTTTTTTTAGGCCTAATATTCATAATCATAATCTTTTTAATGCAAAATATGTATACACTACATTTCACATGGACACATTTTCTTTCCTCTCCAAGCCCTGAAATGGAAAACATCTAATATATAGCACATGGTATCACTTCAAAGGTAGGATGAATAGGGAATGCTCAAAGAGAAACATTCTGGAAAACTATTGGCAACAGGGTCACAGAGGGTCAACCATGTCAGACAGCACAACAATGGCGATGACTTTGTCGTGGCTGAGTGGTTAAGGCACCTGACTGAAGATGCGAAGGTCTAGGGCTCGAATCCCGATAGGACACTAATATCCTTTGGCAAGATATTAACCTGCACTTGCTACTCTCCATCCAGGTGTTAAATGGGTACCCGGTAGGATGCGACCGCCATTGTTGGTCAAACAGTTTTTGAGCGTCAAGTAACACCTGGCTGGAATGCTCCCCAGGGAGTGGAGATGTGGGCAAGCACTGAATCCAATGACCGGGGTAATAGTATATCTGTAAAGCATTTGGAAATATAGTATTAAGTGCTATATAAAAGCGGAATATTATTATATTTCTCACCTGTGGAGTTGTAACGAGGACAGCACCATCAGGGTTGTGAGACTGGAGATTCTCCACCACTGTGATGTGTTCATCTGATGTACCTGTAGAGATTGTCAATAATTTGTAAAAGGTTGAATGATGCTCAAATCAGTTGATGCTAGCTACATGGAATTGATAATTGATGATAGATATTGACAGACTTTAAACAATATTAAACAAACATTATTACATTTTCGATTACTATTTTAGTTTTCATATCAAGCTAAGCAAATGATTCATTTGTACAAGAAACATTCTTTGACATGTTAATGTGATACTTCAATGCTCTAATAGTATGTCAAACTTGTTGATGCTTTGGTCGACAGTTTCTTACAATGAATGGTGAACACGTTAAGTATTTTGAAATGCAAAATTTTAACTTTTGACCTCCTTATCTTTTCCTACTACGAAACAATAAAGATTAAAAGAGACATGACTTGTCAGGTAATAGAAGATTTTTGTTGTTGTATGAGATCACTTATTAGTAATGCCAAAACAATAACTTGAAGGAAGTAAATGACAACATATTTAGTGAATGGATACAATATCCAAATTTGTAATCGTATATTAGGTAAAGACTCTACTTTCTGAATTAACCATGATTAACGATCTTACTAACCTGGTGGAGTATCTATAATAAGGTAGTCCAACTCTCCCCAAACAACATCAGTCAAAAACTGCTTTATCATTGCTAGAAGAGAGAAACAGAGTGAGAGGGTGGATATGAGAAAGTACTGCTATGACAAGGTTTGTCTACAACTTGTAAAAAGTTGCCAAGTAGGCATGCAAATTTTCAAAAATCATTTCTGGGGGAAAAGCTGTTTCTCATGATTTCTTACACAAAACGTCTTGTAATCATCACAATCATAAGTTTTGGGGGCATTTTGAAATAATTCTTGAACTTTTTGTAAGTTTTGCATCCATTTCAGTATACCAATTCATATTATTTTTGGAAATGGATTTAAGTCAATTGGAACGATAAATTGCTAACTGACAAACAATATCTCTTTCATGATAAATGAGACTAACGTTTAATGCAAACTGCATACAATTCTAGAAACTCATTTAAACAATATTGGCAGTTTGGAGGCAGAACTTAAGAAGGGCATGAACTCACACCATTTACACAGAGTTAATGCCCTTCTGGCTCTGTTGAGACATTATGTTAAATGAGAAGTTTCTGTGAACCATACCATTCTTCTTGGGGCCTCTCCAAACCACTGCATCATCTTGGTTACCGAGCAGAAAACTGATGGACATGATCGCTAGATTCGGATCAGGGTAGACTGGAACCCACCTGTTAAAGAGGTATGTTGATAAAATGAATGATTACCGTACTGAGAAATGCAACTGCCTGAAGAGAATAATCAATTCTATACCTAATCCTGCCTTCTTGATATCTATCTATCGTTCTGTTCATCTTTGTTCCCTTTTGATTGCCTTTGATATTCTTTTCAGATACTTTTTATCTTCACCCAATTACAATTATATTTAAAATCTACTCTATTTCTACCTCAGATTTCTTTCTCTAGACACACTTTGTTTTCACCCTTTCTCTCAAAACCATTGATAACAAGAAAATCTGTTGTTTTCCTTTTCATATCAAGCCCCTCCCCCCCTTCTGAATGTCTCTCTCTCTCTCCCTCAATCTTCTTTCTGATATTCTATGACATCTCAAACTTTCTAATGACTTCTTTGACTTTTAGTTACTCACTAGATTGTTTAGAAAGGGGGTGAGCAATGTAGGATCGAAATTGCTAATAAAAACAAAAACTTCCATAGATTTTCAATTCACTGACAAGGAGAGCACTTTTTAAAACAAAGGTCTTCAGATTTTCATATCTACAGACCACAACTGTGACAGGCCTTTTGAGGATCTTAAGAATTTGCTTTTACATCACCTCATTCTTTTCCCTGCAGCAATACTCCTCGTACTTTACCAATTCATTTTTAACCTATCCCAGCCCTCCATACTTCAGGGTCCCTCCACACAGATTTACACTTTTGGGGTCTATGTGCATGGGACCCTGGCGTAAATTGGGGTCGCGTGTCCACTGGACCCTTGTTGTTGTCGACCTCCGCCTATACATCTTCCTTACCCCTGTGGACATTGGTGTACATCGTGTCCTTCCACTCCTACCATACGTGGGATGCTTGGTCCACATAGATCAATATCCAAGATTCCAACCTTCAATATGAAAAGAGATACAAATTATTTGTAAGGGAGTGGATATATCCAGTCACTAATAATGGGATCTCACCTTTTTCATTGGAAAGACATTTTTTTTTTTTTATATGAACATTTATATACAATTAGATACATGACATTGTCATTGTCACATCCTCATTATCACTCCAGAGACTTTACACATAACTAGCCTGGTACATGTACACAAGTACGTTAGCCCCGCCAGTTAGGCCCATTTAACTCAATATTGAGTTTCCTGTCCGTCCGTCTACATTATGATTTTTTCGCTTGCTTTCGCAATCAAAAAACTGAAAATAATTATTTATTTTGAAAAATTCCATATTGTTTTTATAACACTTTCAGTCGATTTGTTATGATAAGAAATTACAACTATATTTACATAAAGGAATCTTACAAATAATGAATAATGAAATAGATGTCTCATTATGAGCTGGAAAAAATGGGACGGAAATCTCGCCTCGCAATCGAGTTTCATTGGCCTCGTCAGCTTCAATAAATAGGGATACCACACAAAAATATACATGTGGGGCAACAGTAAGGTATATGATTCATCATTTTTTCAATTACCTAGTTTAAGGTGAATTTCCTTACCTTCTTTCCTGCATTTTTAAGACCAAGTGCCAACTGAGTTGCTACTGTGCTTTTTCCAACGCCTCCCTTTCCCGATAAAACAAGAATAGTATGCCTCACATTCGCCAAATTATTTTTCACTTCGTCCATGGCGAGTTAGTACAGGGGTATCTTCGAAAAGGCAAATTTTAACTGAAAAAAGTAAAAAACGTGCATTCTATATCCAATTTATTGATTTTAAATCGGAATAATTTATTATGTAGGATAATTCTTCACAATATTACATAAATTTTAGATAATCAAATAACATCTGAAACACAAAAAATCGTTACAAACATTGCTCCATCTCAAGTTTCGATGTATAGTCACTTTATTTCTAGTTTGCCATCTACAGGGTACCGTAATATTTGTATCCATTGTGCAAAAGAGATTTTACATTTTATGTTATGGATTTCTCTGCAATTCTGGCCGTTCACAATTTATGGCGGATAGGGAATTTGTTTATGGCAATTTTCTTCTCTCTCGCATCATATGTTCAGGTATGTATTCTACTTCAGATGGGAGTTTTAGTTGTTTGTATCCCGGTTCCTTGGCATAGTTTTGTTCTCTTCAGTCCCACATGTAATAAAATGGGTTGTGTCTTGTGATGATCTTCCTTCACTCTTCAGACAGTCAGTGTTAACTTACATCTATTGGCTTCGTCTTTCTCTCAGTGTTTTGGTTTACGCTCATACCTGTCATTTAATGAGTTATGAAACTTGAAAGGCAGCAAGCCATGACAAATGTATTAAAG
This sequence comes from Strongylocentrotus droebachiensis, assembly GCA_035222895.1. Taxonomy (NCBI): domain Eukaryota; kingdom Metazoa; phylum Echinodermata; class Echinoidea; order Camarodonta; family Strongylocentrotidae; genus Strongylocentrotus; species Strongylocentrotus droebachiensis. The sequence goes on along the minus strand of JAVYIG010001570.1, from coordinate 273,640 downwards.
AGACAGTCTACGATCAGCAGTAGATGTAGAACTAGTCTAGATCTAGTAAAAGAACTGGTGCCAAACATTCAAATTAAGTTCATATGAATTATGATCAAAACTGTCCCAACCCTGCGCATGTGCAATAAGTTAACTCTAGACCTAGAACATAACCAACCCTGAAGAAGTGACCCAGGATCAGATCTACCTCTCCTCGTATCATTATGATGATGATGATGATGAGACTAATAGGGTAGAGAAAAAAAGACACATAAAAATTGATAAGATAATTTTCACTCTATCATCCCCTAAAATCTGTAAAATTTACATTTATTGATCCTGTTTTTTCTTCTTTTCTTTGCTTCTGCAGCATAATGATCCTGATGCAGGGATATGGATGGTAAGTACTTGAAGCCCCCCCCCCCCTCTTCCCCCAATCTCGATTATTATAATTTTACTTTTTTATCTATTCTTTTTGTTTTGTTTTATGTTCTGTTCATATTCCTTCTGGGGTAATAGTATATCTGTGAAGCGCTTAGAGAAATTGTATCAAGCGCTATATAAAAGCAGAATATTAATATTATTATTTTTTGTTAAATGATTAACACTAGTTATTTTCATATCAATACATTAAGCTTCATATAATTACATCAGTAAAAGTACATTTTCTTGTATGCATCAGAATTACTAATGCTGCACTAAATAATGTTATTTTGGATGTTTCTCAAAAATGGACATCTCAATCAATGAGTGAAAAGGAAGTAGATATACCGGTATACATATAAAATGTCAACATGTTCTGATCAGCCTATCAAGAAATATATTCCACAAGTTCATTATAGCACATATTAAAATGTACATAATACCAAATTAACCTGACCAAATATAAATTATTTTCATATTTGATACCAAGTGAGATTCAGTAGAGGTAGGATCTACTTTTAATTTTATTGTTCCAACCATCATTTGTTTCTTCTTAAAAGAGAATATTTCATTACCAGTACATGTTTGACTTTCAATCATTCCCTTTTCAGGTTGCCTATGGTATTCCAGCATTTCTATGTGTAGCCCAGTGTGTGAAGCCAAGCATATCTGGTAATGAGACAACCATATGAAGTAATTCTGTATTACCCAAACAAGTATGATGATTCTATACTGTGATCAAGTATAAAAGGTTTTTGTTGCTGTGTCATGGAATGCTGTACTTCAATTTAAAGTTCTCTCCTCTGTGACAAGAAAATTTTGACACAATATCCTTTATCACAACATACCAGCTAGATGGATTAAATAATGAAACTTGATTCTGTTCATAATTATTTTTATCTTGCTATTATAATTCATATCTTGCTTTAGTAATGCTTACTTTTCATAATCTTAATTTGTTAGTATGAACCCAGTATTCTAAACTGAAGACTTTCAAATTTATTTATGGATATACCTGCACCCACTCTCTGTAGCATGGATTGTTTTCATAGGAGACAATAAACAGAAACTGCACATAATATGTATTTTGACATCAATATCTTGACATTTCTTCTCTAGATAATGTATTATGGCGTTACATGACAGCGTGTCACCTGGTGCTTTGTGCCTGTGGAGAGGGTTATATTCTCTCCCATATCTACCTGACTAGTGGGGCTGCAGGCAAGCACGCTCAACAGTGGTTTGAAATGGAAGAAGCAAGGTAAGATTTTGTTGATTTTGATAATGATAATAATAATAATAATAACTAGAAATGCAATCGTGTCAGAACGATGTGCGTGCAATGACGCCGTGTTTCTACGTGTCAAACGAAAGAGCTTCTCTCGGACTATCCAGAGCAATTTGCACGAAGTCTGTAGCTTCTGTGATATTGGAGATAGGTAGGGCGAAAGAAAGGCATCAACAGTGACCTTGATGGGATGGTACTATGCCTACGAAGTTTGAAAGAAATTGGGATAGGGGAAAGAACCTAGAAAGGGCTCGCAAGCACTGCGTGCACAAACCAATGGGATTTGGTGCATGTTTGACATTGCAATCAAGTTCGTTCTGGGGGCCAAAAGCGTGAACCCGATATACCCAATAGACAATGCGTGTAATGAATGGGCGGAAAACGTGCAGGATCTGTATTATGGCCGGAGTTAAATTGTCTTTTCTCTCTCTTTTTACGTCTCTTTATGGGCCGTATTTGGTATCATTAGAAAGAGAATTTCATGGTTGTTATTGTAAACCACTCTCTTTTTTTTTATGATAATCCTATCGAAACACGTGATGTAAAATAGATTTATAGGACAAAATGGCGTCTTAAATGGCCCCATTGACCAATTTTAAAAATCCGGCCAAGAGGTGCCCTGCGTATTGGAACTCGGCATGTCACTGCAAATTTTCAAGGAAAAAAAAGGATGTTTAAGGGGCGAAAAGCAGTCTGAAAAAATGACGTCATTGCCGATACGTGTTAGATTCGGGCGGAAACTCGGCGGAATTCGTGTAGTGACCTTTGTTCAAATGCGATTTATTCACAATTTTCTGTGTGAACATATACTATACTTGGTATCATTCGAAAGGGCACTTCATTGCGGTCAGTTTGATACCATTGTTATCTTCGCGCAATGTCTTGCACGCATTAAACGCGCTATTACGTAATGCATAGTAAATTCATCATTTTTGGCGATAACTTTGCGCTGATATATTCGAATTTTACCAAACTTGGTAAACAGTTGTCACGTATATGGATACATATGTCTGCAAAGTTTCATTGATGTAGGTATAACGATCGCCATTTTAGAGCAAGTTGAAGTTATTTCTCAATTTTCTTGAAAATGACGAATTTGGAGGGCAATTTTCTCAAATTTGGTCAGTGATAGGGTATATAATTTTGTATATGGCTGGAAAGGGCATATCTTCAAGTATCTAAATCCAAAAAAGGGTACGGGTTTGCCAAGCCATTATGGAGATACGGCCACAGACAGAAAGCCAATTCCCAGAACTTTAGAGGGCGCTATTTATGTTGTGCAAAGCCATTGGAGCGTAAAATTTGGCATGGCTATGTGCAATTATGAGATAAAGATACTGTAAGATTTAAATACAAAACGGAATTTATATGAGAAAGTTATGGCAGTTTTAGATTATTTAGGGGTCCATTTTTCAAGAACTTGAGAGATTTTTGACGGAGTCGGTTTTAGATTTGAATTTCGAGTATGAAGATGGCATTTTGAAGGTCAAGTCATATGTCGCAGATGAAATAACATCTCTCAGACTATCTAGAGGAATTTGTTAGAAGTTTGTAGGATCTAGGATAGTGGAGATAGGAAGGAAGATATAAAGGCCTTAAAATGGACCAGAAACGGACAAAATGGCACCTGGACGGTCATGCATGAGTGATTTCCAAAATCAAAGAATGTAGTGACCTTGATGAGATGTTAGAGACTATGCCTATGAAATTTGAAAGGAAAAGGACATGAGGAAAGCACCTTACTAGGAATCACAAGCACTACGTGCAAAACGAATGCGATTTCCGGACGATAAGGATAAGGAAAAGGAGAATATTAATTGGGCAGAATGTGAACGAAAACAAGGCAATGACGAAGGTTCGTCATTGCAATAATAAATTAAATAAAATAATAAAAACGGTGCTTATAAAGCGCTTACCTCTGAAGTCTCTAAGCGCTAGACAGAGTTTATTCTGAAGTGAAATGGCATAGTGGGTGATATTTGTTATTGTCTGATATATTTTCATTATAAGGTAAGATAAGGATTATACTTTGTTTTATAAACAAAGATTGCCATTGCCTTCAGGAACCAAATGGTGCCTTTATCAAACCAATATGAATGAGAGAATTATTACTAACAGGTTAATAAGCTTTGATAAAAAAAAGAAGAAAAGAAGCCAAACATTGTAAGTTATTTTATTTTTACAATTTTCAACCCATTCACTACTGAATTGTCGTATCCCCATAGGCCTTATACAGGGGCCACCAGGTCTCCATTTGCAATGGGTTGATAATAACTTGTTCATTGGTTTCCAGGAGTTGACTTACGTAAGGACACTGCCCTTTTTTTTTATCCCCTACCTCCTCTTTAAAGACTGTTATTATGCTCTCGCAAAAAATATAAGATGTATTTTGAAATTAACACCAAACACTTCTCTCATATTTTCTGTTGCAGAGAATTTGCTGGGCTTTTCCTGGTCTGTGTATGGCTGACTTTATGCTTTCTACAAACCAAGTAAGTTTAATAAGCTGAAAATGTTCATGTACATGTATGATGGTCAGCTGGATAACTTACCAGGTTTATTAAAGTCACATATGGGGCTTGACAACATTAAATAAGCATAAATGCAGTGAAACAGAAAATTAATATGAAAAGCTTATCTCAACTTTGATTCTATAGATGATTTTTAGACGTATACTATTTTTCAGTACCGGTACCGGTAATACTTGATTGAAATCTGGACATACCTGTATAAAAATTATTAAAAAAAAAAAACACTTTTGCAGTGAATTTAAATGCATAGTGTTTTTGTTCTTTTCTTTGTGCTTTGTTCTCAATTTGTTGTTTAGACTGACCAGAAAATGCCTCATAAACTCAGTCCCAATTATCATTATATCACTTTGTAATCAGGAGTTAAATATTTTCCATTCATTGCTAACCATAACAGGGCAAAAAAATGAAATTTGTTTCATAACAAATTCAACAAGCACAGTCTTTGTCAATTCTTTTTGTTCAACTCATCTAAAATTACCAGAAAAAGTCCCTCAATCCCACTGGCAGTAATAAGTTACATCTAGGCCCCGTCTTACAAAGAGTTGTGATTGATCCAAATCAATCGTAAGTCCTCCAATCAATCGCAAGTTTGCTGTCTCCTATCTCTTATGTACATACATGTAGCTGTGATTTATATCAACTCTTTGTAAGAAAGGGCCCAGGTATCAATGTTTTATGACTTTGAATATTCTCCTTTTTTCCATCCAGGACAAACGGAATGACGAGCCCTCCCCGGTTGGTGGTATGGCTCGCTGTCCTACTCATCATAACACCGTTCATTCTCTGGGCTTCCGTGTACTTCAACAAAGACTATAATGAAATTCAACCGGATCATTGCAGAGGGTCGCTAAAGATGCCTAGCTTTCAAATGTGACAAATCTGCATTCGAAAATGAGAAAGACTGATTAAGCGGAAGTTTTTTTTCTTCAATTGTAATATCGTAATCCTGTTTTATACCACCTTATGTACCAAATGCAATAGTTTAAGATACAGCAGGTCTGCAATGATTTTGATGGATCGATCAAGGATCGGGGCTAACTCGGCTCTTCGGACAACTCAGCCTCAACGTAAAATCATGGCCAAGTTATCCAAGAGAGGCGAATCGATATTTGCATGTTTTTGTGTGTGGGCATTAAATGTGTCTTTGATGCATATTCTGTCAAAGTACGTTTATTTGATAGGAATGTGTAAATTAGTTACCAATAAAAATAATCTTGACAATTTCATGACGTGAATCCTGCGAAATATGAAATTTATGGCTAGTTAGAGGTCCAGTGTGTAGCTGGCCCTTCAACTCTTGAAACCTTATCGCCGTACGACACAGAGTTTGCCCTTGTGCCATGTTAGCCCGACCCATCGATCAACGATGTTTGTTTTCTGTTTTTATACATACCACCTCTTGTACCAAAATGGAATAGTCCACCATATAGCAGGTCTGTATGAAGTGTGAATGGTGCTATGAAAGTGCCAGTAATAATGATGATACTGATTTGTTAGATAAATACTTAAAAGATAAGGAGAAAACACTGATTGAGACGTTCAAAATAGCGGACTTGAATTATTGGCATTGTATTCACTTTTAAGCTTTATAACCAGTTTAAGCCAGTCTCGAGGTAAACTCTTGGCACTATCTCTGGTAAAGCCCTTCTGCTAGGCAGATTAAAAATGTCTGAAGTTTCATGTCGAATCACAGTGCATATCATCAACTCATTAATAATGCAATGTAAAGGTTATTCAGTATCCATATCTTTATTCATCAGCTGTTATTAGTTTCATCCAAGGACCAAGATATTAATGACCAACATCAGCATGTGATTTACAAAGGCATGTTCCAAAGTTTGCCCCACCATTCAAAATATTAGAACAGTGTTACAATTATTTTTGTTTTTATTTGCATTCAAGGACCAATATACATGTATTGTTGACCAAAAACTATCTATTTATTGTATAAGGCACATGAGATAATTGAATATTTGCCCCATTATGATAATGATAAGAACAATTACTGTTCAATTTTCTTGCCATGCATTCCTAACTTTCCCTACATACTTATTTTATTCATCCAGAAAAGATTCTAACCAAAGATTTCTCCCTCCGCATGTGACGGAGAAGGAATGGGTGTGCTTACTGTGCTATAAAGAGCTGTTTACATCTTTAAATTTATAACTGTATCAGACACAGCGAATGGAGATGATATTTATTTGTTTTTGTGTAATATTATTCATTTCTATCATAATAAATTTACCTGTATGTTCATTATTTTATAGTACCGTATTTAACCCAATCATATGCAAGTACAACATATGCAGTGCTAGTGAGTCTTTTAATACTATTTAAGTGTGCTATGATCACTTCTGAGAATTCAGTAAAATATTTGCCATAAATCAGAATCAACTCTTAAATAAATTTCTGATAAGATTGTTATAATAATTTAGCTTGAAAAATGTCTTGTTTTTGTGTATATAACAAGCGATAGTTCATTGAAGATATCATTTCAATGAAGTGAACATCTAGTGGACATATGGCCAGACAAAGGGGAGGGGGCCCCAATTATTATTGTTTGTTTTTTGCTCTCGAAAATTTGAAAATTCCGCCGGCCGAAATGTCGCTCAGTGGGGGGGGGGGGGGGGGGGGGGGGGGGGGGGGGGAGGGGGGGGGGGGGGGGGGGTAGTGAGCACATTTTTTTTTTATTGGTCCTCGAAAATTTGAAAATTTGCACCCCCCCCCCCCCTCCCCCCTTGAGCGCCATAAAGAGTAATTAATAATGAATGGAAAAAATATATCTCCAAATACAGAATGCAGCCACATTCCAAGGAAAGACAAAAATGCAATTGATTTGAAATTCAAATAATTCATTTATTTACATAAGAAGTCACCACAATTTCAGGTTGCATATATCTATGTCATACAATGGCATTTGTACAAGTTAAATTGCAGTGATGTTAGGAGGAGAAAATAGAATACAGGGTGAAGTCTAGTTTTAAAGGAACTGGTCAAGTCAAGAAGGCCTACAAAATTTTATATATCCTCCAAGAGATGTAATTAAAACATGCTTGGTCCAGATATAAATTGTTTGTTTTGATCACAATCAATGTATCTATTGGAACTGAAAGTGTTGTTGGTATCTCCTGTATTAACTTTGAGATATAATTTGGGATTTTTTAATCTAAGCACTCAATTGTACTTTAAGTTTTAATCAATTTTAATACTGTCAACTCCATTCATAAAGAAGGGAATCACACAAGAACATTTTTCATAAGTTGTGCAAAATTTAGACAGTAGATAGAAATTATTTAAATAACCTTGGTCTCACAGACCCTTACCATTTTTTATGCACTCTCTCAGAATTGAAAAACATACATTCACTATTTCACAGGAGTTTTAACAAAATAATGATATGAATGTGTACAAGGTACAGAAAATTCTCTGCAAAATGAAAATTGCACTAAAATGAATAAAATCTTCACTTCAAGGTGGTTCTAAAACTTATACATTTTTGATAATTAAGAATACAAAATGCCTTTATTTCTTAGCCTCAAATAGCTTATATAACACTCCTAGTACATGATTTTTTTCTTCTTCAAACCAGAGACTTACATCTGACTTGATTGCAAATGATTGTCACAAGTACGTGAAGTCATCACATACGAGGTGGAAAGTTATTTTTAATCTGTGCTCTAGATGAGATATGGTACGAGTAACACATTTTGGTGCTTTTTGTTGTGATACACTTAAGTTTCTTTTCTTTTAATAACACAACCACTGGGCACAAATAAATAATAAATAGGATAGTATAAAGCCTGATACGTGTATAGTGTTCTAACAAAATCTAAGTAATATCAACTGATTTTTAAAATTAACACTGAAACTCCTTTGTTAAATAAAGTTTACACTACTATCAGTTAGCATCTCACGCTGATGATAAATGCTGAAAAATGTTGATCACTCTTATTTTTTTTTCTTCAAACTTTCAAACTGCAGTGCCAGCGCCTGCACTGGATGCTGGATTGTAAAGGTGCATGATAAGAAATACAGTCAGAATAATCATGCTCACTGCAATAAGTAACATGTGAAGTAATAGTATATAAACATATATATATCATAATTGTATAATGGTCAACTTGGAAAAGATGCAAACTAGTCAGTTTGCTCTACAAACTGATATTATAAACCAAAAGAAGATATTAATAAACATACACTCTTTTAAGTGCAATACTGATCGATTTGAATTTGAGGGAAACTTGATATATTTTCATACCTACAGCATCAAATATAGTGATATCCATGAGAGAAAATGCCATTCAATTTCAGAATGCAATAATGGTCGCCTTATCACCATGCATAGCAGACCATCGTCCCATCCATTTAATAGATACTGCATTGTAAAATCATGGAACCTTATAAAGGAGAGCGTATAGTAACAAACTCACTATGACAATAAAGTCTTGCTGGTAACACTTTCTTGTGTCTTATCGCGTTTGAGCCGTGTTTAACCATGTTTCAATAGAACAAGGTGATTTCCTGGTTACCAAGATGTTTGCTGTAACAAGGTTCCACTGTACAGGGTTGCGTAACGTGACAATAAACGATGACATCTTTATCTCACTTTAAGATTAAACCATGGTGGATATACAATGCCTCCTACCGGAGATTGACCACTGACCTCTACAGCTTTCAATTGCAAGGGATGAGAAGTTCACATCATTTGTTTAGCTACCTTGTAAAGTTTTGGGATGCAAAGGCCTTGGCTTCCGCAATCCTGCTGCGACTGCAAGGAGAAGACGAACCATATATACTGACAATCAATTTTGGTGATTATATAAAATAGGCAAATCTACTGGGTATTATCATCATTTTGAATCATTGCACAACTATTTCCCAAAATAAATATCCCAGTTAAGAAAGAGCCACTTCGTTGGCCTCTGCCTGTCCTTTTCAGTGCATGTATCACAGCTCAGTAGATGGCCCATGGTGTGGGGGACATTTTCGTTTTTGTTGATAATGGAATAGATTTATTCCATTCAAGGGATGTATAGGAACATATTGCAATGATTATATTTAAGGTGCATGTATGGTTGAAAATTTTCTTGACTGGAATTTTTTGTTTGTTGATTGTTTAAATTTAATATTTTTCAAATCCTTACCTGTTGCACCTGGTCTTTGGTCTACCGTCTGACATGGCGGACACGCTTCGTATTGATAGATCATCTGAGAATCCTGTCATGGGTCTCTGTCTAGGAGGCTCACTGGGTAGGGTGTTCAACACGGTACGGATGTTGGCAAACCTGACGGAAGATAGACGTGATTGAAGGGATATTTTAGATGGGGGGTGCTAATTTGTCAAGATTTACAAAGTAAAGGCTCAAGATACCCCGCCATCTTCGAATTGAATTCAATCCATCCCATTCATCAATTCATTCAGTGGAATATGTACTATGAATTACTTACCTACAATATACAGGTAGTCTACTTAATAACTTGATCTACCAAACCATCCTCCATACATGTAGCTTTCCATCTATTCATCAATCCCTTTATCCATCCATCCATCTATCTACACATTCATAAATAATCAACTTTATGTATGCATGAATCCAGTCATCCATTCAACTATCTATTCAAATATCCATCAATACATTCCTTCATCCCATTATCTATTCATCTAACACTCCATTCAACTATACATAAACCTTTCTATTCATTTGCTTTTACATCAGGATGTCTATCAGTCCATCGCATAATACAGTCAAGCATTTATACATGCACTAATCTATCTATTCATCAATCCCTTCATCCACACACCAAGTCATCCTTCATACCCATCCATCTACTTATCAATCCATCCATCTATTCATCCATCTAAACAGTCATCCATATCTCTATCTATCCAGTCACCCATCTTCCACCTACCTGTTTGAGAGGCTGGTCATGAAATCTGCAAGGTCTTGGTCAGAATGCTTCAGCTGATTCTCCACTTGTCTTGCACTCACCACTGGAATGAGAATAGAAAGAAATACACAATATCAAAACCGAACTTCAGTTTAAGCTTGGTACTTTAAATTTCTTTTCTTGATGTAATTATCAAAAAGTCTTTAAATACTATGTACATTATCTGTGCAATCTTTTCTAACGACACGATTTAAAACCTAAATATGGTACATGTATCAATCGATGTATAAATATAAGCCACTAACATTTTTAAAGAACTTCAATACAATGTTCCTTTGATGATTTCTAGGTACACATATTATACATAAACTGTATTTCCTACATACATCAACATAAGAGATGTTATTGTTAGTGAATCTAGTTCTCTCCTAAAGTTAGTACTCATTTATATCACATCAAATTGACTTTTTCTAAAAATAAATAGATTTCTAGAATGATTCCCACAAGTTAACTGTAAAACCAATACAGACAATTTCACAATGACTATTAAAGAATTTGTTGATATTATCAGTACACCAGTTAGCCTTTCATCCTACCTGTGGATGCTGACATAGGTCTCATGATAGGGGCTGTTTTACTACCTGCATTCCTCTTAACCACAGCTCCATCTAGAATCTCCAGACCCAAGAGAGTAGCTTGCAGCTCCTGGTGATAGCTAGACAAAACATGGAAGATAAACACTGTATACAAGGCACTGCATTTCCATATCACTCAAATACAGTGTACTCAAAAGAAATGACATTTTATCCTACATTTTCTATGGTGACAGTTTATAATCATTGTCATAAATACATTTAGATGGATGGTAAAAAATGAACAGAGGAAAAGGATATTTTTTTAAATTTATGAACATTATTAAACATTCATATCATTGAATGATGCAAAAACTCTTTAATCAGCCATTTTACAGTGTTACAAGCAAAATCACAATCGATTAAGTATTAGTGAATAACAAGGGTTACTTGCCCAGCAAAAAAATAGATATGCCCATATATTACTCTATCAAGAAATCAGATCTGAGAGACATCAAATAATTACCTTGGTTTCTCTCCTTCTGGTAGTGCGAAGGGATTGCCTTGTACATAGAGCTCTGACAGACACTGACATCTATGGAGAGATAGCTGCATGATATGGTTTCAAGCAATAGAAGATGATTAATAACTTCAGAGGTTTACTAACTACATTCCAGTAATTGCATGAATTAGAAGGAAAAAAATGAATTTCTATTTTTTGTTTATACTTTCGTAATTCATTTTAGTTTAGATATGGAATTAGAAATACAGTTCTGTCAAATATACATTGTGATAAATATGCAAACATTAAACATAAGCGCAAGGAAAGTGGCCCATTCAATACAGCTTCTAATAAAAAGATTTTGAATTCTAAAATATTTATGTATTCTGTCATCACAGAATACTTAATACAATTTGATATCCCCAAGATTTATCATGAACATATGTACATACAATTTGAATTAAAAGAATGGAATAGAATCTCACGGATTGATAAAGGTTGAAAGAGTAATAAGATCCTTGATTCTATTGGAAACCAATCATGACAAGCTGGAGTATTGTCAACTTTTAAAAAAGTACACATAATTCCAGATTAAAGGTAAAGACTGGTAGTGGTAAAATTGCGGTTCAAGGGTTTTGGGTGCAAAATATCCATTCAATATTGTTCAAATAATGCCTTCAGAGGCAATACTTTAACCTACATTCGCAAAAAAGCAGAAATATATGCCCAAATGTTCAATGTTGAAGTGCATTCGTGATATCTATCCAGGCCGGATCGATATGATAATTTACCAAATATATCAAAAATTTACCAAAATTGTTATCATCACGTATTAGTCAAAACATATTCTTCACATGATTGGTAATAAGAGCTTCCATTTCATTTTTTGAGAGGGGGGCATTTCCAAAACTGATCTTTACCTTTAAGACCACAATTTGAGAGTAACAAGATTTGTTCTCTTACCACTGCTTTCCATCTGACGATCCTGTTGTTTCTGACATTGAGTACTTCAAGGGCTGGGAACTGATCTACAAGGAACTCTAATTCAGTGATCTTGTTGTGGGAGATATCTATCGTGTGTAGCGCCCTGGCAGATGAAATATTCGGACACAAGATTTTAATACATAGAGCTCAAGACATGTAAACAGGATACAATGAAAACTCTTTAAAACAAATTTCTTTAGAAATAATCAACTAGTAATTCATCTATAATAATACAAGTTGAGTTGTAATCAATGTGGGAGTTATTGTCCTAGGCTAGATGTGTCTCGAAGGGGAGGATGTAGTACTTTATGTAGTATCCCAAATAAAGCAAAATGGTATTCTTTCAGATGTGCCTGATCCAATGATAAACTTCTCTGTAAGTAAGCACACTAGTGTATCATTTTTTGTTAATTAATTAATTTGTTGTCACAGTAACAAGATATGGATGCCAAGATATATTTCAATGATGTGAGAAAAGAGAAAAAGGGATGAACTTACCTTAGCTTTTCTACAGCTTTCAGAGTGTCAGATGTCAACTGATTGTGAGATATCATCAGAACCTGATCAGAAACAACACAGAATATGAAGGATGACCAAACTTGCATACCGTAAATCTCTGTGTATAAGGCGCACTTTTTTGCCGCCGAAAAAAATTGAAAGTCGGGGGTGCGCCTTATACACAGGTACAGAAAAAAAAAGATTTTTATTTTATTTTTTAATTTTTTTTAATTTACACCAAAATAGGGGTGCGCCTTATACAGAGGTGCACCTTATACACGGAGATTTACGGTATCTCTCAGGTAAAAATCCAATATTGTATGTTGAACTAAAATATTTTAAACATTGTAATAGAGGGATTATAAGAAATCTGACAAACAGGCAAATAAAACTGAGAAACTTCAAGAAAGATACATATACTTGGAACAAACTTCAGTCAAAAGCAAAAGTAAAATTGACTATAAAAAAAAACAAGTTTTAGGTGATGAAAAAAGTCATAGTGATACATATTTAGATATATGTATGTTTTCATGTAAAATTGAAACAAAATATCAGTAATCCATAATCATAAAAAAAAAAAAAATCTGTTGCAATTTTTCTTAGTCACTAGTGTTTTCTCTCTCAGACAAATACAAGTACTCACAGTCAAGTTATGAAGGCTCTTAAGTCCACTTAGATCTGCTATCTTGTTGTTGGATACATCAAGCTCTTGTAGCTGAAATAACAAAAAATAAAATACATTTCATTATTAGCATTTGTCTGTTTTTCCACTTCATAGTTGTGCAGTGTTTATCCTTAGTTTTCATCAACCCCTTCATCTTCAACTTCAATTTATGGTACATTAAAAACTACTCCTACGTTTCTTTTTCTTCTTTCTTCTTTATCTCTTTTAGACAAATACTATTCTTCTGTCCTCTATATTTAAATTTCAACCAAATATTCATTTCAATAATCATCTCCTTTCTCTGTCCTCCTTTTCAAGTGTCTTGTTTTAAAAACCTCTTGCACATCTTCTGTATCCATGACAATCCCTTTAGACCATGGGCCGAGTAGTGAATATCTCCCTATTTCTTCGTTTTCGTGACCCACCTCTGGTAACTACCCAATTTTTTGTCTGAGAGGAGATAAAAACTCATAGAATAAGAATTCATAACTCGGCAGAGCCGAAAGTTGCACACTAATTAGTATTCATAATAAATATAAATTAAGCATATCAACAGCGTCCTCTACGTCAATAAAATGAAAGACATGTAGAAACGTATGGGGACAAGGTAAATGACAACTGCAAATTTGTGATAAATATATGTTTGGTATAAAAGCAAAAATAATAATAATAATATTAATAATAATGATGATAAACAACATCAATATCAATAATAATATTTATATTAATAATAATCATCATTATCATCATTATCATCATCATTATCATCATCATTATCATTATCATCATCATTATCATCATCATTATCATCATTATCATCATCATCATCATTATCATCATCATTATCATCATTATCATCATCATTATCATCATTATCATCATCATTATCATCATCATAATCATCATCATCATCATCATCAAGCTTCACTTTACATCTCGTGTCATCTTTTTTGTTCACATTATACCTACTCATGAAGCTTTCACTGACAGTTCACTCGGTCTTTGAACTGCATAGTCATGATGCAATCATATCGCCTGGTAATGCATTCATAATTACATGAAACAATTCAATAAATTCAAATCATATTCTCATTGTCACATGGAATTTTTGTATTCATTTATTTACAATTTATGCAAGCTACAGTACTATAACATAATTATTTTTGGGTTGTACATGACGTCTTGTAATCCTTTTGAGATAATCCAACATATTCAATGGATAATTTTGACTAATGAAACTGACTTCAATAGTTACAACCTCTGTTAATCTCATTAACTTTTACATCCTAGAAATATCTTGATCTACACATTTGTTCAACCACTCCAAAAAATACAATCGTTCAAGTTGAAAATGTTATACTCTAAATTTTCTTTTCTCTCTACTTAAGCGAGATCCATGGGGGGAAATTACTTTTCAGAGTGGAACATTCATGCTTTGAAAAACTCATACCAAGAGCATATTCATTTAAATATATCACTTAAAATGTACATAACAGCACAGTTAATAAGTGAGGATATGAGCTTAAATTGTACAGTAATCATGGTATCTAATGGCGATAGCATCCAGGCAACATATATGACAGATGAGTCCGTAGAAGAAGAAATATCAGAAAATATGAGACAAAGTTTGTAATATTGTTAACTCATGTACACCTTTTGTTTTTAACTATTTCACCTGCGACATTCTTCTCATCTCAGTATGATTTCTTTTATAGATGTTTGGAGTATCCAGAATTTTTCCCTAATCACAATCAAACAACCCCTGCAGTAACAAAAGTAGTAAGTTACAGTTGATAACAATATTGCTTGATTGCTTTGCTCACTATAGCTCTATGACATCATTAAGTTTTGTTTTCGGAAACATCTTAAACCCTGCAACATTTGATAGGCAGACAATTTGGTAGCGCTCACTTGCTCCTCAGGACTGGCCACATTTTAAGAACTTTTTGATTCATTGATTTTAGTCAGAGTGTTCATATGATCCTGCAAAGGTGGATAAGGATACTGATAGTCGTGTGTACGACCTTCAGCCAAAAAGTACCCGATTTAGGAATCACAAAACATGCTGAGACAAAGCAACAAAAAAAAAAACATCTTTCCATTTCAGACGAAAAACTTTGAGCATCACTTGCAAGAGGTAAATATATTAATATTTAAATTGGGGGTTCAAGTGACAGTATCCATAATAAAGCATTTATAATGAATTAAATGTAGAAATATTCCCCTTTCCACAGAATGGATTTTATGCCACTGAATAAGGTATAAGTATTTTTACACATCCTTGAAGCAGGAAAAACTGGCCTATCAAACACTAAACCAAAGCATACCTAATTATATAGGGTCACATAAAAATTACTTAATTACTTCATACATTTCAAGTAATCAACCATCTGTTCAAAGAAAATACAGATAAATCTTGTGATACTGCTTTCTGTGAGATATGGATATAAAAATTCACCAGCAGAAGAAATTATTTTTGTGGAAGATTTCCAGAAATTAGAATATGTGAAACAGTCAAATTAAATTTTTCAATAGGATACATGTACAGTGTATATGTTGTAGATCATAAAATAAACTTGAAATGGTAAATGGCAATACATAATTTTATGTGGTTATGACTGTCTGAAGAATACTGACTGGCAACTTTTGATGTCACAGCTGATTCCCACACTATTAACCAAAATAATAATTCAGAGATTTTGTTAGTAAAAGATGGAATAATTACATACACAGTAATTACCTCCTGCCTTTGTGTAAGATGAAATAGTAAATAAGTATACATTTAAATGTATATATATCCATCACTTTGTGATACAGGTATAATAAGTAAGTTTGACACCACAATTATATTTTGATTTTATGGAAGAAATGTTGTTCCTTGAGCAAGACATCCATATCAGTTGCAAACGTACACAAATATAAAATACAGTGTACCAACCCTCTACTATTTGGACACAATGCTTCAACGATTTGCAATATGAATATGATATTCTGATATACTTCTTCTGGTTTGTTATCTCAAATTCATTTGATTGCTGTCTAAAGAAAAATTAAAATCAAATGAGACACAAATATGCACATGAGTTGAATTGCGCTAACAAGATGAATTCTACACGTCTTCATCTTCAGTGTCTGTGTCTTCATCTAAGCATCTTCCATCAACTGGATTTTCACAATCAGTACACTTGCACAGATCGGTGCATGGCACATTATGCTGCCGGCAAGAGCATCTTCCCTTGTTTTTCCCACTTGGGACCTTGCAGTTTGTCTTCTTGCAAGTGCAGTGGGTTAGTTCTAGCAAACTGCTAGGGGCAGGGGGTTGTTCTCCCCAGACAACATCTGTTCCTCCATCTTCCACTTTCCAACCATGACCATGTGGACTTGGAATGTCAGGGGTCTGCTCTAGACAAAATGTGTGTACTGTGGCCTGATAATTTTGCAGAAATTGCGATAGCATTCAGCATGGTAACCTGGAATGGCACGTTGTCTCCTACGTGAAAAAATGAAATAATGATAAAAGATAGATATCATAACAATTAAGAATTTCTGACAGTTTGAAGATAATGCTGCAATTGCCGGGGATACTTGATGTGCATTTCTTGTGATAAGGAGGAAATAGCTTGCTATGCTTGACAAGCAGTGAAGTTTAAACTCGTTAAGTGGAAAACGGTGACATTCCAAGGTAAGATTATGGGTGGTTTTTTCACAATGCCATTGTTGAGGATGGCTGAGTGCATGTCTAGATTTAATATATTTCAATTCCTATTTCCAGTTGGTCATGCTAGTCAATGCCAAATAATTACACCCCCTATGCAATGATTTTGAGTATCTCCATTCTCCAGTGAACTTTGATGAATTTACAAAAACAATTTAAGATTAAGACTCTAAAATTGACTTAGCTCAGACCAATTTAATCTGTCTCTAGCTTGATAACCTCTTAATTCTGTCTGCCTTAAGAAAAAAACAATAACATACGATTGCGATCGTTATAGACCTCTAGATATATGTCTTAGTTATGATATATGGCCAGGGCAGTGCCTAGGCTCGTACTCCAAGATCAGTTGAACTTTTTTAGACCCCTCCCCAGGACATCGATCAATTACATGTAGACTAGATATGTGCCCCCCAAACATCAAACTCTGGCTACGGATCAAACTACAACCCAACCATATTTCAATATTAAAGCGACCACCGAACAAGAAGCAGATAATATTGGTCTTAGTACTGTGACAGAGGCCATGGCCTCAGGAGAAAATTAACAAGGTAAATTCAGTTTCACTGTTTATACTAGGTGAAGGTCTACAGACTTAGTTACCAACCATCACCAGTGACCATGGTTACAGAGCACGCATAACTTTTCAGCAATTTTGGCTCTGAGATTACAATGTTTTATAGTCCCTAGATTATTGTCACATGTAATTTGACAAATAAAGCCAATAGCCCTCCTACCCCTTACAAAAAAAAAAACACTTACCTCCCACTCCTTTCGTCATGATCATTATCACAGACTTGACAGAGCTGTTCTCTGTCGATGTCTTGCTCTTCAGTAGCAGTAGGCGTTTGTACACTGTCCCAGTCATAGCGATCTGCATTGTGTGCAATCTTACTTTCGATGGTATTTTCCGCTTTTTTCCATAGATTTGCACATTCCTTGAATTTTTGGAAAGACTTCTCCCTAAGAGGAATAACTCTGCTATGAGTTGCAACAACGTGCATGCAACAAAATCCTGAAATTGCACCCTCACAATCGTCGGCAGATGCGCTGCTGGTAACATCAACGTCCGACGATGAATACATCGCCATGTTCGCTGTATGCGCCTACACGAAACGAGCCATGTGATTGGTTGATATGCGTGGAATAATCCGATGCCCACATGAAAGAGGAAATGTAATTGGCTTACATTTTCGAGATTTTGGACTCAAAATTCACGGTTTTTTCATCTTTTCTAAATAATGGTGGGGTTTCAGAAATGCCGAGTTATCTTTTGTGCATCTACACATATTTTTGTATCATACTGTCTCAATAAATACTAGTTACTCTCGATGGGTCACGAAAGTTAAGAATTTTGGCCTATGGCCCATGGTCTACTTGAAGAAAAAAGAATGTTTTCATAACTCACCTTACGACATCTCTTGAGATCTGTAACAGCTCTTAAACAATTGTGTGTAGCTCTGAGTTCTTCTAATGACGACAGGGCATTCAAGGCCTGAAGAAGGTATACAAATTATGGTACAATTAGTCTTCTCTGACCATAAAAGTACACACCCAGGTCTTCTGCATGAGTCAGTAAGACAGTCACAAACTTAAAAAAGAATTCCATAAACAGGTTAAGAGAAATCTTTCAATACATAATTATATACCTTAAGTTTAAAGACATTGAAGATTGCAATCTTCAATGTCATATGAGCCATATTGCAAATCAGACAATTTTGCCTACAGTTCTCTTTTCTGGCGAAGGCCAAATATTTTAATATCAAGATAAACAAGATAAGAGATTAGAAACAATTAAGAACAAAATCCCAAATACTATCTTAATGTTACCAATAAATTGCATCAAACTCTGCAGAGATCAATGCAAATATGGGAGACAAAAATAATTCAACATTTTTTCATCAGACAAAATAGTTTCCATATCTGATGGATATGAATATATGTCTGGCATTTGATAGATTCATCTTGGTTAAAAACATGTTAATAACCAATATAAGTTCATTGACTTTACTTTATTTTTGAGTACTTACAGATAAGCTATCAAGCTTGTTGGAGCTGACATCTAAATAGGTGAGCTGTGAGCATGCCGCTAACTCCCTGGCTTCTATCTTCCCCAAGTAGTTGCTATCTAATCTAAGAATCTTTAGCTTTCTCGATAATGCAAGTCCTTTGCCTGAAAAGGAAAGAAATGATATCATGCTAAGTTGCTAACTAATAACAACAAATTTTGCTCAGTCCAAATGTATGTTACCTTGTACAGAACGCACGCAGTATGAATATCATTTTTCATGCATCATGAAAAGTGTCATTATCTGTCATGTTTTGTTTTTGTAACCGATATCTTTTGTTTATGATCACAAGTACACAAAATGCAAAAAAATATCTACTTTTTTCACCTCTGTTATGTACCTGCGCACAGAATAAAACAAATATATAATATAGTACTTATACATGTACTAATTCAAGCAGTTTATTTACTAGCAGAAGCACTACGAATATACATGTACCATTAAAGATTAATATAGTAATTTTCATATTAGGTTAGAATTACCAACATACTTTATTCATTTCATAATGCATTCCTTCATAGTATATAATAATAAGTACAATGTTATTACAAAACACATCAGACACACATGAATTCAATAATTCATAAACCAAGAAATTGGGACAATGATTCTTATCTATCTTACCTATTGTTCTGATTTTGTTGTGCTGGAGTTGCAGTGAACATAATTCTTGTAGCCTGTACATAAATGAAATCACCATCACAATCACACTTTAATAAGAATTTTGTAACAAGCATTTCAAAATATGTTTTAAAGATTTTAACCCACCCCTGAATAAAAGGATAACGACTGAAATAATATGTACACCTGCATACTGGGGCAAACCAATATTGCATTTTCATCAGCAATCTGAGCACCAAATTAGATACCTAAGCCATAGACATTTTGCACAAGAAAGAGGTGTATATTCATCAGATATTGTCATGTTTTCGCGCACTCAAGCCATTCTCCTGCCGACGGACGGAGCACATTATCCGAAACATCAAGATCAGTTCTTTCTTTAAAAGATTTACAAGTTCTTGTCAGAACTATAGCCACAAAAGAATTATACAACAGTTCTTTTAAGAACTAACACATCTCTCCACAAGAAACAATACCCCAGTTCTCCTAAGGACTGTGTACATGCGGTGCCCAGTTAAAGTTTTCCTGCCTCAAGAAAGCGATAGAGATTAAAAGATACGTTCAAACATAAAATTATGACACTTATTCTGCCAAAATAATAAATTCCTAAACAAAATACTGCTCCTTGGTATCAACTATCAAGCCATGATAAAACAACCCACCTCTCAATGTTAGCAATAGCACTGATTCTATTATCATACAGCTTCAATTCCCTCAGATCCTGAAAGAAAAGTCATGAAAAAGGTTTTAGGAACAATTCTTTGAAAAAGAAACATTTCAGAACTGAAAATAACCATCATTTTTCAGAAGTATTTTAGGCACTTCTCAAAAAATGTTGCGAAAGTAAAACGGACCACAGAATCTT
Source organism: Strongylocentrotus droebachiensis (assembly GCA_035222895.1). NCBI lineage: Eukaryota > Metazoa > Echinodermata > Echinoidea > Camarodonta > Strongylocentrotidae > Strongylocentrotus > Strongylocentrotus droebachiensis. The sequence goes on along the minus strand of JAVYIG010001570.1, from coordinate 253,043 downwards.
CTCTGAATGTACATACCATTGTAAATTTTTCATTCGAAAATATTTAATATAATATGTGTCATGAACTCATGATGACATTAAAGTGGGTGATGAAACATCTGTGTTTACTTATCAGCAATGTGATTAAACATGATAATTCACAGAATTATAAAATATATTTCACAGTAACTTCCTAAGTTCTTAGTTAGCATAGAAAAGGTTTATGGCAACTTACCTTGTTGTTGGCAAGATTCTCAATATTCTTGATGCAATTGCATGACAGATCCAGTACTCTCAGGTTTATAAACTGAAAACAAAAGGGGGGAATTAAAGAAGCTACGTCAATAAATGGAGATGCTTACTATTAATATATTACTGTTCACAATTTACATCTGAACATTGATGAATTAATCTAGCGGCTTGATCCTCTTTCATTTACAAAATATGACACTGGTTCTGTTCTGACTCCATTTATAAAACACAACTATCAATCTAAACTCTTACTATAAAGAAAAACAAATATAAAGTTAACTAAAATTATTCATCCCCTTACCAAGTTTTGTAATTTGTTAAGTATGTGAAAAATTGATTTGTCCCAATTTATGTTTCTTGAGAATGTGATGTATTAAAGCATACATCAAACAGTATTCAACCAGTCCATCTTTTATTCTTAATTTAGGAAAAACACCCCCCCCCCCCCACAAAAAAAAAAAAAAAAAAAAAAAAAAAAAAAAAATCAACAAAAAAAATCAAAAAAATCAAAAAAAATCAAAGAATTAAAAAAAATTTAAAAAAAATCAAAAGAAATTACAAGGGGTAGGAATAATTAAGTTGTTAACTGTACATGTGTTTAATTTAAAAAAAAAAAAAAAAAAAAGAGAGAATGATCAATAAATTAATCATCAGCATTTGAAATATTATTTTTGGGTTACTTACCATGTCCAAGTTCTTGATGGTTCCAATGTTGATTCCATGAAGGTCAACGTCATACACTTTTGTAACTTCACTTTCTTGACTCTTTTCCAACTGTTCCAGAGAAAAATACAGTAAACAATGAATTAATCACATTCATACTTGAGAGCTGGAGAATACTGTACTATCTTTGCATGCGTATAAGACCACCGGCATCACAGAATTGAACACTGACAGAATTCTTGAACTGTAAATTAGGATTGAGAATTTCATACTGTCCAAATTTTAGCATATTTGATGTTGGGACGTTAAACCTTGCTTTTATGTTTCTGCACTTCTTTCACTTCATGAATTAGACAACTATGACTGAATTGAATAAATACTTCAGATAAGCCTATGAGAGTATAAGGGGGGGGGGGGTACGTGACCTATGCCAGTTTCCACAATTCCATTGTATCATCTATTACATGCTAATTTATAATCTCATAGAATTTACAGTGCATTCTAAAACAATATCTTGCAAACCTTAAGGTTTCACTGGGCAGTATGACCCACACAAAGCTGTACACAAAGAAGACAGGAAGACAGTGCAATTCTTCAGAAACCTTTAAGATGGTTAATACTGTCTTTTCAGTGAGTTTGAATTTAACCTGTTTACTACTGAATCATCTATTTCCCATAGGCATAACACAGGGACCCCTTGGGTCCAGTAGGCAATGGGTTAAAAATGCTCCACAGCTCATTAAATAGCCCCTACCTCACTACTCCTCACTACTTGGCACTCCAGCAAAGCATATATAGAGTCAATGCTAATGCGTATTGACCTCTAGCGCTGCACTACATGCTAATAGGCAGCAATTGCACACATGAATAGTCACTACACAAATAACGCACAAATGCACACAATGCCGATGTGGCTATAAGCGAGTTTGACAGTAGACTCACGATTTTGATTTTTAAATTATTCTTTCTAACATCAGTGAGTTGAATTTTTTTTTTTTACTGCTATTTAGGTGTCATCAATTGTCACTAAAGACAAAGTACCAATTTTTAGTGAAATCATTTAAGTTTTGTACAGTGGTGTTTGAAATTTTGATAATCAATAGAACAGGTTTTAATACACAGCCAGGGAGTCGGACTAACTCGGCCCACGGGACTACTCGGCCCAGCTGGAAAAACTGGGCCGAGATGTCCCGACCTGTATATGTTTGTGCTCTTTGTGACTTAATAATGCCCTTTCCAACCAAAATCTTTAATGGAATTGTGTTAAATGATACCAATGCAGACAATTTATAACTTATCTTTTAGGTAAAATGACAAAAAAATGACATTTCGGACAATTTACTCACAGATCGCAATCCGCATTGCCGCACGTACATTAAATGTGCGTTGTAGTTGTATCTACTCGGACCACTGAAATTCGAGCAGTGTTTTTGTTGGTAAATCACTGCAAAAATATCATTTTTATCTCGTATGAAGGTCTACTTTTTATTCCTGACACAGATTTCATTATTGAGAAGTCGAATATAGTACATTTTAGACGAGATGGTTGATTTTTGTTCACATTCTTTCGTCCTGGCCGTAAATTAGCAGACTACTGCCTAGTGCTATCGCAGCAGCTCAGCTCAGTGTGCAGCTAGCCGTACAGCGCCGCCGGCCGGGTCGGCGGGGGAATTCACTGACTCGGCGCCCGTACCGGGCCGCTGCACTGCATTGCATGATTGTACTGCCCAATTTGATCGAGTGATGTGAGTATAACTAATCAAACTAGATCTATATCTACTGTATTATCATTATTCATTCCGAGTAGAATATCCAATTTGATTTAGTGAGTAAACTAGACCTAGATCTATATCTACTGTAGCTACATCATTAGTCATTCAGAGTAGAATATTCGATTAATGAAGGAATGGAATTTTTCTTTTTCATAATCAGATAATCATATTTTACTCCTAAAAGTTAAAGACTTGATAAATAGCTAGATCTAACGTAAGGGCCTAGCCTAGTACTGTAAGAGAAGTGAGCTGAAGAATCGCCTTTTTCTTTTATTTTGGAGGGGCAGGCGCGTAGCCAGGGGGGGGGGAGTGGGGGCGGTCGCCCCCCCCCCCAAAAAAAAAAAAGAGAAAAAAAGAAAAAAGGAAGAGGACGTAGGAAGAAAAAGGATTAAGAGTCGAGAACGGTACAACGAAACGTCTTCTTTCTCTAATTATTTAATGAAACATCAAAGCTTCCGCGCTTCGCGCGAGAAGGGGGGACAGAACTGAATTCAGGTAAGGATAAAGAGTCGAGAACGGTACAACGAATTGTCTTCTTCCTCTAATAATTTATAAAACGTCAATGCTTCCACGCTTCGCGCGGGAGCGGGACACTTAATTCAGAAAAGGATCTAGAGTCGAGAACGGTAAAACGAATCGTCTTCTTTCTCTAATTATTTAATGAAACATCAAAGCTTCCGTGCTTTGCGCGGGAAGGGGGGATGGAACCGAATTCAGATAAGGATTAAGAGTCGAGAACGGTACAACGAATCGTCTTCTTTCTTTGATGAGAGGGATGGAGACGAGAGGGATTGGTGAGGGATGGAGATGATGAGAGGGATGGAGGCAACGGGAGGGATGGAGACAATGAGAGGGATGGAGACGATGAGAGGGATTGGTGAGGGATGGAGATGATGAGAGGGATGGAGACAACGGGAGGGATGGAGACAATGAGAGGGATGGAGATGATGAGAGGTATTGGTGAGGGATGGAGATGATGAGAGGGATGGAGATGATGGGAGGGATGGAGATGAAAGGGATGGAGATGATGAGAGGGATGGAGATGATGAGAGGGATGGAGATGGTGAGATGGATGGAGATGATGAGAGGGATGGAGATGACGGATGGAGATGATGAGAGGGATGGAGATGATGAGAGGGATGGAGACAATGTGATGGAGATGATGAGAGGGATTAGTGAGGGATGGAGATGATGAGAGGGATGGAGACAATGAGAGGGATGGAGATGATGAGAGGGATGGAGATGGTGAGAGGGATGGAGATGATGAGAGGGATGGACATGATGAGAGGGATGGAGATGATGAGAGGGAAGGAGTTGATGAGAGGGATGGAGACGATGAGAGGGAACGAGACAATGGGAGGGATGGAGATGATGAGAGGGATTGGTGAGGGAAGGAGGTGATGAGAGGGAAGGAGACAATGTTGATGATGTAAGGGATGAAGACGCTGTTGATGAGAGGTATTGGTGAGGGATGGAGACGGTGTGAGGAATGAAGATGATGAGAGGGATGGAGACGGTGTGAGGGATGGAGACGGTGTAAGGGATGGAGACAGTGTGAGGGATGACAATGATGGGAGGGATGGAGATGGTGACAAGATGGTGAGAGGGATGGAGACGATGAGAGGGATGGAGACGGGAGGGATGGAAACGTCTCCATCCCTCTAATCATCAATATCGTCTTCATCCCTTACATCATCAAAATTGTCTCCATTCCTCTTCTCCAATTCTCCATCCCTCACATTGTCTCTATCCCTCTCATCATCTCCATCCCTCACATTGTCTCCATCCCTTTCATTATCAATATCGTCTCCATTCCTCTCATCATCTTCATCCCTCACCAATCCCTCTCATTATCTCCATTCCTTACATCATCAACATTGTCTCCATTATGTATTATGCCACGTTGTGGAAATGCAATTTTATTTTTTTAATTCATTATTTATTTATAGTATGTACATATTTACAGGTACACAAGATCAGATATAAATCTGTTAACCCCCAGCCCCCCCCCCCCCCAAAAAAAATTGTAACATGCAGATGACACGCCACACCATTCCTTGTGTTGTGGTATTGGTACGTATTATTTCATATGCAATTTACAAGGCAAAAAAAATTCTAAATAAAATAAAGTTAAAACAATTAAATAAAAATGAGGACATGTTTGAAAAACACACATAATAGCAATAAACATTATTTGTTTACGATTCCAAGATACAAATTCCAACAATATGACGTCAAGCTGACTCAAAATAACAAATGATAAGCAGGTGTAATCGTGTATTAATTTTATGCCACGTTGTGGTAATGCAATTTTGTTTTTTTATTTATTATTTATTTATAGTATACATATTTAAACAGGTACACAAGATCAGATATAAATCTGTTAACCCCCAGCCCCCCCCCCAAAAAAAAAAAAAAAAAAATCAAAAAAAATGTAACATGCAGAGACCAGTACAGATGACACGCCACACCATTCCTTGTGTTGTGGTATTGGTACGTATTATTTCATATATTTTACAAGGCAAAAAAAAACCTAAATAAATAAACAAAGTTAAAACAATTAAATAAAATGGAGGACATGTTTGAAAAACACATAATAACAATAAACATTATTTGTTTACGATTCCAAGATACAAATTCCAACAATATGACGTCAAGCAGACTCATAATAACAAATGATAAGCAGGTGTAATCGTGTATTAATTTTATGCCACGTTGTGGTAATGCAAATTTGTTTTTTTTATTTATTATTTATTTATAGTACACATATTTATACAGGTACACAATATATCAGATATAAATCTGTTAATCCCCAGCCCCCCCCCCCCAAAAAATATATAAAAATTGATTTTGCTCATAGATCTTTGCCTCTGTTGCTGATTACATACTCGGCCGAGATGGATGGGGGGGGGGGGGGGGGCAGCTGCCTTTTAGAAATTTGAGGAACGGTTAAATTAATGACCAGTTGACCAAAGGTCCAGGAGAAGGCTTACAAGAATTAAGATCCCCCTGCCCAGGGGCGGCCGAGCGACTTCCAAAGTGGGGGGGGGGGGCACCAACAAAAAAGGGCACTTTCTGGAGAAAAAAAGGGCACCTACAGTGGGAAATCTCAAAGCAAAAATATACAATATTTTAGACATTGGTATATACCCCTACATTGTGATTACATTATCAGGGATGATTTCAATATTTGTTTCTCTTCATACATCATACAAGATATCGCTTAAGCATCATACTTTACAGTTGGGTGTGATGTCTGAATATGCATTTACGAGCGAGCGAAGCGAGCGTGAAAAATTTCAAAGATCTATGAGGTCGCAGTGCGAAAAATTACATCTTATAAAGAGGAAAAAAGCCAATCGTGATGGGGTTATAAGCACATTCTCATAACGGAAGACTGAAAAGACCTTTGATAAGTAACATAATTATATCATCTTTAAATGCGAGCGAGCGCAGCGAGCGAACTTTGGGGGAAATTGCTCTTAGTCGCCTTAAATAAGGGGCACGTTTAATGATTACATGAAAAGGGGACAATTATCGAAAGGGATAAGACACTTATAAGAAAAGAAAAGGAGCACGTGTCAAAGTACAAAGGATTAATATAAGAGGTGAAAATGAGGCATTTTTTCACCTGAAAAGAGGCACTCGCCAGTGATGACAAAGAGGCGTTTACGAAAATGGAAAATAGGCATTTGTTGACGGAAAAGGGGCACCCATCAGATTTTGATAGGGGCATTTATAAGAGGTGAAAAGGGGATAGTTCCCTTATTAGAAAGGAAAAGGGGCACGTAGCATTATTAAAAGGGGAATTATCAGAGTTAAAAAGGGGCATTGACCAGATATGAAAAGGGGCACTTATAATAAAGGAAAATGTGCATATGTTGAATGAAAAGGGGGCTCCGTTCAGATTTTTAAAAGGGGCAGTTATGAGAAGGGGAAGGAACTCTTTCTTTTTAATGGGGGCACTTATCATAAGGAAAAGGGGCACTTATTAGAAAATAAGAGGGGCACATGTTAAAATGAAAGGTGTGCTCATCCGAGTTTAAAAAAAGGGGATAGTTATTAAAAGGAGAAGGGGCACTTCTTACAAAGGAAAAAAGGGGAAATTGTCAAAGTAAAAGGAGCACCTCTCAGTTTTGAATAGGGCAATTATCAGAGGTAAAGGGGGCACTTATTAAAAGTGAAAAGGGGCACTTCTCGTACCTGAAAAGAGGCACTTACTAGAGATTAAAAAGGGCACTTATTCAAGATTATTTCAAGATTTATGAGAATGGAAAATGGACACTTATTGCAAAGGAAAATGGGAACATGTCAAAAATAAAAAAGGGCACTCGTCAGAGGTGAAAAGGGGGAAGGGGCACTTGTCAAATGAAAAGGGGCACCTTTCCTATGTAAAAGGGGCACTTCTTACAAAATAAAAGGGGCACTTTTGGGGTATCTGAAAAAGTGGGGGCACTGTGCCCCCCCCCCCCCCCCTCGGGATGGCCGCCTCTGCCCCATGCACCGGCACGTCATTGCAATATCATGTCTTAATTAATTGCTTTGCTTTGTATATATCTCTTTGATTCCCAGAAAAAGGGAACAAAAAGGAGATTTTTTGGTTTGTTTGGGGGGGGGGTGGTGGGGGCTGCATTTTTTATACAAAAAACTTGAAGCCAATACCTTCTTTTCGTAGAATTTTTTTGAAGCAGCCCCCTCCAAAAAAATAAGAAGGCGATTCTTCAGCTCACTTCTCTTACAGTACTAGGCTAGGCCCTTACGTTAGATCTAGCTATTTTATCAAGTCTTTAACTTTTAGGAGTAAAATATGATTATCTGATTATGAAAAAAGAAAAATTCCATTCCTTCATAAATCGGATATTCTACTCTGAATGACTAATCTAGTAGATCTAGACCTATGATAATGATGTAGCTACAGTAGATATAGATCTAGGTCTAGTTTACTTTACTCACTAAATCAAATTGGATATTCTACTCGGAATGAATAATGAAAATACAGTAGATATAGATCTAGTTTGATTAGTTATACTCACATCTCTCGATCAAATTGGGCAGTACAATCATGCAATGCAGTGCAGCGGCCCGGTACGGGCGCCGAGTCAGTGAAGTCCCCCGCCGACCCGGCAGGCGGCGCTGTACGGCTAGCTGCACACTGAGCTGAGCTGCTGCGATAGCACTAGGCAGTAGTCTGCTAATTTACGGCCAGGACGAAAGAATGTGAACAAACATCAACCATCTCGTCTAAAATGTACTATATTCAACTTCTCAATAATGAAATCTGTGTCAGGAATAAAAAATAGACCTTCATACGAGATAAAAATGATATTTTTGCATTGATTTAACGACGAAAACACTGCTCGAATTTCAGTGGTCCGAGTAGATACAACGCACATTTAATGTACGTGCGGCAATGCGGATTGCGAGCTGTGAGTAAATTGTCCGAAATTTCATTTTTTTTGTCATTTTACCGAAAGATAAGTCATAGATTGTCTTCATTAGTATCATTTAACACAATTACATTAAAGATTTAGGTTGGAAAGGGCATTATTAAGTCACAAAGAGCACAAACATATACACATTGGTATCTCTCGATCGATTAATCAGGTCGGGACATCTCGGCCCAGTTTTTCCAGCTGGGCCGAGTAGTCCCGTGGGCCGAGTTAGCCCGGATTCACAGCCAGGATAGTAATGCAGCTATGTGTGCTTCTTGGTACTTACTACATCTCTAGGGATGATCTTGCCAGTAGGCGTACTCGTTCCTCCTGCCCCTTCTTGGTCCTCCTCCACCCCTCCGTTAACCCATGCACTGACCGCCTCCTTGTTGGTGAATACAATCCCATCCGGTTTGTCCGGGAGTCTCTGATGTCTTCCATTGACACTGGCAGCTGATGATGGATGGGAGGAGGAGGAAGAGGGCGAAGGTCTTCTTTGCACTGGAGAAGCTTTCCTGGCTGAAGTGCTGAAATAAAGAGAAAAGAAAAAATTGTCAACATTTATAAAGCTCTCTGAGTCTCTCAATGACGTACTGTATAAGAAATGTAAAGAATCTTCTTTGAAATCCGTTAACAATCAGTGAATATACAGGATACAATAGTAAAATGTGGGATATTGCAAATGTTTCATGCATTATGAACTAGGTCTAATAGACATAACAACAAATGTACGCTACATGACTTAGCGGAACAATTGCAGAATACCCTACCACGGTTTTACAGAATTAGAACTAACAGTCTGACGAATATTAGAAATATAGAACTAGAACTAGAAGCCAAGAGTCCAACGACCATCGACCAACAGTCTGACAAATATTAGAAATTGAAACCAACGACCATCGACCAAATACTATTGAATGGAAGAGTCCAACGACCATCGACCAACAGTCTGACAAATATTAGAAAAAGAGACCAACGACCATCGACCAAATAGTGAGGCATATTTGTTTAAAAGAGCCAACGACCAACGACCATGGACTCACAAATATTTGAAAAGAAGCCAACGACCATCGACCAAAGACTCACGAGTATTAAAAAAGAAGCCAACGACCATCGACCATCGACCAAGGACTAACAAATATTAAAAAAGAAGCCAACGACCAACGACCATCGACCACCCACCAATACTAGTCTAGTCTAAGCACAAAACTATTTTTTTCTTTTGTATTTTTAGCACGAGACATTCCACTATTAATTACAAGCACAAAACTATTATTTTTCTTTTGTAGTTTTAGAACGAGACATCACTTGTTGATTAAAAAAGCACAAAACTATTATTTTTCTTTTGTATTTTTAGAACGAGACATTACTTGTTGATTGAAATATCTAATAGGGTCTTTGAAAGCAGACTAGCAGTGTAAGAGAGGGCACAAGGTACAAACAAATACGTGTGTGGGACTATGAGTGGGCTGGACATTTTGTGTTACTGAAATGGGCTTAGAATTCAAGTAATTCATCTATTAAATGACTATAACAGACAATAAACAAGACAAAGGTAAGGACAAGAATCAGTGCTTATCAATTAAACAGACATTTTGCATGAAATACCATCAGGAAAGCCATCTAGATTTGTCACAAATTAGCGACAAGCACATCAAATTCAGCGCTGCAATGGCGCACAAAACGGCGTAGAATTCAAGTTTTCATCCACCAAATGAATTCAAACACTTGTATTATACAATCTTCAATACCTGTATCACCGTTATCGCAATTAATAAAATCACAATCTATATCTACGGCTAATATATGAAGACTAACAATATGGTAGGGTATTCTGCAATTAAGCCGACTTAGCATTCGCCATGCATTTGGGTCATAGTGGACCGGCCACACAGAGAACTTCAGTATATACGATCTTCACACTCACACAGAACTTCACAGAAGTCGCAATCATCAATGGCCACAAAAACGCAACAGATAAATGATTGAGTGGGACTGAAGGCAGAACAAATTCCACAAAATATATTAAATTTACGCAAAATGTATTTCAAATATGAAAGAAATCCGCAGAGACAGATACATATGTGAAAAATAAAACATTTTTGACTGACCTCTGCTTAAGATGTGATTGCTGAGAAGATCTGTGCAATTTTTCGTCTTTTCTTTTTGCTTGGAAACCGTCAACAGATCCGTTTTTAACGACAGTCGCCGTTCGCTTCTCGGTAGAAACATCGCCATTTCTAGAAATCTGAGACTTACTTGACAGCAAAGCTTTGCGATTATTACCCTTGATTGTACTGGATGCAGCTCTGCTGCTCGAAATCTTTCTAGCAGCACTCATTGTGAAGAAAATAATGTAAATTCCAGTGGCATTTTAAATAAATTTCTCGCAAGTGATAACCGGTTGCGACGATACGTTTACGCTATGGTATGCCAGATGTTACCCACAAATTACGTAGACAGAAAGCACTCCATAGACAGTGACATATTACATGTACGGTATGTGGAATTTGGACTCTTCCCAGGTTCATGGTTGGTTGTTTCTACCCCTAACCCTTTCCTTAAAAGTTAAAGTAATGAAAGTAAGAGAATTATGAAATATAGCGAGTTTAGCAGCTTAATTTATATTTAAATAAATGAACATGTATAATTTGAGAGAAAAAAACTCATGAATAAGCTTGTTCCATGTTCCTGTCATTTTTTTGTTAGTTTGTTGTCGTGGTATGAGTGTTTTTTTTTTCTTTTTCTGTTGTTGTTTTGTTTTTTTTTTTGGGGGGGGGGGGGTGGCTTAGTGTAATATATTCACATGCATAGAAATTGTTCTTTATTAATCTACTTGTCAAGCTATCATCCAGCACATACTCTTTCCATCTCTCTGACCCTTATTATTTCTAGGTCCCCCCTCCCCATTATCTCTTTCTCTCAGTCTCTTTCTCTTTCTCTCCCTCTTCCCCTTTCTGTCTCTCTTTTTCCAAAGATTAAAGAATCATGATTAGGATGTCAACCTATCACTTCATCTTTCAACCACTTTCTTTCAATCTACCAATGAATTCACTTCATGTCATCAATCATCACCAAAATGATTCATAAATTTCCTCAAAATTAACCAATATGTTGTCAATACATCAACAATTCATTGAACATTTACTTATTCAACTAATTGCTCACTCACTCATGAATTAGTTTCATAACTTTCACGACACACATCAATGAAAAAAAATACAATAATAGATACCGGTAATCATATTCAATTTATTCTTCATATAATTTACAATACCTTTTTTTTATAAGAATCACATTTCCTTCACTTAATATGGATTTGGGGATAGACATAAGAAGCAATTGTTAAAATTAAAATTGAAAAGATGTTAAATGTTATAATCAACTTTACCTGGAGTTAAACAATCTGTCAGAAAGAACAATCTGCGTTAGAGAACATGAAATGTGTATTTCCTGAAGCATACAAGAATAATTATGAGGACAAGTCTAAATAGTGAAAAAAAATAAGGGTTGGCAATTTATTGCTTCAATACCAAGAACACTGGTCATCTTGGAACAATATTTTCTCTGACAGAAAGCAATGATTACAAATCTACAATATTGTTATAAACATAATTGAAGTAGATGTGGAAGAAGATTATCTAGAATGGTGTATTAAAATAGCATGATTAAGAGATAAAATAATGGGAAAATAAAGTAACACGTTGATACTAATAAAGCAAAATAATATGGTGTTGTTCTGATGTCCCTTGAAGATCTGTTTATCAATGGCATCTTCTATCTCGATCAGAGTTCAAGGTCATCTTCATCATATTTCATCTTGGCTAATGTAGACTCCATACCAGTCTTGTTCGTTTCCATGAGTGCCTCAGTGGGTTCATGCGTCAAGTGTCATATGTCCATCTTGTTATTGGACATCCCATAACATGTTGTGGTTCTGGAGTCCCTTGAAGATCTGTTTATCAATGGCATCTTCTATCTCGATCAGAATTCAAGGTCGTCTTCATCATGTTTCATCTTGGCTAATGTAGACTCCATCCCAGTCTTGTTCTTTGCCATGAGTGGTCTGAGCGCTGTCTGCAGACTAGGATACAACCGGGGGAACAACAGTTCCTGGGATGCCAAAAGCTGCTTGACTCTGTGACGTTCCTGTAGAGGGTAGCAAGAGAAATAACCGTGAATAAAATTTTTAGAATATACAAAGAATGTTGGCAAAATGTTTCAAGCTCAATGTTAGAACAATTATTCAATTTTTTAATTTTTTTTTAATAGAGCTGTAAAAAGCCGAGTGATTCATAGCTCATCTTCATCTCCCTCCTCTTCTCCTCTTCATTTCTTTCTTCTTATCCTTCTTATTTGTGTTCCATTGTTTACTTTTGCCTCATCCTCTCATCTGTAGTAACCTAATGATTTTTAAATTCAATTCCTATTTCTCATCACTCTTCTACTTTTTTCTCTCCTCTATTGAATCTTTAACCCATGTCTTTTTAATTTTCTGTTCTTTCTTTTTCTAAGAAATTACATATTACATTGCAGGTACTTCATAGAGACTGGAAATAGTAACAACATAATATTTCCAGACTAGACTTTTTCATTACCTTCGGTGCTTCAAAGCAGGCCGGGCAGTTTTCTGATATTACAGGAAGCTTAGCCTGTTGAGAAGAGATACAAATATATGAGATATTAAGGGAAAGAAAAATATTGGGACTTTCATTTAATATTAAACACGACATTCACATTTCAAGGCTTCCACAATCATAAATAATAGACAGCTTAATCACCTGATACTCCCAATATAACTTGACATATTCTCCCAGTCTCTTAGTATTTTGATAATCGATAAATGTACTTTTGCATCAATGGAGCAAGCATTTTCCTATATTGAAATTAGCGCTCAATAGAAACATTTCAAACATCTTTCCGTATGTCTGACATATAAAATTTATATTCATGTGGTGTGGGCATTAATGAAAGCACACCATCTGAGTTTTTAAGCAAGAAAAGTTATCGCTACATCAAAAATAATAAGCAGAATTTTTTAATTTTTTTCAAATAAAGTGAAATGGAAGCTCACCTGTTCGGCAAAATCCCTAAGGTCTTTCTCTCTGACATAGACAAATGGTCTAATGACCCTCAGATCACCTTCCCTGTGGGGTACAAAAGAACACAAATGTGAGAAAGAAGACAAAAGTCACTAGCGAATCCTTCAAATCCTTCAAAACGTAACTGCAAATTTTCTACTGGCTGTATGATGCATGTTTATATTCATATGCAATCATTATGATCATATTTTGGAAATTTCTCACTAAATTTCATGTCTTGATCAATGATTGTTACAACTTTGAGGGAATAGCTATAAATATTTGCTAGCTGTAATGCATGCTATTTTTTAATATTAAAAAAGAAAACTGGTAAAAGTATGAGCTGCGCCTAGAAACAAAGTATTACGGTAGGTGCATTATAAATGTGAGCTATTATTATTATAATTATTCTTGTGCCTGGTTATGAAACGACTGGTATTTTGTTTCTACTTACTTGACTGTATAGTTGGCTTTCATTGTTCTCAGAAAACCATTGTGGAACACGGACATCAGGAAGCTATAAAGGAATAAATAACAGTGATAAAAGCTTTACTTTCATACTGATGATATGGTTTTTTTCCCAACAAAACTGAAATGATATTGAAAAACCATATTAAGGTTCACAGGTGTATATGGCAAGATGAAATAGAAAACATGCCATCTGTGTACCATGGAAAGAACACAATACAAAATCTTGAGGATATTGAAAGGAAAATTAAACAAACTTTAATAGTCAAAAGTCAACTTGTGAAGGGCATTTGAAAAATACATCTTACAACAACGTGCAGATGTACAGTTGAATTTCACTTCCCTTTTAATTTCTGATGTTGTATTCACAAAAACAGATTTTTATCTAAAGGCAATCATTCAAACTGATTTAATGCTTATACAGTTCTAGCCCATCTTTGAGCTACTGCACTTTTAAGCAAGTCACAACATCAGGGGGTTGTTTCACAAAACTTGTCATCAGTGACAAATGACAGTTGTTGTTATAATCTACTGAAATCCATGCTTCTCATTGGTTATCAGCAGATTTGTCACTGATATTTGTCATTTGTCATTGAAAAAAGGCTTTGTGAAACTGGTCCCAGAAATGATGCTATCATTTCATTTTTTTACAGGACCAGCTTGGCAAGAAGCCATACAATTTACTATCAAATTATATAAAAATACTTTTGTTGGTCTGATTTGTCTACAATAAGCAAAAGTTCTGCTCATGTGAGTCTCGCTTGTATACCTTTCTGTGAGGTCATCTAGATGTTGACCCATCGCAAGGACGTTGTATCCCTCTCTCCTGGCACAGGCGTAGAGTCTGCCCCGCTTCATACGAGAACAGAAGCTGCAGATGGAGGCACAACCATCAGGCAGGGAGGCTGCTTGATCAATGATACCTAGGTATGAACATAATATAGTATTAATGACTGCTTTGAGAGAAATAGTTGTTTTTATACGCTCAAGGGAAGGTTAGAATTGTGCTATTACCCGAGGCGTGCCGAGGGGAATAGCCCGATTGTAACCTTCCCGAGAGCGTATAAAAACAACTATTTCTCGAATATTAAAGCAGTCATTAATACTTTTATATGCCGAAAAAAAATAGACTAAAAAATAAAAAATAAAAAATACTTTTTTTTTGGTCGAAGATGAGATTCGAACTCTTGCGTACAAAAGGTGATGTATCTAAAGTCAGCGCCTCAGACCTCTCGGCCATCGCGCGTTATTAACATGCTTGGCAGTTTTGTACGATATATACATTAAAATGGATTGAAACCGGCTTCGCGTGTGATGAATGCTTCGCAAAAGCTCCATATACGGACTCTTCTTTTACTTTTGCAATGCATATTGGCACGAACTTAGATCAAGATCTATCGGCAGATGTTGTTTTTTTGTTTTTGGAAGTTTATTTTCGTCTTCATGTCAACAATGCAAGATAAAATTGTCGGTAAGATCGATCGAGATTCAATTGTATTGAAATTACCGACCAATTATTCGCACACATACGGTATCCTCCATCGCTCAAACCATTTTTTAACATGTAAACCTATGGGGTAACCATGGAGACTGACCTATTTTTTTAATAACCATGGTTATTAAAAATATTAAATGTTTTAAGCATGGTTACCGGGAATTTTACAGGAACAGTTGAAGTTTATGAATGCAATTTCGACCAATCAGATGGCTGGATTACTTAAGTGAGGTATATAAAGAATAATATCAACACCTAAATTGACATAGGCAGGAATATTACATATAAATATTAAATGGCATTTTGGACTTTCACAGATAGCTCAGAGGTTACGCGACACATGCTTCAGTGACAACTGCTCCGCGGTAAATATCCTACACTGACCAACTACTGGACTTCATGCCTGGAGCAAACACTATACCTAACCCTACATGTAACTCTAGCTCTAAACTTAAGCTAAAACCCAACTGCAACCCTGACCTTATAGTTTTGATGCAACAAAGCCTGGAGCAATCGTCACAGAGCAAATGTCAGGTCACCAGCTCAGACATGTCAAACATTATTGGATTACAAGACAACAGGAAAGCCATGCATTTTAAATGATATTGCATTATACATAACATGGCTTTCTACATGAATATTAATCATGACATTAACCACATAATGCTTTTAAGTCTTTGGCAGGATAGGCCTATGCCCTACGTAGGAGGGTTCATTTTTACTTTGAATACTTAATTCTCTTACTCCCATTAGCCTAAATATCTGAAGCTCCTGGTTCCCACAGGCGATGGGTTTAACTATGCTTTTTCAAAGAGTTTTTCATGGGTTTAGGGATACTCACATTGCTCTTCGTAAAAGTAAGGCAGCCCCAGTTTAGCGAGGTATCCAATGAGAGGCCTGGGATTGAAGGAGGGGGTCTGAGGGTCAACGGTCACTGCTCCCAGGTCAAAGGTAATACCCTAGAAGAGAGCAAAAAGGTTTGTTTATGTCATCTAGCAACTTCATATCAATCATATAAACTGTGGAAAGGTATGTTTTTCTTGGTGCATATTTTTCAAACTGTACTTATGATGATTCCTAAGAAACTCAGAACTTCTATCTCCAAATAGCTCTATGATAATGTCCACACGATGCTAATTAAAAAGTCTCCCAGCTACACCTTCATAAACTCAGAAGCTTATGTCATTTATATAAAAAAATACATGTACATTATGACATCAATATATAGGTAAATCAAATCAATCAATATGTACGTTAATGCATAACACCAAAGAAACTTAAATTCTTTAAAATACTCTTGACCTTTATGTCATAATCTCATACTATCATTATATTTTGAAATTGGTGCTATAATACTTCTTCTAAGTCTCGATTGATCTGTCTCCATTTCGTGTCTATGAAAACGCATCTCAATAACAGAATTTACTCACCTTTTTCTTGGCAGCAAACTGATACTGCCTGAGACAGTGAAGCAGAGAGAGACTGTCCTTGCCTCCTGATAGACACACTAAGACACGATCTCCATCTCTCAGCATCTTGTACTCATCCAAGGCCTAACAAAACATCATTCAAAAAAGGAAAAGAGTAATTAATCAAGGTGTTGTCAAGAAGAGGAACTGTGAGGTTCATATTGAAAAAATTTCATCATTGTCAGTGCTGAACATGACAATAATCATAACATTACCTATACATTTATCAATGTGAAGTATTTTTTTAAATTTGGTATTTAATTCAATATGTTTTATTCATGATTGCAATTTGTATTCATAATAATCTCTGTAAAACCTGTATAATTCAGTCTTTTTACTGCGAAACCTGTTCGAATAAACCTTTATTGAATTATTGGATTGAATTGTTTAAAAAAAAATCTTAATTATTTCTGTTCATAGAAGGCGTGGAAGAAATAGCAGAAGTTAATGACTTATCGTCTTTATCAATGATCATCAATGCTATCATTTTCATCATTACCATAATCATAATTATCATTAGTATCACTATTACTGCTGATTGTCATATTAATTCTTACTTGTCTTCTTTCTTACCTGCAAGGTAGGTTTGAAGATCTTTTTCGTAGGCACTTTGAACTTCACGGCAGGTTCACCCTTCCCATCATTCCTCTCTCCATTTGGCTGAACAACTTCCTGTTTCTGACATACACCGCTAGCCTGTGAGTTGTCTCTGCTATGTTTGGAAACTTGTGCACTTTCAGATGAAGGCAATGTTGCACTCTGTAGTTGACATGGTATGTAACCGTCTAAATTGCCTGAATTTACATTGTTACTTGGGCTTTCCTTTTGCACAGACATTTCAAGAGTTTGTTGTACATCCACTATGGCACCAGTCTCCTCTGTCCTGTGCAAAAGGGTACCATCTTGGCTAGGCCTACCATCATCCATTATACAAGGGGCTTTTTCACACACTGATTGGGTTCCATTAGTCAATCCAACTTGGTCACTTAAGCTTGCAGTTCCTACATGTCTAACATTACTGTCATCTCCATTTCTATTAGACGACCTAGCTGTCCTTTCCCCCACATCACCTTCTAGTTCCCTTGATCCTCTGTTCACTAATTCTTCCTCTGGTATAATCTTGTTAGCATGTGACTCACAAGTATCAGGTGACGTATCAGGTGACATTGATGAAGGGTCATGTGACCCTCCAAACCCTTCATTGACACTATCAATGAACCTCTGGGCATCACCGCTCCTCATGGGAACATCCTCGTTAGTCCTATCATCTAAGCTGTCATCTTGTCCTGCATCCTGACCCAACCCAATAGCCACACCCTTCTGATGTTGCTCCATTCCATCTCCAGACGACGATAATGAATATCCATTGACTGACCTTTGACCTTTCTCGACATTCTCCCGAGTGCCTGTGGAAGTCACAGGAGGCTGGCATCTTTTGAGATGTTCTCTCCTTCTACCCAATTCTTCCTCACTGAGCGGGTAGGATGGAGGTTCAAATGGAAGAATAGAAGCTGGAATGGTCTTCTTGTTTTTGTCTTTGAGTGCCTGGTTGGCTTCACTGGGAAGCATAAACCATCTCAGCTTTGATGTTTCATCGGCAAACAGAAGAGTCTGATCAGGGAGGTGGATCTGAGTCTGGAGGTTAAAGGTTAAAGGTTTGGTGTCAATGATTATCGGGTTACACAATAACAAAGAAAACAAGAGAGATTTTGAAACAGATATATAGATAACACATCCTATACAATTTTTAACATATCTAAGTATCAATTGCAATTTTTTTCTGTTATGTCATTCAGGGCGACTTTTCATCTCTTTTGTGGAAACATAATCACCACAATTGTTTTTTAAAATACCGTCTCAACAGCATATTTAATTAATTCATTGATGCAGGAAAACTATTCTATTCTAAAATAATACTACAACCTTGTTTTTAATAACACATTGAAGGGTGTCTTGCTTACCAGGGCGACTTTTCATCTCTTTTGTGAAAACATAGTCACCACAATCATTTTATGATACCGTGTCAACAGCATATTTAATTAATTCATTGATGCAAGAAAGCTATTCTTTTCTATTACAATAATAATACAACCTTGTTTTGAATGAACACATTGAAGGGTGTCCTCCTTACCTTTTCTTCCTTCAGGAACAGCTCCTCAGCTAACTCGAGGCAATGCTGTGATATGAGAAAAGAAAGTATTGCCAAATAATAAATGTTGTATTCCTGGAATCATTTCCACTGTCACTTTAGTTCTCTTCTTTCTCTTTTCTCTTTGTGAACAAGCAATCCTTGTGGATCTATTTAAAAGGTATACAGTTTTGGTAAGGGGTGTGATAAAAAATATAGGTTTAGGATTAGTGTTATGTTTAAAGTTAAGAAGTGTTGGGTCCAGGGTTTTTAGGAATTTGACCACAGAGCAAATGTTTCCGTAGCTATTGCCATAGAACCATATTAACTACAGGGATACCAATTGGTTTCACCCAGTGGGCCTGATAAGAGACTCTTACATGTTGAAGTCCCATGTGTGCTGTATAATACGAAATCTGAAAAAGCCTGAATGAGGAGATGTCAGGGTTTGAAGACTGGCATCCCTTCGCCTACCTGGAAGTCGGTGGGAAGTGGACCCTTTTTCTTGACCACACGGGGTTCAGGGTAGGTCATCTGACCGGAGGCGTAGGAGATGGACCCCAGCCAGCGACGGTCCTCAAAGACTTGGTGCCTCTGCTGCTTCCATTCACCGGTCTCTGGGTTGAACATGTACTGGGAGTGAGAGATAAAATGAGAGAAAGAGAGAGATTAAGAGAGAGAGAGAGAGAGAGAGAGAGTGAGAGAGACAGAGAGAGTCATACAGAGAGAGAGAGAGATTAAGAGAGAGAGAGAGAGAGAGTGAGAGAGACAGAGAGAGTCATACAGAGAGAGAGAGAGAGAGAGAGAGAGTGAGAGAGACAGAGAGAGTCATACAGAGAGAGAGAGAGAGAGAGAGAGAGAGAGAGGGAGAAAGACAGTCAAACAGACATACAGAGAGAGAGAGAGAGAGAGAGAGAGGGAGAAAGACAGTCAAACAGACATACAGAGAGATAGAGAGAGAGAAAGAACAGGATTGAATGAGGGGTGAGGGAGGGAAATGAGGACAGGTAGAGAGGGAGTCAAGTAATAAATAGGACATAGAAAACACTGCATAAAGACATGTACTGAATTCTAAGAAGATAAATGGTGAAACAGAGACAAATGCGCATTTGTTAACTTACTTGTGGTAGAAGTTTCCATCCATGTTCTGCAACCATGGCAACAGCCTCTGTGACAAAGTTCTTCTCTTCCTCACTCATAAAGAATGGGAAGTTAAGTCTTGCAAAGCCAGGTCTAGAAAAATAAAAGTATGGAACATGCAACTTCATTCTATCACATACTGTATCATGAGATATGAATTCATACAGCTAAATCTATGCATTCAACTTATCCAAAAGATTTTCTTAAGGAACATGGCGAGGACTGATGCATCGGATATAGGAGTTCATTTAAGATTGATTCACATCACAATTCACTTCACATTTTATTTCAAGAAGCAGGTTTAGGTTGAAGGAATGTCCCGGAAAACTGCAGAAAAAGGATATATCACATCAATTCAATTTTACAATTCAACTTTTGACAGACAACGAAATAATCAGATATGTCTTCTCTAGTCGTTCAAACCAAAAATACCTATCAACAGCAATATATTACTGGAAGACACTATTGGATGTAGTTGAAAATCAAGAATTCTATTCTTACCTTAGAATCTCTTTCTCTGAATATTCACTGTACCTCCTCAGGTGTACCCTATCCAAACGACTGGAGAAAAAAAAGGGAAGAAACAAGAAATAAAGAAAACATTCACTCATTTTCTATTAGATATCAAGGCCTGAAAGACATTCCTTTGACATGCTCTCCACTTTATACTTTGTATTAAATTTCATTAAAATACGTTAACTTGACTACACATAATTTTTCAAAGATATGCACAAATGCACGTGTATCTATGTGACACCCATGACAGATCTTAGACAGTTAAATGTAAACAGATTTGCAGCAGGTTGCTCTTACTGATAAGTCAACTCCATTAAATTCTAAATACATGTGTAATTTTTCCCATATAAATATCCTCCAAGAGTACACCTCCACCATACATCTGAATTCTATGTACTCTGTTTTTTTCAAACTATAAACTAACCATTCTATTCACATACCTGTCTTCAAGCAGCATATCTTCAAATCTCTCTGCTAGTTTTTCATTGATACCAAGCAAGTCCTATATTGACAGCAATAGGATGATGATATCATTATTGTTACTAATGTATTTAACAGTACCATGTTTCAATACATGTTGTGGCTTTCTTTTCCTAAACAATTCCTTAAAGATAACATTGGTTTGACTCAAAGAGCCTCAAACATCCTCATATGGTCACAAAATAAGTAAATAAATAAATAAAGACACAGACAAAAAAAGAGAACTGGTGCATGAAATGAGACAACTGTTAAAACAAAAATCCACCAAGAAGCTTCATAATTACACACATTCATGTCATATCAACTTATAATTTTTAGGTTTGGAGAGGATAACTATCAAATTCTTCTTTCCTTGCTTCTAGGCATGCCTCACATGCTGCACTCTGATATACCCGAGAATCTTTTTCATGAACACGAACCAAAAGTAAACAACCTATATCAGAAACAAGAATTAAAGAAGCTAAGGAAAAGGAATGTATCTTCATCCCATCAACTTTACCTGAGCATAAGGGCCGGCGCAAGCACAGCCTCCCCTTGCCTGTATCCCAAACACATCATTAAGCAGAGCACAGATGAAGTTATGATGGAGGAACTGCCTGGTGTGAGGATGACGGACCAGGAAGGAGAAGATGGGAAGGCGCGGCCGGGATGCGCTCCCAAGCATTACCAGGTTGGGGCAGGAGGAGAAACGCTGCATGACAGAGCTGGATGAAAACAAGTAATAGGATGTAAAAATGTATAAAGTTCAGTAAAAAAGTAAACATGGGAAATTTTCGAGGCTAGAATTTCTACTTCAACTTTCATAATTTCTCCATGTCCTTAGTCCCATAAGGCCTAAAAAAAGATGTTGTATTGCCCTTTGCGACCAACCTAAAAATGTTGAAATCTACGGTCGGCTTTTAAAAAAAGTTTTTACCAGCATTTAAAACTGAGAAATATCAGCCCAAAGAGGGAGTAAAAAAAATTAAAAAAATTATTTTAAAAAAAGATTTCCGACCGATCGACCCATGTTTTGGCACCTAAAGGGTGCTCCACATGAGTACTCCACATGAGTATTCCAATGCAATTTATCATTGATCCATAGTCCTAGCAACTTTATTTCTTGGACACAGTCTACGGGTTTGCCATCAAGTGGATGAACAATCGCATCTTTAGTAAAATTTATTACCATTTCATTTGTTTTCTGTGGATTGATCTGCATATCATAATTTAGGTTTGGAGAAAATGAAAGACCACCTGCCTACAAAGACCACATTTTTGTTTCCCTTGAAAATATTTTTTCGTTGAAACATGCACTAAAGAAACCTGTACTTAAAGACCACCTGCCTATAAAGACCACTTTTCTTGTCTCCCTTGGGTGGTCTTTAAAGACAGGTTTTACTGTATATTTTACCTGCATATTTCCTCCTCTCTTTTCATAATCACATCATGTCCAATGGTCTCCTTGAGCTGCATTACGAGCCCGGCTCTGATAGCGCCAACAACAGAGGGCGTACCACCTTCCTCTCTTATCTCAATCTGCTTCAGATACCGATGGCTTTCTCTCCTCACCTGCCAGAAAAGGAATAGTTCAGTTCAGTTCAGTTTACTAAAAAACACATGGCATAGTAATCATGACGAACAAACATGATCCAAATTGAGACCCCAAAAAGCAATGCTTGTGAGTGGGGCCCCTGTGGAGGATGGACATCTCAATCCCAGCGGATTGGCAAAGAGACCAACGTGTTTCAAGGATCTGCACAATTCAAAACATGATTATTGTTGGTGTGATTGAGTATAACTGATAATCAGAAGGGTTTGTCAAAACAAATAGTATCACTATGCTAACAAAGAATTTTTTGAATCAGAAATTAAATTTTCAATGGATATTATTTGCTTATTCATATTTGCTTTGATTTCGCATTTGACTTGAACCTAAATTGATCTCAAGCACACAAGTAATCCATAGTTTAAGCAGCTATTATAATTAACTCACTTTCTCTAACCGAATTCCAAGTTTGATCTGTTCCCATAATTAAATAAATGTCTTTGACTCGATCTCATATTTGATCAATTGATTGAGTGTATAAACCCTACTTACAATAGAATCAATCTCTTTGGCCCGAATTCACAAAGGAGGTTTACATTTAAACCATGGTGTAAACCTTCATTTACATAACCCATGGTCTAAAATTAGCGCAAAATAAGCATACCTTGCCTTGTGCACATCTAATTTGGACCTCTTGACTGTGTTGCGCTTATTTTGCGCTAATTTTAAACCATGGGTTATGTAAATGAAGATTTAAACCATGGGTTAAAGTTAAACCTCCTTTGTGAATTCGGGCTTTTGAGTTTGAATCACTCACTTTACACAGCGTCACGTTACTGATTCCACAACTGAACCTATAATGTGGTTGTAAGGTGTTAAAGACCTAAACTTTTGAAAAAGCATATGCTCAACCTTTCATTAATTTGACCAGAAACATAATACAATCCTCTGTTTCAATGACTTAACAAGAATCTCAAAAGATCTAAGCATGAAAGAAATATTATGGATACTCACATAGAAAACACTGCCTCCGCCACCACCAGTTGGCGTTGGGCTGACAAAGAGGGCCTTCTTTGCTACGAGTATCCCAGGAGTCTCCACTCCACCCACAAACTTGTGAGGAGAAAAGAAGATTGCGTCTTTGGAAGCCAGAGAAGGCAGTATTCTAAAATGCATGACACAGGATACAGACTTTGGTAAGTCATCAAATATCAAGATTTCATCACAGCTCAATGACTTTTAAATTTACAAGGGGAGAACAATTAACTCATATTGAATTGAATTGAACTTAATTTGTTTCCAATCACAGTAAAAATGACATTATACATTGTTGTACTACATACATAGGCAAAGGAAAATACATTGAAATATACCGGTAAACATTTATTTTTAAAAAAAAAAGAAAAAAAAAAGAAAAAAAAAGGAATATAAGAAAAAGAAAGAGAAGACATGATTAAATCTACTAAGAGTATAGGATGAAAAAAGGTGCACCCGTAAAAGCCACACGGGCTTGATGAATGGGCGCACCCTGAGCGTGTCAGAATATAATTAACAATAAAAAGCTCAGTCAGCTGGAGAAGAGTAAAGGGATATTGTTACTTCTAATACAAAATACATAAATGAAACCTAATTACTCACACAATCATACATCTATAAATAACATTAATATATCCTCAATACCATCTTCTTACATGTACCATCATAAACAAACTGCTTTGAACAATTCAATGACATTCACACAAAGTATATAAATATTAAATTTGTAAACCTACCCTGTCACAACTGGATTCATGTCTATTTTCACATATGGTCCTGTTAAAAACAACAGATAAAGAAACAAAATCAAGTGAAACATGTAAATGTTCTATATGGCAAAGATTTTTTTGTTGTGGTGAATTCCAATACAAATGAATAAAGGTTTTCTGTTAAGAAGCATTTTATTGGATTCTAGACCTCATATATTAATGTTATTGTAGTCTAACACAACTCTTACGAAAACACATAATCTATACAACGTATCTTAAAAGTGATAGAATAATCTGTTAAAGGTATAGACCAGTTTTGGAAATGCCCCCTCCCCCCCCTCTCAAAAAATGAAATGGAAGCTATTATTACCAATCATGTGAAAGAATATGTTTTAACTAAATACGCGATGGTACAAATTTTGCAGGGAAACTGCCTACTTATTGATATATTTGGTAAATTATCATACCTATCCCTCCTGGATACTGTATCTTACAAAGAGTAGTCCCATATTCATCTTTCTGTGTACGGTGCTTGTAACTTTACCAAGATTAGGCCAAATTTCTTATCATTTTGATGATTTCAGAACCTTGCAGTACACACCGATACTTATATGCTAGATGATCAACCTTTTCTGATCGATTCCACATTTCTTTAACAATGCAATCGTATGACCAGAACTGGTCTATACCTTAAAGACAACATGTAGCTGACTTACCAGCAGTAGCATAGTCCCAGAAGGCAAGGGCATTGTGTCGATGGAGGATGGTTGTTATGGCGACCGTATCAACCAGGATGCCAGTCACATTGGACGCTGCTGAGAAGCAACCAATCAGCTGTCGACCTGAGCTCTTCCATGCCTATAAAGATAGGATAACAAAGAATACAAGTCAAATTCTCAAGATGTATTTATTATTCTATTTATAGAGGCAGTAAAATAATTATTGCTTATATCTGTTTTTGTGAGATCAGAGTTGTTGTTTTTATTAATTAAAAGCATGAAACTAAGAAGAATCCAGATGGAAATGTGCTCATGTTTCAACTGATGCAACTGCTGACCATGAAAATTGAGGAATTTACTGATTTCAATTTGGACACCCCTCCTCCCCCTGAATGAAATATAAAGTTAGTTTATAGATAGAGTATATTTGATTCATTTGTACTGATGTCTTCTCATTGATGCATCTGAATCTTCATACATTAGCTATGACTAAGATATGTATACTAACTATATTTTAAGAAGTGAAATAAATAATTCCACACACATTCTCACCTGTAACTGCGTATCTAGTAAAGCTGTATCAACAAGGCCATCTGCATCTTCAGATATTCTTATTATCTGAATAAATCGAAACAGCAGAGAAATAAAAAATTACTAAACAATACTTCAAACATATACATGTACCAGACCAAATACAAGTAAAAGCAAGTCACACTGTAGATATGTTTTCATAAGCTTATCTTGATGTATACAGATATGGATATTTAACCATCATTGCATACTATGTGAATAACTTCAGATATCTAAATTATTACTGCTCCAATTAGATCAGGATGTTTATTTGTATTAACATATTTGTCTATGTATTCACACGATTTACATCACACAGAGGAGAAACTCAACTATTTTCAGTTATGAGATCCACAGAATAAATAAGTAATAATGCTTACCTCTGCCCCTGTCTCTCGCCATGGTAGCAGATTTGAATGATGCTCAAATGGTCCTACAAACACCACCTTATGACACAAAAAGATTACAGACAAAACATCTTCACACAAAGAATATGCCAACAGGCCAAATGTGATAATGACCACTCTTTTCATACATGTATATGTAGATGATATGAACAGCAATAATGATAAGCAGGGCTCCAAACTGACTGTTCGGAACGGGGTCTAGCTGGATTGATCATTCTAGAGTCTTCATGCACAAGCTCTATGTAAGATTTTCAAAATGTTGGGGTCCAGACCGAGATTTTGGGCGTCCATGTGTGCTGGAAGTCTGTTAGTTTCAAGCCCTAATAGTATCATCATCATCATAATTTGTATAAATATCAGTATCATTATCCTCTAGTTATTCTATTTCCTTTTCAATATCCAGTACAGTCAAACTTGTCTGAGGCCATCTGTGTATAGTGGTCACCTATATTGTTTCCCTCTAGAAAGAACTTATCTTGTAGGACCTGTCTAGAAAGGCCACCTGTCTACAGTGGCCAGTTTTCTGTGTCCCTTGGGTGGCCTTTATAGACAGGTTTCACTGTGTTTCAATCCTTAATCAGATTGTTTGCACATATTAAGTCTACAGTGTATGATGGGGTGACCAAAATTTACAGGGATTTTTTTAAATATTAGGAAATGTGATATTTAATGCATGATTTTTCATATTCTACACAAATTTATTTAGTTAAGTTATTACCAAATGGACTTACGGGAGGGCTGGTGAGATGAAGGGCATTGACAAGCTTATGGATGGCCGCTGTACATCCAGTCCCTGTAAAGATGACTGCATCATGCTCACTGGCATTCACAGCATTCCGGACAATATCTCTAAACAAATAGAAAACATACAGTAAATAAACAGCTAATAATTTTGTTTTGATCCTTCAAAAATGTATTTTTCAAAATAAGACTTCATAACTTAAGTACCCATTTTGTGGGCCAATTCTATCTATCATTACCTGTTTATCTTTCTGAATAAAAAAATATTTTCTGATTTCTGATACATTTCTCAGCATTTGCTGCTTTTTATTGACAGTCATATTTTTGGGGAGCTGCAAAACCGTACCAAGAACCAATGAAATTAGTAATTTCCTAAAATTGAGTTAGAGGGGGGAAAATTATATAATTTTTTCTTTCTATTTTTGTGTATTTATGGAGAGGTCATAGTCAGTGCATAAGTTATCACACTATGAAGCACATGGTACAGGGTTCAAATCCCTGCTAAATCAATTAAGTCCTTTGATAAGACATTAAGCTACATTTACCACTCTCCACCCAGGTGAAGTAGACGGGAGCCTGATAGCAAGAAATACTGTGCATGCTTCTTCAGTGTCTTATCATGATAGTAGCTCAGTAAAAGCCAGATAAATAATGATTGCATGGCCATCTAGAGAAAGCTCATTAAAACCACTGAGGCTACCCCTGGGTAAATATTATATTATTTTTACTCTCATATTTATACTTTTAATAATGATGATAATAACTTTGTTAACCCAGAGAAGCCTCGTCAGCATCAGTGCTGTTCTTCCAGAGGTCCCTGCTCAGTGGCTGCTGGGCTCACGATCAATAGGGCAAAAAGAATTTCCATTTTCGGTTTAAATTAATAAAATTTGGAGTGGACTTTAAAAAGATTATTATTATTATTATTACCACAGCAATTGCCAGGTACCCATTTACACCTGGTTAGTGGAGAGTGGCAAATGTGGATTAATATCTTGCCAAAAGACGTTAGTGCCTGGCCGAGACTTTAACCCTCTACCCTTAGATTGAGAGTCAACTGAATAAACCACTATACCACGTCACCTCCACAGGAACCTACCTTGCTTCATGCCTGAAGAGAGTTGTTTGAAGTGATGTCACTGAGGTGGTGGTGTGGGTGTTGCCGTAGGTGGGTAGAACCCTCTCCCTGATGTAGTCTTCTAAGACTCCCAACGACCTACAATGTAGGAGATAAGAAGAAAGTACTTTTGCATTTAGTTAGTGTTCATCAGGGTGTTCAAGCAGAAGTAAGGTTTTTATTCAGCAGGGTTAATAGTGGGCACTTCCCCTCCCCCCCCAAAAAAAAAAAAACCCCCACGCCCCCCTTGAGGTAAAAAAATAAAGAAGAGGATTCAGGAGGGAAAAATGGCATCTAACAACATTCCCCCCTTTTGAGTAAGGAAATTGGGAAAACTGGGAAAATATAGGGAAAAATAGGGAAGAAATAGAGAAAATAAGGGTAAAATCTGGATAAAATTGGGGGAAAAAAAAGAAGAAAAAAAAAATCAGAAAACCGATCTAGATCTAAATTGGGTATTTATCAGGCCTGATTCAGATTGATTGAATGAAACCAGTGGTGCAGCTTAGGGAGCATGGGGGTAAGTGCCCCCCCCCCTTAATTGAGCAGTGAGCAAAATAATAAGGGGGATGCAAAAAGAGAGTGGGGAAGGGAGAAGAAAAAAACAGGATGAGACATGAAGATGCCTGGGCCACACGTTCTACACCCTCTATTTAATACTCAGAAGCCTTGTAAAATTTCATTTCCTTTTTCTAATTAAGACTGGTGCCCCTCCCCCCCCCCCCCCATATCGTTCCAGTACCCCTCAATGCTCGATGGGTGGACTCAAACTACACCTTTTAATGAGACTGTGGGATAACATCAATCTCTGCTATTGCAAAGCAGGGGCACATACTCGTAAATTTTGTGTATATGATGATTGAGCAGATGAGAGAAAAAATGAATAGACCTAGATCTATTTCATAGTGCTATCACAAAAAGAAAATATTACTTATAACTAATATGTTCAAGGAGGAACATTTACTTACTTTCCTGATGCTGTGTAGTCACAATAGGTAACTGGAGAAAGAACAAAGTAAAAGCATAATTCAACAAGTGCACCATGAAATTTTAGTATTTTACTAGAAACACAATTCATACAAGCAGACCTCTGTAATAACAATTGGTTTTAAACATTCCAACTACGGGTAGATCTACAAAGGATACATTATAATTCTCACTACATTCTAGTTCGCTGGTTATGCATCGAAAGAAGAAAAAGTAAATTGTGCGGTCTGCATAGAATCTAGATTTGAAAATTGAAATCAACGAATCCAGACCAGAGTCTGTTGTTGTCCACTCACACATTTGCAAAGTTTAACATACATGTAGAGACATTACGACGTTTAAATTGTAACTATTATTTGAACAATTGATGAAGATTTGGAAGTTGATTTTTTTGGTATGTTTTAGTAGGTTTTCTCCACGCCGGAGTTCCGGGTCAAAAATGGATTCGGAATAGACCTACACTAGCGCTGCCAAGTGAACAGGGAAAACCCCCGCATCTGCATCAGTGCATGGGTCACACTCAAAAGAGACTCGCGGTGATTATTTCGTTACCTTTTCGGGGTCCGAACGGCCCCGAAAATGTCAAATCATGCCCGATGACATTATCCCTAATGTATTTTTGGAATTCCTCTTCATTTTGCTGATGCAAATGTCCCACAGTTGGTTTCCTTTCCCTTGGAAAAGTATAAAATATTCGTGAGCCATGGGTCGACGACTTTTCATCACAGGGCGCTGCCATGTTGTTACATCACTCACATTCATATTATTTCGCATAATACTCTTTGTTATTTCTACCATTTAAAATAAAATCGAAGCTATAAATATAAATATAATAAAATCTTGAGGCTAAAATTTATAATATTATTTGATAAATCATATTATTTCGTAAAATATTTTATATATAATGTAAAATACAAAACTAGCTTGAACAAGCCAGGGGAATCCCAGAGTCGCAGTGTCCCGAAATTGCACTGACGAAAATACCGGTACGCTCTTTCATCATTACGGTATACTCCGTGCATGTTCACAGTACATGTATTACCGCTCAATATCAAAAACCTAGCTAGACTTGCAACAGGGCATGAGGAAACTACATTCATGGACGTTATTCATGTTCAAAACGTTTTGAAACTGAAATTTCAAGAAGAAGAGCAATATGGATAAAGTTCTATCAAGGGTAAGACCAAGAGGATTTTTAATTTGTTAAAGTGACCCTGATCCCGATCCTAAGTTGAAGTGGGATGTTGTTGACCAATGACTGAGAATGTTAGTGTTCGAGAGAGAGAGAGAGAGAGAGAGAGGGTGTGTAGTGTTTATTTAGTACATGTTTTAGTTGAGAGCATGCAGAGTTGCATGGTCAAATCTAAGGTATATTGCCATAATTACGAGGCCAATTCTAAAATTGTTCATAATTACCAACATTTTGATCAAGATCCATGAATGTTTAGTAATTGTCAGAGTTATAATTGTATGTTGATTTTTGTTTTGTAGTACAATTTTTAATCTTGCAATCAAGCTTTAATATTATATGTATCTCTCTTTGATTATTCTACCCCAGAATGCTATCATGTGCTACAGAAAGCTGCTAAGTCATCATCATCACCAGTGCATTAGATTCAATCAACTTGGATCACTTCAACAAGTCACTGCTGGAGGGAGTCTGTATCACCCTAGACAGTGCCATGGTGATGCTTCCAGCAAAGGATCAGCACAAAAAGGATTGATTCGAGAACAAATTAAAGAAGACAAACAAAAAGAAGGAGGGGATGATATAGGAGATAATGGACTCACTTCATCACCTCAGAATAGAAGTGTTCAAACACAATCTTCTATTGATAACCAGGGTAATATGAATGAGAACTCCATAGATGATACGAAACCTGCAATATCGACATCCATCGTTGAGGACTCTTCAATCTCACTAGACAGTAGCGGTAGTAGTAGTGGTAGCAACAAGAACAACTCCTTGAGTGACACTTCAGAGAAATCACTTGCCAGTGATGATGTGAAACCTAAGAGGAAAGAGCCCCCTGTGGCCCCTGATCCTGAGACATGCTGCGAGAGCGGTTGCGTCAACTGTGTCTGGATCAAGTATGCAGAAGAGGTCAAAGACTACTACCCAGATCACCAGGATCACCAGGAAAGACTCAAAGAAATTTTGGATTTGATTGAGGATTATAATGTCAAGATGTTTGTCCGGATGGAACTAGGGATGAAGAAGTAGTCAAGATTGATGAGCTATGGTGCATGGAATAGAATGGAATTGTTTTTTTATCCTTTCTTCTGTTTCAGATAAGGCCTAAAAAATATATATTGTATTGCCCTTTAGGTGCTAAAACATGGGTCGGTCGGTCAGAATTTTTTTTTTTTTTTTATTTATTTTTTTAAAACTCCCTCTTTGGGCTGATATTTCTCAGTTTTTAATGTTTTGATACATTTTTTCTCTAAAAAATGGTTTTAAAAGAAATTTAAAAGCCGACCATAGATTTC
This sequence comes from Strongylocentrotus droebachiensis, assembly GCA_035222895.1. Classification (NCBI taxonomy): domain Eukaryota; kingdom Metazoa; phylum Echinodermata; class Echinoidea; order Camarodonta; family Strongylocentrotidae; genus Strongylocentrotus; species Strongylocentrotus droebachiensis. The sequence continues at coordinate 221,864 of JAVYIG010001570.1, read as the reverse complement.
AAGATTTTTGGGTCGGTCACAAAGGGCAATACTACATCTTTTTTTGTTCAGGCCTAAGAGCCCTCATTCACATTTACTCTTGTTGCCCTTCAATGGCTCTCTCATCTCTCAACTCATTAATTTTCTCATTTAAATAGGAAATTATGCAAAAATATGGGCCTGATATTGTGGAATTCAATCTTCTTTAGATGGTTGGCTTGGGATGGCTTAAGTTTAATGTGCATGTTTGAGTTTATTGCAAAGTTTGCACTGTGCAAAGCTGATTCAGACTGAGAAATGACAAACTACAATAGGGTTTTTAAATTAAATATGTCTTTGGATTAGAATTATGAAGGATATATTAATATTTTTTTTAAAGGAATTTCATAGTAGACAGTACTTCCTAAGTTGCTAAATTCTTTTGACCATGTGCTGCATGCTTTAATGTGACGGTGTAGACAAAAGAGCGTCATCAGGGTACATGCATGTTATCCAAGATGACACTCAAATTTGTGTGCATTTTTTAATCTGCATTAATTGTTAATAATTTAACAAATACTTGCTTGTCTTTGCATGCCTTACAACCCTTTAACATTATTTGAAGGAATGCTGATGTATTGTTAAATACGGTTAACAATTTAAAACAGTTAAAGGTAAGGTTAACGTGTATCCTAATGGCACAAAATTCTCGATAATTTGCAAATCCAAAAATGAAATAAATCTAGAAAAGGAGGTTTCTCTGAAATCATATTTACATGTATGAAAGTAAATGCTCTATAAAGCATATTTGGTTTCCATACTTCCAATAAACTAAAATACAAGTGTTATATCAAAGGAAATCTTTGACACTTTATTTTCAGAAAATAACGATAAATGAATTCCATCAACTCATTAGTAATTGATATTTTTTTCCAACTGACTGGTATCACTTTGTTACAAATATTTTTAAGGCAAAGGCATCTTCAACTTCTTTGAGAACAGAGATTAAATTATGTGTTTTAAAATAATCCCTGAATAGAATTTAAAGAAGTATTTGTCTTCTTGCAATAAACAATGAATGTCGTGTCATTCATAATCATTAACAAGACAAACCATACAATTCTATAGTTTCCACGTGACTTTTAGTAAGCCCTTAGTGCCGTTTTTCTCTGGGTCTATGCATTCAATATATATGCATTGGTAAGAGCATGAAAGTTGAAGTAGAGGACCAAGACTAAGTCACTAATGACACTTCACAATACAGAGTATCGTTTTCACGAAAGCGTCACAAGTTTGGCGTCATCCCACTGAAACAAGTGTATTACAATTTAACATGCGTCTCAGTGGGGTGTCGGCAAACTTGTAGTTGTGACAGTGTTGTGAAACGCTGCCGAAGTTTCTCTTCTTCATTTCCAGGCCTTTCCCCCATTTTATATTTTAAAGCTTTGTGTAGAATTATGATAAAGTGTGCAATATTTTGAATTTTGATTTTTTTTCCTGAAAGACAATCTTTGATAGACAGCATAGGGAAAGGCAGCATATTTTTACCATTATAATTTTTGTGATTTATTGCATAACTAACTATGCAAATGGAAGCACAACAGAAATGGTGATATGTGCGATCAAGAAACAACAATGAAGAAAAAAAACAGCTTCATGTCCTGCATGTCCACCTCTTTTTTGTTAGTATTTACTCTTTTAATAATGTTCTATTACTATATTGCTACTATTACCTCTTTGATAATACAAATAGAAGGAGGAGTGACATACAGATAACAACTAAATTATTCATACGGTATCATACCCTTATAAATACCTTTGTTCTTTTCTTTTTTAAGTACAGTGTACATGTATTTGAAGAATTGAAATATGTTTCTCAAGAATATGACATAGAAAAGCTTACCGATACTTCTAATTTACAAGGGGTATGAATAATTCAGTTGGTAAGGAATGAATGGTATTACTTCTCCAGGATGTATATTACAACCTTTGGAATTTTAGTATTGTGCCAAGCAGAAAGACCCAAGTCACTTGAAGATATATCTTGGTCACATGTGACTTTTAATAATCTTTGTGAAATGGTAGAAACATAATGTAAACAAGCTCTAACCTATTACTGTTTTCAATGTAGACAATTTAAGAAATAAAATGTCTTAATGTTGCTAATATAGCAAGGAAAGATTACAAAAAAAAAAAAAATTAAATTGTGTTCTTCTGGAACACTATAAAGCCACTTGCCTAGGGAGTCAGGGTCGTGATTCTGAATTTCCATTTCCACCTTTTAGTTGGTCTCACATTGATAGACCAGCCATCTTTAATAAGGGTTTATATTGCTTAGGGAAAAAGAAGAATATTAAAACTTGGTAAAGGAACTAGATGCATTTTACTAAATGTCAATAATGCACAAAGAGGAAGGTTCAGGATGGTGCTTTGCCATGGCAATATATCTTTGAAAACCAAAATACTGTCAAATATATGTGTGTTCATTCTAAAGGTTTGTTTATTTATACTGTTAAATTTATTTATAGAATTAAATATATATAACTGCCAATTTGAAGAGTTCTGCTGTATCATTGACGACTACTTGATGTGAGTAAAACTGGGTTAACACAAGTGTCTTGAAAAATTTTGAACTTAAAGGTATAGACCAGTTCTGGTCATGCGATTGCATTGTGAAAGAAATGTTGTGGAATCGATCAGAAAAGGTTGATCATATAGCATATAAGTATTGGTGTGTACTGCAAGGTTCTGGAATCATCAAAATGATAAGAAATTTGGCCCAGTCTTGGTAAAGTTACAAGCACTGTACACAGAAAGATGTATATGGAAGTATGGAACTACCCGACATGTGCACGATATCTAGGCAGTTTCCCAGCAAAATTTGTACTATCACGTATTAGTCAAAACATATTCTTTCACATGATTGGTAGTAAGAACTTCCATTTCATTTTTTGAGAGGGGGCGTTTCCAAAACTGGTCTTTACCTTTAAGTGAACTATTTCTTTCTGGTCCCTGTGATTATCCAAATGTCCTAAATTATATTTAGGAAGTGCTTCAAATCATTATTGGAAATCGATGAAGCATAACATTTACTACATGGCCCAGAAGTTTCAAGCAGGAATGGGTACCCAGCAGAAAGGCAAGAGGCAATTTATCACCATGATGTATGTATCAAATTGTGATTGGTTAGAATTGCCCATCAATAAATTAGGTTAATTTATTGATGAATAAATTTAAATGATCAGTAGTGCACGAGTTGTGTAGGTTAAATTCAGTTTCATATTTACTAAACTAAATTTATGGTTTGTTGCTTGTTTGCCGTTTGTCCTTTTGAACTTGAATCAAAAATTAGTTTGGTTTACCCCAATTATATATATTCCCTTCTTCCATTGACCAACCATTCAGCAATTACTTTCATTCTGTACCTAGGTATACATCATTATTCCATTTTATTTTCAATGGCCATGTGATTGGATTCCCCCCCCCCCTCTCTCTCTCTCTCCCTCTCTTTCTTACTCTTCCTCCTTTTCATTTCATCTCATTTCTTCAGTCTCTCCTACATGTACAATATTTGTACATGTATCTTTCTCTCTCCATTTCAAATCTCGCTACCGGTATCTATTATTGTATTCTCTCTCATTCTTCTTCCTCTTCCCCATTTTCTTATTGCTTTAGGCCCTCTGACACACGGTACATACATGTATGCTTCCCACAAAATGATCCAAAACACTGGTCGAGTTGGGGTGTTGCTTTTTATTCCATTTTTGCGTCATATTTTTCTCTCCTCATTCTCAGAGATCTCTGAAAAAGCATATGAACAATTTATATGAACAGCTTGAACATTTACATAGGAAAGTGGAAGGCCACAAATATATTCATACTTTATGTACAATCAATCTTTTACAGTTCTCCTTTAGAAGCCTGGATATAATACACGCAAATGTTCACCTTCAAATATCAAATTATTATCATACATAATATCGGCCACGTTGCAAACAACATATTACAAATTAATCTTCTTTTTATCGTACTATTCTTAAGAATAATAAAGATATGTTCTTCACTGTCATGAGATCTCTCTGTACAAAGCATTTTTAAGTTATACAAACTTCAGGTCAATATACATATAATATCTATATTACTATCATACACAAATGTATTTTGTTTACATAATTCTTTCAATACAAAATTACTTCTCATATACAAGTAAGACAGCCTAGTTTAGCATGCCTCTTCCATTTCAGGAACTTGTAATGATATTATGCTCTAAAACATAACGATTTCAAAATAATACAATGCACCATCAAAAGCAGTTCAAATGGATATCTTTTAACAAAGCTAGTAACAACATTGCCCAGCATGTAACAAAACAATGCCATGATTCCAAATAGGATCACGTTTTTTTAAAAGACGTTATAGACGATCATGACTTGTCCCTTGACAACAATCATTTCTACAATCGATAACCAGAAACGACATATGATATCATACACTCGCGGCACTTCATATGTCTTTAATAATCAAGTGCACATGCATAAATACTAGACACAAATTCGCTGCAAATGGTAGCAAGAAAATACTAATGAGTTATTAAGTAGTACATGGAGCAAGGTAATATAAGGGAAAGTCCATCATCGATATAATTTATTGCTGCAATGGCAATCCTGCCAAGTGTATACATGTTATAAGTATATACTATCTTTAAACCAAATAGATATATCTGTCTCACTTGCTCTCTAAAAATAATCTCTCGTTGCTTTCTCATGCACTTCAGGAATATGATGGATTTATGAAGAACATAGAATAAATGCAACCCTTATAATAAAGCAAGGAACCACATATGTTTAACTCTAAAGCATATGGGTAATCTTCCTGGTGAAGATTTTTTTAATTATTTTGATATTCTGTTACCTAATTAAATTTGGTTTTCTATTGTAAACCATTAAGGTATGCAAATAAGTACCAGTACAAGCTTTCAGTGGGTATAGTTTTCTGATATAACTCCGTGATATAGATCTCTTGTTAGTTGCTCAAAGAGGTAATACAATGTGAGTAGAGTACATGGAAGAGCACAATATTTTTACCGTAAATATATAATATTCTTTTTTCTATCAAGTCATTTAACTCTGTGTCTGTATTCTCTCCAAAGATTATTTTATTTTGACACTGTGATATACCAACAAACCTTTTTTTTATGAGCCTGGAAATTATAAATATATAAATATTCAATCCTACTTTTGATTGTTAAAAAAAGATTTAAAAGTAATTCAAGGTATCATATACAAAGAAATCATCAATAAAATAAATGGATGACAAGAAAAGAATAGTACATAAATTTTGCAGATAATTATCATCCACAAAATTGAAGACATGATTTTAGGACTTTGACGATGTTTCTCATGATAAGTCCAATTATATATAATCATAAACTGGAAAAGAAAAAAATACTGGTAATTGTAGTACTTCCAATAATTTATCATTCTCAGATTATAAATTAACATTTTTAGCCAAAGTGAATTCAATGATACACTTGAAATTACAAGAAGTTATATCACACGTTGAAGTACAGTGTACATATTGTTGCTTATTTTGTCAACAGTACAGCAGCAACAGGTATGCTGTATGTACATTCCATAGTCGAGTGGTTTAAGCACTTGAATGAAAATACAAAGGTTATGGGTTCAATCCCTATTAAACACGGCACTAGTGTCCATTGGAAAGACATTAATCTACATTTCCCACTCCATACCCAAGAGAGAAATGGGGACCTGTTAGAATAACAAAAGCCTTTGTGATAGTAATTGCCATATACCCTCATGGTTACAATATGAAAAGAATACTCCCCAGGGAGTGAAAACTGTGCACATTGGTCATGAAATAATCCGATGACTGGGGTAAAAATATCTGTAAAACGCTTAGAGACGGTATATCCTGCATTAAGTGCTATATTAATCCAGATTTATTCATTTATGTAAATTGAAATTTAAACCAAATAAAAAACAGCAATAAAATGAAGAAATTAAAGTGCATTAACTTTGAAAGCTGATTAGAAAACAGATGGCCACTACCTGCAGTGTTTTTATTTAAGCATTTCATTTAGTCCCAGCTCGGTAAATTGAGTCTTCATTATTTCAAAACCATGGATTAGTTTGCCAAATCAGCATCAGCATAATGAGTGACTACATCCAGGCTTACTATTATTCATCATTCTCTTCAAACACACAACTCTTACAAATCCCTAAAACCTCAATGCACGTCATAAACCACATGTAACTTCATAATGCCAACAATAAATATGTTTTCAAGCAAGTACTTCAATTCATACAAGCATAAGTCTATGTTTCTACATTTCTTTTGAAGTAGTCATTTAGATTTGTCAAGGTGTCAAATTATTATCAAGAGGCAACACATTCTGTTCAATATTACATAGTTGTCTGTTTTTTTAAAACAAACAACAACATCAACAACGAAAATGTGACAACATGTACCCATGACAATAGCTGCTTCAAACAATGTCATCTAAACGGGTTAAAAAGTTAAAAAGAAGCAGACAGAGAAGTATAAGGATAGAAGAAAAAGAAGAATCTGAAGTGAAACTAGAAAGCTTCTATAACAAAGGAAAAAGCTATTAACCATCATTTTCATCTCTGTCTAAAACCTGACATGTAATTCTACAAAATGACCCAACGCAAACTTACTTTAAAAAGTTGTATACCGTACCTCTGATGTACATGCATCATCAAATACATGTATTACCTCTCTTACAATCTGAACTACAACACCAACATTGTTCGTATATCAATGAAACTTGCGATGTAACGAGTGCTGGGGCTGTGTAGATCACAAATACACATTTCTAAGCTCTTTAAAACCAAAAAATCCCCTTAACTTATGAGTGAACGCATCTGACAGTTTCTCCAAATAATGGTGTACTAGCTTGTACAGATGGTACAAACTCGACCATGGTCATAAGCTACGTTCCCTGAGGATTAAACAATCAGTATCAAATGGAAGAAATCAACTTGGCAACAACGAAACAAAAAGAAAATATTAAAGAAATAAATTATTCTAGTATATTTTATATCCCTTTGGTCCATGATCCAAAATATATAACAGAAAGGAAGAAAAATCAAATGCAAATACGGAGTCAGAAGCACATTATGTACCTTTTAAAAAAAAGAAAAGAACAAACTAAAACGAAGTTGCCGTGCACCTTCTAAATCACTGATGATTCGATTTCCATGCATAGAAAATATACATATTCAAACTTCAAAGCAACTACTGCACAATCTCCCAACAACAAAAATTGCTTGCAGAAAAGTAAATAATTGGGTTCAAGTGGGTAGGCCTGTGTTGACTTTAAGCCAAAGTACTATCAGTTTGTATATAATTAATCCTTAAAACTGTATCTCTGATGCATAAATATCAAGGAAGCGCTTTTTATACGACCTGGAAAAGAAGGTGATGATTTATGTTCCTTTTTCCTATTTCTGTGATATCTGAGAACTGATATTAAACAAGAACATATCCCTTTGCACAGTTTAAAATACATTTCAGAGTACAAGCTCTCCATTTCTTTCTACTGGAAATAGTTATGAATAGAAATCTGCTTCTCATGAAACTTATTGTTTCCTAAATGACACTGATTGTATTCCTTGTGTATATCATTCCATGGAAAAAAATTACATCGCCCACGACTAAATAAATCTAAACTGGTTCAAATATCGTTATTGTTAAAAAATGTTATAATAAAGTAATCGTGTGATCTGAGTATTTTCATTTTGATGAGTTTGAAGGTTTATGTCCACTACTTCTTCTAAACAGGTACTGGTATATCACTTACTATTCCATGACATACATGTTTATACATGTACAGTATGTCTGAGATTTAATTATATTTGGAAGAAAGGTAACCCATTGTTTACTGAAACCGGGTGGTCCCTGTGTTAAATCTATGAGAATGAGAAAATCCAGTAGTCAACAAGTTAAATGAAATTTCAAAACAAAAACAGGGACCCGTTTCACAAAGCCTTTTTCCAATGAAAAATGACAAAGATCAGTTACAAATCTGCTGATAACCAATCAGAAGCAACGATTTCAGTAGCTTATAACAACAAACTGTCATTTGTCACTGATGACAAATTTTGTGAAAAGGGGCCCAGGTGTCCCTTTACCTTCTAAATGGGGAAACACCTAACAAGCAATAATAAAATAGATAAAGATGATGAGATGATAAATAAAGTTGAGGTATTTTGATGATTGACAAGGCAATGGCTTATTTAAGAACGTACAATGCACCTATTTAGCCAACCATCTTCAAAAACAAAGATTTATCAAGCGAAAACCTCACTTTATTTACACTCAACGTTCATCATAATCTAGTTTTGCTCAGTAGTGAATGTTCCTGTATGTGGATGTAGATTGATGTACATTTATCAACTGCATCTCGACCTAAAGGTTGAGTCCCAAAAACTTTCCCCAAAGAAAACTATTGTGCTATCGTAATTACCATAAATCAGGCACCCCTTGTTAAAATCAAGATTAGTATCTATCAGGCTTTGTCAAATGCACATAACTTATTTTGATATGAAAACAGTCAGTTTAGTGAGTGAGTGGATTATAAAGTAAGATTAGACTATTGCCACAGAGTGTGAAATTAATAATCATTGAGAATTATAAAGGTAATGCAAAATTCTTTGCAAAACTCAAAACCATACCATACAGTCTCATTTCATCCAAATCACAGTTTTTCATCATTTGTGATTTTGTAATCTTTAAAAAAAGAATGTTTTCCCTGCAGAGTATTTAAAGATATATGAGAAACATAAATAAAAATGAACGTTGTGGCTGTTCAGTAAGCTATAACACACTACAACATGTGTGGAGCAGATTTGTTTTTCACTTGGACTTCTCAAGTCGTACCTTAAAGGGAGGAGATGGAACAAGTTGGAACACAAGAACCGCTTGGAGATGATGGTGAAGATTCTTGATCCCAACTCTGTAATGCTCTCATCCATCCGCCCATCGACAACTGAAGCCCTTCTTCATCTATGACCTGAAAGGTCCTGAAAAGTCGTTGCATTCATGCCTTAAAGGTCTCCTCATCAAAGTACTTCCACTTTTATGTAAGACCACTGATAAGCGCCTATTCCTCAAGACTTCCCTGTGTGGTCTCTGGCATAGTGCAAGTCGATGGTGTGGACGAGAATTCTTTCATTGAAGCGATCCTGTTTGGTGTTCTTCAATTTTGCAGAGTTTGTTCTATTCTGCCAGCACCATTTCGCCTCCTCGAGGTAGACCTAGGTGACCTTTAGAGCAGAGATGGTGGTGGGCTCATCTCATGCTTTCCAAGGTTTGATGGGCAAACAATCTCCTTTCAAAGTGGGGCGAGGAGACCCTAAGCGGTGTACAGCATCAAGAGATTGTCCCTCTAGATTAGTCCTAGGCCAAAGGTCCAAGCTCCTAGCTCCTGGCGGGTGACCTTCGGAGAGATGTCATGTCCACTAGCTCATCATGCTGTCTAAGTCCAGGGCTAGATTGGCAAACATGGACTCAATGTCATTGAAAACCTCCTTGCCATCCTCTCCTGATTCCTCACTGTAAAAGAGCAAACCAAATTTCAACAGAAAATCAGAATACCATGAATCTCTTCCCTAATAGTTCTGTAAGAATTTGGAGGAAACTGACACTATCTGAAGAAGTTGTCTATACTCAATATTATACTAGCTTCATAACATGGACAGCACACATCTGACTCTCAGATTCGAATGAAAATAGCTTGTGTTGTCTTCTTCTATCATTCAGACAAGCACATTTGAAGATGGTTCTTTGCACATATTCAAAGCAAAATTTAACTATGTAATGAACAAATAAACAAAAACAAAGACAGCCACCCCCCAACCCAAACAAAAAAGAAGATATAAATAAATGCTCCTTAGAAAATCCATCTCTACAAAAAAAACAGACATCGGGAATGGGTGTGGTCTTCTTTCTTACCTGGTACTAGCTTCCAGCTCTGCGGGTGGTGGTGGTAGCGGTGGAGACGGTAATGATGGAGAGGTTTGCAGTTTGAGGACCGGAGCTGGTGGTGGAGTCCAGCTGTCATCCGCAAATTCTCCCAGGGGATCTTCCATGGCCATGCTCCGTAAGATATCTTCAAGTTTGATGGTAGCTGTAAATGCAAAAAGATGGAGGAAATTTGTTTTTAGATGTACTGGAAAATAACCTTCCAAATCAAATTAATGCTCATTTAACACACAAGAATGAATGAGAGTACTAAATATTTGGAAATTCTTAAAGAACAAACACTTTTGTCTAAAAAAAAAATTGAATGAAGATTCCTTCTACATGTATTAAGTTACCCAAGAAGGAAGCTGGGGATACCAATATAATGTATGTGATTACAAGTGGTATGAGCAATATAAGTACACTAATTTAATTGATTTAAATAACAGGGCTGATTGGACCTTTCATAAGGCTATGTAATCTTATTGCTATAGGCAAGTTCTAAAAACAGAATGGAGGATCAATAGCCATAGCTTTGTTAAGCCAAAGTCATAACAGTAAAGTAAATCAAATTGACTTTAACAGTTGTCTTTCTTTCTCATCCTTAAAATTCCTGGATATGTGTAGATGTATATAATTCTGGGCAGCGTCTCACGAAACCGTCATAAGTACAAGCTCACCGACATCCCATTGAAATGCGCGTATTAAGTTTAACGCGCGTTTCAATGGGATGTCGTTGAATTTGTACTTATGACGGTTTCGTGAAACGCTGCCCTGGTTCATACTACAATTATAGACTGTGGAAATATTAAGTACCTTCACCAAGTGAGTCCGCATCTGCAGCAGCATCTTCAACTGGCTTGTAGCTCATGGTGGCTGGATTGGTGGTAGCATAAGAAGCAGATTGATCTACAGAGAATGAAGGCACAGATGCTGCAAAAATCTCTGCACCATAGGAGCCACTTTCTCCTGCAGTCGGTCTCCTAGGGCTAAGTCTTGTTGGCTGTTTCTTGATGGTGTCTGTGTTTTCATTCTCAAAACCTGTGAGACCAGTCTCAAGGGTATCGCTACTCTCACTGCTATCTGAGTCCACCACTTCATCATGATCCTCCAATATATCCATGTCGGATGAGAAGATGTCTATATCCTTGGGGTCCTCAATGGGGACAAGCCTGTTCTTGGGCTCCGTGATAGGAACCAGTCTACTTGTTGGTTCCTCAATGAGGATTAGTCTGGGTGATAGAGCGTTTGTGGATGCTGGGGGAAGTGTCTCTTGAGGTTTTGAAGGTTTTGGTGGAGATCGTGTCTTGGGCAGGACCACCGGTGGGACAGCCCGTTTCTTTACCGCCACAGAGGGTGGTGACATTGTCTGTTCGGTTGGAGGAGGAGGTGGCATCTCTTTTGAGTCACTAAAAGGTACAGCTGCCTCTTCATTAACCATGTCACTCGGAGAAGCTGGTTTACGTTTTATGGTGTCTGAGTTTGATTCCCAGCTTTCTGATACTACCGGCACCTTCTGTCTTTTCTTCTGGCGAAGCTTAAGTTCAGCCATCATATCGACACCACCACCACCGATGTCATCCATTATCTTTTTGGGTGCACCGCTACTTCCTTTCCCATTCACTGGTAGCACTGCAGTTGCTGCTTTCCTGCTCTGCTTCATATTGGTCAGCTGCATGTTTGTTGGTGGTGGAGGGGCAGGAGGAGGGGGCGGCTGTGAGACAGCTGGTACTGGTGGTGGTGCTGGAGGTGCAAACGCAATCGGTGCAGGTGGCGGCGGCATTGGTGGTGATGGTGCCGATGACATTGCAGCTCGTCCCATTGGTGATAATGGTGGTGGGGGTGGAAGGGCTGGTGATAAAGGAGCAGGTACCCTTGCAGGAGATGCATTAGGTACCTGTACTTGAGTATGAACCTCAGGGGTGACTGGAGGTGCAGAGTTGGGTAATACTGGTACAGCTGGGGGTGGACCAACTGGGGGAGGGGGTACAAATGGTGCTTGCATATAAGGTTGCCGCTGAGGTACAGACCCGGGTACCACTGGAATAGGAACCGGCTTAGGTTGCTGGGGCTGGTTCACTGTTGAATGTCTTGGTGATGTTCGAGGACTGGACTTGTTGAAGGAAGACATAAACCGATCATCAATTTCTTCATACAGTCTCGGAGATGAGGATTCCTCTTCTCCTACAGAATTTGCATTCATGTTACGGTTCATGGTTTCAAAGCTAAAAGGAGCATACTTGCTGACCGGCGACTGATTGAATTCCTCTTGTTCAGTGAACGACCTCGACCGTGACCTGAACTCTGGGGCCAGAGGTTCAGGTTTCTTTGGCGGTCTTTTCAAAGTTTGGTAATTCAAAGGATGAGAGTCAGTGTTCAGAAACTGTTTCTTCAGCTGCAAAAATGTTGCTTGCGTCTTGATGGGAGAATCTTCTTCTGATCCTTTGGAGGACGATGATCCTTTGGACGACGATGAGACGTCTGTTGTCAAATCCTCATCAATTTCAGCATTTGAGTTTCGATTTTGATGTCTCGACTTTGGTCTCCAAATACCTTGTAGAGGATTTGAAAGAACAGGGTTTAATACTGGTGTACTATCGTCTCCGTGGGACTGCTTCTTCCACAGCACTTCTGCGCTGCCCGGTCTTCGTGGTTGACTACCGCCTTCGGAACTATTGCTACTATTTTCGCTGCCTGCAGCAGATACAGCGGACGCTCTCCTCCCAGAGTCTAATACAGTTGCTGTAGAAGGTGGAGGCATCACAAAGCTATAGCTGTTAGATTGCCTTGATTGCTTCTCAACGTGGAGGCTCCTCTCTATCTCAGCCGCTCTATTTCTTGATAAAGACTTTGTGTGGCTATCTGGTAAAGATCGACCTTGGTCCCATATACTAGTATTCGTGTTGGATGGATCAAGTATATCCTCATTGCGTGAATGCAATTTGGAATGTGGGTAGCTGCCATTCGGAAAAGTGGAGGCCTGTTGAGATTCTATTGCTTCAGAAAGAATATTCTGTGCTTGTTCTATAGCTTGCGTTCCAACAACAGGCCTATAGTTACTAGTTTGGTTTTGATCCGACAAAGGGTAATTCTTTGGTTGCTCATTATTTTTCCTAGGGGACTGAGGTACTTGTACAGTCGAGTAAATCGGGTGATCCTGCTGGGCATTCATACTCTGGGGTTGTGGGATATCTTGCCTGGATTCTTGCTGTACCTGAACATGATGATTATGGGCATTCTGGAGGTGCACCGCAGCATCCGGTTGAGGAATCGTGAATGGTGTAGGGATGCCATGCCTACCACCTGGCATGGACACTGAAGAAGAATTAGAATCCTTGCGCGCCACTTGATTGTGGGTCGGTCTAGGAGAAGTCCTTTGAGATTGTGCTACATTCATATCATCCTGTGGTGGATTTGCATTCACCATTTGATTTGGAATTTGATTATGGGCTTGGTCTTGATGGGTATACTTAGGAGAATTTGGAATTTGAACCTGTGCAGGATTTAAATTCACCATTTGATTTTGAATTTGATTATGGGCTTGTTGTTGATGGGTATGCTGTGGAGAATTCGTTCTTTGAAACTGTGGTGAATTTGCATCCATCGTTTGATTTTGACTTTGATTAAGGGCTTGTTGTTGATGAATATGCTGAGGAGAATTTGTTCTTAGAACCTGCGCAGGATTTAAATTCATTATTTGATTTGGAATTTGATTATGGGCTTGTTGTTGATGGGTATGATTTGGAGAATTCGTTCTTTGAAACTGTGGTGAATTTGCGTCCACCATTTGATTTTGACTTTGATTATGGGCTTCTTGTTGATAGGTATGCTTAGGAGAATTTGTTCTTTGAAACTGTGGTGGATTTGCATTCACCATTTGATTTTGCATTTGATTATGGGCTTGTTGGTGCTGGATCTGTTTGGCGGAAGTCCTTTCGATTGGAGGAGCACCTGCATTCACCATTTGATTTGGAGCCTGCATTCCCCATTGCATTGCCCCAACCTCTACTGGTTGTACCCTACTACTGTTCATATCTTCCTGTCCATCGGAAGGGGCCACACGAGATCCAGGTTGTCCAACACCAGCTCTCATGTCCGATGTCACCTTTGGAACTGAAGGTGCTGCAGGCGGCTTGAAAAGAACTTCTGATGACCTACTGATTATGGCTGACAAGGGCTCGCTGTCATGAGATTGCGATCTCTGCATCCTCCGTAACGTATCAGTCTTTCTTGATGGAGTTCTTTTGATGGTTGCAAACCCCGATGTGATCTCTGGATGTCTGGCCATTCCAGATGCTACAGCGGATTCCCTATCATGGTATGGTTTCATGGACTTCTTCCTACCTATCGTAGCTGTCCTTAGTTTCTCTGGGTCAGGGACTGTTGTTATCATAGAGTTAGTCCTTCTTGGTGGTGCAGGGGGTAGCGATTTCTTGGAACCCATAAAAGAATGATCCCCTGAACCGGACCCAGACCCTGACCCGAAACTGGATGCACTCTCGATCGAATCCCTGTTACTCTGCTCTCTCTTATGGATACCAATAAGTTTATCAATACCCTGAGGCCCTTTCTGCACTGGCAGAATCTGCGCAGCACCGCCATTGGGTTGCTTGAAAGTCGAAAAAGAACCGTAATTTCCTTCTTTGGCATTCTTCAGTTCTGATGTCGGTGTATCCTTTGGGGATGGGGTACGCTTCCCATCATCACCGACGTTCATCGTTGCAGTCGCCGGTACATAACCTGCATCCGCATGATGCTTGGGATGCCGTAAGTGCATCATCGGTGGATGTGGATCCTGGGGGGTCGTCGTGTCCTGCGAAGATGACCCCGCCGACCTGTTGCTGATATCGCTGCTCAGACTCTCTCGGCTGCTGCGGACTCCAGAATGTTTCCTGGCGAGGGGCGGGTTCACAAACTCCTGCTGGGGTGACTGCGGTGATGCCCTCTCTTGAAGCGGTAGATGCAATCCTCCTGGAGGTAGAGGTGTGATGCCATCGACCGAGGATTGAGGTGATCCGCTGCCGCCGGAGTCGCTGTTGAGTTGATGGCCTGGTACCCAGCCTTTCTTCTTCAAGTCTTTTAACCTCCTAACTGCAAGCATGATTTTCTTCTGGTGACCTAGGCAGGACAATTATGGAAAGGAACATTGTTACTTTTCTTAAAAGACAAACCAGACTGTTCTTTTTGGCTTTTCTTCCGTCACCATTCTATTTTTTTCCAGACCATTTGAGTATACGTGATTTTAGTCTAGGTAAGATTGCACTGCAGGTTAATATCTCTTCTCCTTTCATAATCATCCCTTTAATCATTAGCCCATTCGATGTTATTCATACATTTATTTCATATCTCCATTATAAATTTAAACGAATAAAGACGCAAAAGACTGAACAAATTTTTCAAAAAGTATCTATTTATCTACATGGCTTTCAAATAATAATGGTGTTCCAGTTGACGAGCTTGATGTCAATAAAAGGTAGTGGTCCAATTACGTACCTAGCATATCGATGCCAATGTCCTGGAGATCCTCCCAGGTGATGTGAAAGACCTCCTCCATGACTCCATATCTGTTGGTGTTCAAGGTATTGTGGTACTGACTGAGATCCAAGAGCCTCAACCACGTCCCTACATCACCCTGTAAAAAACAAAAAATTATCAAGGTCGGTCTTAATAATGATTCTGAAAAAGCACAATTAAATGGAAGACACAACTCTGCAGCCATTACTCCTCAAGGTACGGTGGTACTTATATAATATTGGATGGCTTTGAGTGTGATACAAGAATATATTGCTCGAGCTACGACAATATTGGACGAGTCAAAGACGAGTCTAATATTGTCTATATATTGACGACATTAAGTTGGACTTAACTACGGCAGGCCACTCATGCCACTGGTTGCTCTCACCATTAAAATCTTCAGATAATATTTTCCTTAAATAATGTATTATCAAAAATTCTGTATATTTGAGACCATGATTTGTACGTCCCTTGAGACACCAATGCCAGTAAACGCGGTGAGAGCAATCATGAATGGCCTGCCATAGTTAAGGCAAACTTAAAGTTGATCTTAGTCTTTGTGAAACACTCCCCAGAGCCCTGTCTCATAAAGAGTTGAGATTGATCCAAATCAATTGCAATTTCTCTAATCAACCTCAAGTCCTCTAATCAAGTTTGCAGTCCCCTATTTCTTTTGTACATAGTTGCTATCAATATAAGTCGCCCCTTTTTATAAGATGGGGCCCAGAACTAGGATAATGCATTCTACATGTAGCAAATGGAAGTGCCCAAGACTTGGACTTGTTTCTTTATCTAGCTCCATCAAGCCAGATTGTAAACTCTTAAAGATGTCATGCGTGGGTACATAGTTGTTTGTGAGGTAGGTAACTTGGCTATCACTCCATAACACTGAGCCAACCGGTATTATGCTCCTGTGCATACATCCGTGTGCTGCCCTCTATATACCCACGCATGAGCAACTTTAACATGTGAAGATAGCCTTACCGGTATATATCCTGGTACCGGATCTGCTTCTCTCATCTGTGCGATCATGGCTGTGATGCGTTTCCTGTGACTGGGCTTGGTGATACCGATGGCTGTCAGGTCCTGTAAATATCAAGGAGATAAGAGTTTGAATCAATGACACAAGTTGACTGTGAAAGGGAGAATCTGGGAGTCCCAAAACAAAATATCATCCTCTTCTACACTATTGTAAAACCAGAAGCTTTCACGACATGAAACTTCAAATAAATGACAGCTATTTTTATGCAATATGGCAAAGATTCATCGTTGTAATATAAAAATTCCGCTGGTTCCTCTGCACTAGTTTTGCATGGAGGGATTAGACCTCCCTGTATGGTCACTGGCAGGTCTCAATTAACATAAGAAAAAGAGCATCATGGGGGATCAACAGGTACCGCTTAGGCATTTTTGGATGTATAGAGGGCGCAAGTAGCTATAAGTAGTGCAGTGGGGCTTTAATGGCAGTTATTTTTGTGAATTGCAAATATTCAGTACTATAATTCAATCTTTTAATGAAATGAAATTACTCTGAATCTGGGACCACTTGTAGACTTTCCAAAGGTCTATGGTTTTACAGTTAAACCTGCAGGTTAACATTTATCAGGGGTCTACCACAACCTCCAAGCCCACTTAAACGATAATAATCAAATTATAATCAGTCATGTCCAGCATGCACACAAACTATTTAAATTAAATGACTTTTCTGAATCCCCCCCCCCCCCTCCTCTCTATATATATATTTTTTCCCAAAACAAATGTGGAAACGCAATACAAAACTGATATGAATAGTTAGAGCTTACTGGAACTCATTAGCCTAATTTGACATGTATTCAGGAATACTTTGTGGCATTCTTAAACACCTGAGGATGATAAACGTTAATGATGTTGACTGACTTGATGATAATCTCAGCCAAAGTCCAACCAATTTTGGAAGAAACCATCCAATTTCTAGTTTTTCGAACATGAAAATATTATGGGGTTCAAATTCATTATGATTGTAATAATTATAATGGATGGATGCATGAAGTGAATTTTCCTGGAGTATACAAAGCACTGAATATTATTATTAAGCACAATTAAGATAAGCTACAATAACAGAGCATTCAAGCATGGAATGACTCTATTGCTATCCATGTAAATCACCTGGGTGGGGAGTAGCAAATGAAGATTAATGTCTTGTTGAAGGACATCAATGCCTTGACAGAGATTTGAACCCTACATCACAATGCAGTGACTTATCCACTAAACCATGGCACATTTATTATAAAAGGCATTACTAAGCGAGTTCTTAATTAGGATTTGCGCATGGGCAGATAAAGGTCATTCGTTCCAAAATTGTTAAACCATTGAGACGAATACTCGTATCGTGCTCATGAAAGTAATGTAATCAGTATTCATTTATGCACCGACAGTACATTCATCTGATACACAGGTGGAAGTATTCTTCTCAAGAGGCAAACAAAAGGTATTCATGAAGCACCTCCATCACTTTGACAGTGATTATTCTAAAATGCACAAGTGGGACGTATCCATCGTGTAAAAGATCTGTGGATATTTTGGGGTCATGCGTTACGGAGCTGTTTACGAACTGGCTTATTGGCTATAAAGATATTGAAATAAAGAGGGTCCTTACCTCAGGAGTCATCTTTGCTATCGTTGGCATGTCGTAGCCGGACCTGGTGAAGTTATTGGTGTATTCCATTAACCTTTGCCTCCTTAACCATTCATATATTCTATCAGCATCCTGAAATAACAAGGAAAATGGAACATTGTTCTCTTAATTATTTACAAATCATAATGATACATGTAGGTGATCACAGCATAATTCAATTCATTGCATCCAAAGTAAATGACACCGTACATGATTATGACGGAAAATGTATAAGACACACTTTTTCCCGCCAAAGAAAAATCTTTTTTTCTTGGCCCCCAAAATAGGGGTGCATCTTATACACGGGTGCGTCTTATACACAGAGATTTACGGTATATATCCAGAATTTAGCAAAAATTATAGCTGAAAGTGCACGTTTAATTGAATGCTCTTTCTGGTCAAACTGTTCAAGTGCTCATTATCAATTTGTACTTTCACAATCTTGAGGTGAAAATGAAACTAATATTTCAAGAAGAAAGAAAAAGAAAGGAGAGTGGGACAAACAGAAGTAATTATAAAAGTATGTGCTAAACTTTACAAAGACAGCACTGTCACAAAGCTCAGAGAACCAATATAAAATATATCATTCAATCAATTTTAACAACAAAGAAAAATGTCTTTGAAACACATACATGTACATCTATCCAAATTTAAAGGAAAAGGACTTAAAATCCCTCTACAGTGTTGGGATGCCAAAAAAATGTGATGGCAAAATTTCACTTAAATGGAATCACAATGTGAAAGAGGATGTCATTAAAGACTCACTTCTGTACGGATTTTCCCCTAAGAAATGCGCTTGAAGACAAATATTGAGAAAGGAATTCATAACTTGGGTTTTCTGTTGTACAACAGAAAAACTAAATTAAGTATTCTTTTCTCAATATTTGTCTTCAAGCACATTTCTAAATAGGGGAAATCTTTGCAGAAGTGTGACTTAATTGACATCCTCTTTCACAGTATGATACAATTTAAGCGAAATGTTGCCATCAAATCTTACTCAAATTTGGGGCTCTCAACACTTTAAAGGTAATACAAAGTTTTGGGAAATTTTGAAAATTTGGTGGATAGTGAATCTTTACAATTTTGATATATGTGGATGCCCCTGTGGATGTATTATAAGCACTAACAAAATTAGCCCCTAAAACACTTCTGTTTTCGAGAAAAATTGAATATAAAAATTTACCGGTGCTCCCGGTAAATTTTGATAAATTTCAAATAGCGCCTATGGCCGTACAATGGTAGCTGCGACCATGAAAATCTCAGAATATGTAGTTGTGATATATAATTTCCAAACGGGAATAGCTACTTGGTCGATTTTAGTCAAGAAACATTGTTTCAAAGCTAATTTAATATCTTGACCTTGAGAGGGAGCTATACAACATAAAGAGTTTATTATTTATAATTTCATAACTTCAGACTCGATTTCAACCGCGACAACGATCAATGAATATTGTAGGAACGCATATGCTTCCAATATTTTAATTTGAACTGAATTCATGACCCCATACCAAAACTTTGTAATACCTTTAAGAGGGGCTTTAATTGAATTAATTTGCACTGATTGACTATCTAGAGAGATGTAATTGAGAGGATTCTTTCTTACCTTGATGCCTTCATGTTGAGCAGATATTGCATCCACATGGAAGTCAGATATACCATCACTGTGAGGTCTTTGGGAATCTAAAGAGAATACAAATCAACACAGATGGAGAGTATCAGTCATCTATCCTCAAGGCTCATCAATATATAATAGGCTCTCTGCCTTCAGAAGATGGAGCCTAAGACGCCCTCTTGAATTGCTACCAGGGGTATTAGTGCTTGCACGAGGCTTTCAAGCAATTCATGAAAAAAGGCACCTCAACCCCCCCCCTAATTTTAAATTGGATTTACATCAGTCAAAAAAAAAAATCAACAACAACAAAAAACACAGAAAACCAAATTAAATCAGGAAATTATCAGGCTTGTGCTACATACATGTACCATCACTCTGAGGTTGGTGGGAATCTAACACATACAAATCAATATAGAAGATCCTGTATCCTCAAAACCTCATCATTATACTGGGCTCTAATCCAAGTGAAACAAGCCAAAACACACTTTTAAATTGTGGAACATTAACCACTTCCTCCCTGTGGCCAACCAATTCTGCCAAGGAATTAAAATAGTTTGCTCGTTGGTTTGACAAATATTAGCTCAATACAGAGCAGAGACAGGTGCAAGAATAACAAATTTCCTTTTCCTAAAGCAATGAGATTATTTATCAAACATCAACAGGAAAATAATATAGGGACAGGTATATTAAGTGGGTGACATATTTTCTTTGCTAATACAAATTTATGGGGAACTGTTTGATTTTTTTAAAATAACTATCTGTATTCAATGCACCATTAACTATATGCTAGGTCTGGGAGATAAAACAATATTACAACATCTATTCCCATACTGATAATTTTTTTTTAATAAGCTCGACATCAGGTGGCCCATTACTATAGGTTTGTTTGCTCAATCTCTCTAATCATATCGAAAACATGAATATTCAAAAGCAATGTATTTGCATATTCATAAAAAACACAGTGTACAGAGTTAATCATTCCAGATTATTTCTCAGAGGATTCGGTCGGTTGGCTCAATCTCTCAACTCACATCCAAAACATGAATATTTAAAAGCAATGTATTAGCATATATTCATAACAAATACAGTGTACATGCACATGTACAGATTTAATTATTCCAGATTATTTCTCAGAGGATTTGGTCGACTAGAGTCGGGATAAATCAATCGTTGTACTCACCATTGCAGTGGAAGTCGGAGGCAAGCATGTTGTCCATACTGTGGGCCGGATGGCCATGCATCATAGACTTGTTGTTATGTAATGATTGGTGACCACCCATCATACCTAAGTGACCTCTCATTGCTTGACCCTAGGTCGATAAAGAGGAGAGTAGGATTAATGAGGTGAATATTGTATCACAGAGACAGGTATATCACTCGTATTGAAGTAGAAATAGACCAGATAGGTGGTAATGGAATACAAGATAAATGCATTTAGCAATCCTATGAATATCTCATTATTTCAATTCACAGGTAATCTTGGTTTTCACTTTTCCACAACTTAAAATCAAACCAAACTTACACTCAATGTCTAAGACTACAATTATAATTTATAGACAAATCTTGGAAAATTTTGTGATTGCTGAGTAATGAGCAATTCTGCATCTATTTCATAACAATAATCACATATGTCAATAATACGTAGGAAATGCTTACATTTGCAGTAGGGTCCTCTGGGTAGTCTGCACCGCTTGGAGGTCTATTCCTTGACTGGTGTGTTCTGAGCCACGGTGGATCGTCGAAACTTGGTTTACCCCTAAACGGCTGCCTACTGGGTGAACTACCAGCTGATGCGGGGAACTGAAACTGGTTGTAATAACCACCATTGCCTGCGAGGAGGAAAGGTTTGAATGCTTACAGGTTAGCTGGAATTATGGTGGCAAGGGTTATAAAAATTGAGGAAAAACTAGCAACTGATCACAAAAACATATTGCAGGAAGTGATAAGGGGTTTGGGTAAAAATATATACTGCGCCTAGAAACAAAGTATTAGGCGCATTATAAATGTGATCTATTATTATTGTTATTGCTATTATTGTGAAACTTTTTGTTTTAAGCACCTGATCACAGAATCCTATTGCAGGAAGTGATTTGGATGAAGGAAATGAAAAAGGATTTGGAACTGATCATCAAAATATCCATGTATTCCCCTCATGTTACCTAATGTAACTGATATCCTGGAGAAAGACAAACTTATTTCCCTTAGGAATACACAGAAAAGTATTCTCGTTGATGGTTAACAAAAGGAAAACATTTATGAAAATTGTTTTTCAACAAAAAGGAAACACTCTGTAAAAAAGAAAAACACATACCGGTATTCAAGAGGAAAAGATATTTTGAACTGGTCCCCTAGTGTACATGTATATTCTTTCAAAAGAAACAAGTCCTTTTCCTTGACAAAATAAATGATACATGTATCTGTTAGAGTTTGTATGGTGAAAGTGGGTGGGGGATCAACATTGACGATTCGAAGAGAGAAGGCTAATTGAAAAAGCCGTGAGAAAATGTCCCTTTTCTTCTTGCCACTACTTCTAGTCAAAAGAGCCCAAACTTGGAGTTTCTGCTCAGAAGGATAATAACTTACACTGTACTACCTGGGGGGTGTTTCAAAAAAGCCTTTTTTCAATGACAAATGACAAAAATCAGTGACAAATCTGTTGATAACCAATCAGAAGCAAGGATTTCAGTAGCTTATAACAAAAACTGTCATTTGTCACTGATGACGTTTTTTTGTGAAACAACCCCAGGTGAAATTGAATGTGAATGAGAAAAGACTTACCACTAGGAGAATGTGGAGGGTAATGAGGAGAACTAGGAACACCGTGGTTCATCCTTGAGGTAGGACTTGGGGGTACCATGGCTGGTGATTGACCCCCATGGTGCAACATCTCGGGTGGTGGAGGGGGAAGATCCTGAAAACATGATAATAAAGTGGTATCCATTAATACATAGATCCATGATTACATAGACAGAGTTCAAGATGATCTGATTGAAACCTATTGACCAGTGTCCACAAAGGACGTTTATCTTAAACCGTGTTTGAAACCTCCACTGTACATGTATGGCCTCATGTCCAATGAAAGGGCAATACAGTTTGAACAATGGTTTAGATGACGGTTCTAATTTTATCTTTGTGAATTCAGGCTATTAAAAATGAGTATGTAATGGAAATAACTATGATACTACAGTGTCGTATCAAATGGTTTTAAAAATGGTTTAATCGACAGCTGTTTAATTTGTTTACCTAAAGATTTTGGATTACTAATTCAAATTCACCATCTTTTTGAACCAATGATCTTCAGCATCTTAATTTGTTTATCTTTCATGAAATATATTCTCATCATCATTTAAATGTCTCCTCTTCTCTCCCTCCTTTTCATGCTCAATTAAAAACAACATGATGAAAATGAGGAGAGCAGCGTATATGTTTTGCCTGTTCTAGATCTTTTGCTACTCTAATTTTACCGTTCTCATCTATTCTTTCACTCATTATTTTCTGCTGCATCTCTCTTTGGATTTCTTGTGGCTACACATACACTTTCCCTGAAGGGAATTTTACCGGTATATTGATTATTACTGTCAAACATCACTTTAGCAACATAAAGAGGGCAAACATTTATCAAATTACACTCAATTTTCACCCAAATAGCATCATAACACAAAAATCGATCCCAGCCCTAACATACTATCGTTTTGATGGCGTACCAAACATATGCCATTAAAAACGGAGCAACATGATCACTCACCATGAGCCAAACAATCAATCTATCGAGCAGTTCTTCACCAAGCCTATGGCTATCAATACATCATTTGACACACTGTGTCGTTGGAAGGAAAAACGCCATGACAACATGTGCACAAGACAGAGCGAGGGAACCTAAGCCATTTCCAAACAGGCTAAAAATATGTATATATATCAAAAAAACAATGTAAAATAAAGTGTTTCAGGTTACTGACTGGAAAGTTTTGCTGCAACCCCAAAAATGCATTATTTCTGATCTGTGCATTAAAATATACACATTTGTGATGAAAACTGTGTTCAGAGCTCTGAACATATGCTCATGCAAAATTGCGCCAAGAGTTATATTGTCACAGATATAGGATTAGGGTTTCGGTTGCTATTGGATTTTAGGTCGATTTTAGGGTTAGGTTAAGCAATGGGTTTAGTCTTTAGTCCACGGCTGAATTTTAGAATTTGGGTTAGTATACAAATAATGCGAGCAAATGTTGCTGGAGCATGCGCCACATAACGCCACCGTCTGTGTCATTGTATTATGCCATGGGTTAAAATCTTTGAGGCGCTCTACCAAGCCACGTCTGAACAAGGCTTGGCTGGCTGGGAGCCTGGCTACGGACTGTTTCTTACCATGCCATGGGCCATCGATGGTTCCCCTGGGTAGGAGTGGGCTAGGGGTAGAGGAGGGTCCTGCTCATACCCCTGCTGCTGCTGCTGCTGCTGTTGCTGTCCACCGAGGTTGTTTCTCATCGGCGTTGAGTGCTCTGTGCTCTCTGCAATAAAACAAGGACGTGGGAGATTCGTCATGAATGTTCAAGTAGGTGGAATACTGGAAAGGGATGGTTATATTTGTATCAATATTGGTCATATACAGGTACATGGACAATACTTGGGGAAAAGACTTTATATCCTGTTATGTTAGTAATATACATGGCAAATATAGAACTGTACCATGTTTAGTTGGAGATGACAAACAGTACAGCGTAAAGAAAGAAAAAAAAGACTTGATTTTTCCCCATTTTTTTTTTTTTTTTTTTTGGGGGGGGGAGGGGGGATACATAAACTTCTTCAATAAACAACTTCTTTGACTACAAATTACCACCAAAGAAAATGGGCACCTACATATGTACATGAACTATACTCATCAAAAACACAATTTTCATTTATATCATAACACCCCATCCCCTCCCCCTTCAAAGGAGACCTTTTCAGAAGCACCTGCTTTTTGAAAAGTCAAGCATTTCGTATTCATTTCATCTGCAAGCGTGAGGTCTAGATATCTATTGAGAGCAAAATGCTCTCCCACCCACCCTATGCTCTACTACAAAGTGTGTTGCGTTTGAAAGCCTGTCCCTCTTTCATATACAAATCAGTATGGAATTTTCCAAAGAGAAAGTAATAATGATAATGCACAGAAAAATAAGGATGCAGAATATTTGATTGCAATATTCTCATGGCAGGAGAGATAATTTCTTTAAAACCATTATTAGTATGCTCATAGCGGATGAAAAGTGAATATTATTAAAGGCATCGCTTAAGAATGTTAAATCTGAGATGCACAGCCCTACGTGTTATCAGTGTCTGCAATATGGTGTAATATTGAAGCCCTAAAAAACTTGTCTTCAAAATGATCGAGAAGTGCCTCAACAAAAGTAAAAATCTTTGAGTGACCGGTTTTACCATACCGGTACTCCTTTTCCCCAATAGACTGTAGTGCTATGAAAACCATTAGGAAAACGCAAATTTGGTTTCGATTTCCAATCATAAATATCTTGATAATCAGACAGGTGATCGGCTTGTAAAAGTCTTGGGGATCCTGACTGACCTAAAGGTTTATAATTATCATTGCAGCATGAGCTAAATCCAGGATTTTGTTTCAGAATCAGACAAAGTTACCGGATCCCTTTAAATGCTCTATACCGGTAATTGTAATGGAATCGAACCAAAATCTTCAGATTGCGGCCTCAAAAAAGCTTCCACTCTGATTTTTTTCTTTCTGATCATGATTTCATCCTTATTTCCTAATGGACTTTTATTTATTCTCTACTTGAAAAATGAGGCATGAGGGAAATATTCTGAAGATCCACTTGTCAATCATAAAAGGGATCGTTCTCATTTTGTTTAATTTGGTGAAAACTGTGTAAACGTACCCTTTATAAATTCTTCCCCACAAAATATAATTTCATCACAGTATATTACTTGCATTGATCTAGGGATTGTTCTCATTTTGTTTAATTTGGTGAAAACTGTCCAAACGTACCCTTTATCAATTCTTCCCCACAAAATATAATTTCATCTAAGTATATTACTTGCATTGATCTAGGGATTGTTCTCATTTTGTTTAATTTAGTGAAAACTGTCCAAACGTACCCTTTATAAATTCTTCCCCACAAAATATAATTTCATCACAGTATATTACTTGCATTGATCTAGGGAATGTTCTCATTTTGTTTAATTTGGTGAAAACTGTGCAAACGTACCCTTTATAAATCCTTCCCCACAAAATATAATTTCATCACAGTATATTACTTGCATTGATCTAGGGATTGTTCTCATTTTGTTTAATTTGGTGAAAACTGTGCAAACGTACCCTTTATAAATCCTTCCCCACAAAATATAAATGCATCACGGTATTCTACCTGTATTGATCCAAGGATCTTTAAATTTCTTTCAGGATTGTGGCCATAATACATCAGCAATAAGAAAATGTTACTTTCATTGACGGAATTTGAAACAAATTGTATCATGATTGGAGCATTTCATGTGCATGGTCTGCTTAAAGATGAAGTTGAGTTCTGGTCATGCGATTGCATTGTGAAAGAAACGGTGTGGAATCGATCAGAAAAGGTTGATCATCTAGCATATAAGAATTTGTGTGTATTGCAAGGTTCTGGAATCATCAAAATGATAAGAAATTTGGCCAAGTCTTGGTAAAGTTACAAACACTGTACACAGAAAGTTGTATATGGGACTACACAATCACGTGGCGTAAAAAGCTGGCCCCCGATTTTAACGATGTTACATGCATATTTAGAATATGAAGGCATTTGAAGAGCCATGCTTTTCAGGGAACATGTCTTATCTGATGTTCTTCCACACTTGCATAACAAGAATGAGTAACGCTCACAATTATTTTTCACCTCTTCCCAGAACTCAACCTTCTCTTTAAAGAGAGAGAGAGCCAGAAGGGCATTAACTTATACAGTGTCAGTTTGAATCATTTTACACACTGTTAACGTCTTTCTGCTCTCAACTGACAATCTGTTCCCTGTGCAGTTAAAGCTAAGACTAAATAAGGGGACTAGAGACTAAACAGAGGAAAAGAGGACAAAATCTAGATGAACCTGATTAATATTGAGACCTTGTCAGCACTTCAATGACACTAGACAGCAGACGAAAGTGGGATGCCAGTGTGAATTTAAAGCAGAACTCTTTTATCTGTCAGGGAATAGCACGCCGTTTCCTATACCGGACATGGTGGTTTTTTCAAAGGAAAAACAACTAATTGCAATACCATATGGTGCAGAGGAAACCCATGCCATCAAACGGCTGTTTATATCTGAATTACTTTCTTTCACACTATCTACACTGGTTCGTAGAACTATTTGACTGCTGTTGTGTAATACAACATTTTTTAAAGGTGAAATTCAAAGAAAATCACAAATAATGTCAACTAATGTATCACTAGAAACTGGTAAGCTAACAGATGGCCTTCGTACACGTTTGACGTATAAAAATACAAATACAACTACCTCCATAGCAGCTGGGATAGACGAGAGATTCGCCAGAAAAATAATGATGTTTTAATGACGTCACTATATGGACCAATACTGCCCAAGCAGACGACATCCCATAAAGAATGAACATAATTACAAAGCTATTATTTGTCAAATTATAATGAGTTTAGTGTATATAAATGTAATGGCATGTCGAACCATTCACAAGCCGTAGACCAGTTTGCACATGTAGTTCGGCACATATTGATGTTTAAATCATGGAAAGGGTCACACTTTGCACATTTTAGATAAAGGTGTATCATTCCCAAGGTAATGGAAGTGCTTAATGGATAGCTTTTGTTTCCGCCTTATGCAAAAGATACATACTTCCGACCTTGTATCACGGAACGACCTGTTGTAGTGTAATGCTTACAGTGCACAAAACTTCATTGCAGCTAGTATTTTGTCTCAGTGGGTTTTCTAATCTTGCACAAATGACCTTTATCCGTTCTTGAGCAGATTGGATCTACGAGTTGGCTTAGACCTAACCATCATGTCCTTTTGCACTGAGCAGATAGCTTGATAGGTTTTTCTTTCAACATGCTGGGTGTTTTGGCTTGCACATGGCCATTACGTCCCTTTGGCACTGTTTTTTGTTGTTGTTGCTTCTACGGCCATTATATCCTTTTAGTATTAAGCTTACAACTTGTAGGGTTTATTTCTCTGCAAGATGGGTGTTTTGGCTTCTAAATGGCCATAATGTCCTTTTTGCATTGAGCTTATAACTTGTAAGGTTTATAGAGTACCAAAGCTGTGACGTCATAAAAATCTATATTTAGAATTTCTCAATTTTGTCTTCATTTCCCGAAAAAGCATCAAAAATAATGTCAAAATGTCGAAAAACCAATTGAATATGTTAAGTACCGGTATTGGCTGAGATATGACCATCTGAATGAATATATTTCCTATAGGAACTCAGTGTTATATGCTCTGGCTCCTAAATAGAATTTTGATGACGTCACACTTCACCACTCTATGTCTCTACACGATAGGTTTATTAAGTCCTTTTTTCCACTTAGCTGATAATTCCCCCCCCCCTCCTTGATACTAGTAGCTGAAAGTTTACCTCTATTTGACCAGGTGCCTGATGAGCTGGCGGATGCTGTTGAACCGGTGGAGTAGCGGTGGTTGGTGATGTTGTCCACTGAAGGGCTTCTGGAGGGGTTCCTGTAGGGACCAGTAGGCATGATGTTGCTACCATAGCTTGGCAGAAAAGCTTGTCCTGGTGGAGCAAGATAGAGAAAGAATAAAGGAGAATGTTGAATGTTGGTGATGTGTCATGAGTCAATGCTCAGTGATTCAAAATATCTATCAAAAAATATCCATGAAATACATGGAAGCAGGGAGATGGAAGTACATGTACAGTAAGTACAGTCAAACCTGCTTTAGTGACCACCTGTCTACAAAGACCAGATTTTCCCCCCTTGAAAATGTTTTTTCATTGAAACATGTACTAAGGAACCTCTACATAAAGACCACCTGCCTATAAAGACCACTTTTCTTGACTCCCTTGGGTGGTCTTCATAGACAGGTTTTGTTGTACAAGGAAGAAAGTAAAACGAATCTATTGCTCAATTAAGCATTCACCCTCACATCAATCGATCAATCATCAACAATTAACCAACATCAACCCATCAAGAGACTAACTGACCAACAACTCTTCCAGTCCGTCCAGAACTCAATCAGGCAATCAATCAGACAATCAATCAAACATTCAATCAGACAATCAATCAGGCATTCAATCAGACATTCACTCTCACATCAATCTATTAATCATCAACATTTAACCGACATCAACCCATCAAGAGACTAAATGGCCAACAACTCATCCAATCCGTCCAGAACTCAATCAGGCAATCAATCTGGCAATCAATCAGACAATCAATTACGCAATCAATCAGACATTCAATCAGACACTCAATCAGACATATTACGCAATCAATCAGACATTCAATCAGATATTCAATCAGACACTCAATCAGACATATTACGCAATCAATCAGACATTCAATCAGATATTCAATCAGACACTCAATCAGACATTCAATCAGACAATCAATCTCACTGATCAATCCTTGTTAAGTCATTTGCAAGCAAATTCATTCCAATGCACTCCAGGGCACCTCAAGATACAGTTTATTACTCATTTGAGTCCTTATATCATGCTGCATACAAGAGGGCAGAAGAACTCAAATGGAGAATAAAGTGACGTGTACTATGGTCCTCTGGTCAATGTCATCTAGCCAGCTATTAATATAAGCCCTAGTTAGATCAATAAAAGTACTCTGCAATCTGATCAGATCTTAAAATGAAAGTGTCTCAAAATATACAGGTAGTAGTAATTGATTGTCTATAGGATAAGGTTAAAAGTTCATCACTTGCAATTAATTCATGAATACATGTACACTGTACCACCAGCAAATGTTGTTGCTCTCCATGTTTATGATCATATACATGTATACTACCCGATACGAAGGTCATTTAAATGACAATGAGATAATTCAAGATGAAACCTACTACGCCCAACAAATCAAATTACAAGCATACATGAATAAGACAGGATGATCATGATAGAACTTCCTTATAAGCCTCAAGTGTGATTCCTAACCTTTGTCTCTTTCCTCTTTCTTTATTTGTTCTCTTCTAAAGTTTAAATTTCTTTCTTTCTTCATTCTAAAGTCTTTCCTTTTCTCTTCTGAAGTCTAAATCCCCCTCTCTTTCTCTCCCCCTCTCCCCCCCCCCCTCTTTCTCCACCTCCCTCCCCCCTCTCTCTCTCTCTCTCCCGCCCCCTCTCTCTTTCTCTCTCACACACACATACGCACACACGTGTACGATACATGCAAGCCAATAAGCCATCAATCATACACTCCTTTATTTTCAAAACATACAAGTGGGAAAGTTCATCTCTAAATGATGCCAATTTCTTACAACATTGATTCCCATTATAGGATTATAATATTTTGTTTCGCGTCAACCATATTGTCCAAACAAGCCCTCGATTGGGAATTCACGCAAAACCATCTGCATAATTTTGTAAGGGGACTATGAGCTTTTCGCTGTAAATCCCCTCGTCATGTCTAGGCCCGTCGTCACTATCTCGAGATTGCCAAATATCCAGCTATTTGAACTATCCCGATCGAAACTATCCAGCTAATTTGCGTCTTCATTAGACCGAAGTAGCAAATTAGCTGGATAGTTGGTCGGGATAATATCCCAAGATATCTCGGTCTAGTTTGCAAAATATCCCACTATTTCCCAACTAGCGGGATAGTTTGCGACCGTCTTCATTAGACCGAACTACGGAGTCAAATATCCCGATCCCATCATGCACAGCGATTTCCGGCGCACATGCGATCTATACCGCTCAGCGCGCTAGTACAACTAGAAAACACGGAAAACCGGAAAGATAGTGAAGACACGCCTTCTGTCTCCTGTTTTACCGAGATGCGTTCATTCCTCTTGCCCTGGAGTAGGTTCTTGCTAAACACGAAGGCTGTGATCAATAAGCACTGTCCATGTTCATTGAACTCTACACCATGCACATTTCCTAAGGGGGTCATTCAGACCAGGGAAATCATCATGTACAGGTGATTCGATGTATGCCAAACAGGACATAGGCAGAACATTTCTACCATACTGATGGAGGCTATATACAAGAATAATGGATATCAAGATGTTGTGTTGCGGGAATAAATAATGATAAATGGTCTTTTCAAGTGATTATTATTTTGGTCTCATTAAAAAAAAAATTAAGGATAAAATGAATATGTTGAACAGGACACATTTTACAGAGTCTTCCATAGAAACAAACATGTACCCTGTGATACACTGTAGAGTAAAAAGAGTGTACACTACACAGATTGCATAACATTCATGTACATGTCTGTTTGGGTAAAAAGCATGGAGTTGTGTATAGTTCTTATAATTACATGTATACTGCAAGACTGGAATACTTCATACAGTTCATACAATGGACAAGCCTCTATTTCGCTCTCCAACTTTACCCTATCATTTTGATAACACAAGTAAAACTTCATAGTTATGATCAAACACTATGGCTCTATATCAGAAACTCCTGATTGAAAAGTTTTGCATCTGCATACATATTGGGGACCCATGCACACCAGGAGCCTATTTTTGTTGAACCCTGCACAAATATGTACAACATCTATGGAGCATTCATTCAAAACGTTGTACAGACGGTACAGTATCCCTTGTCTAAATGGGGGTTAAACAACTGCAATGCGAGTCATCTCAAGGCGTCTCAAGAGGCCAATACGAGCCGAAGAGCTGTTGGATCCTAGCCAGCCATCTTGCTAGAGCAGCTCTCACTTGCTCCGTATTGACGTCAGGACATAAACAATCCACCTTCATGGAGGAATTTAGACAAGCTCAATTTCCCTCCTCCTCCTCCTTGTCCTACATTAACATTGGGTATATTGTCTGCTGAGAGCCAGAAGGGCGTAAACATAAACGTGATTTTACATTGTGTTAACGCGCTTCAGGCTAATGGGAGATGATTTGAAGGGTCCTCTTCCAAGTAAAACAGCTCATCAGATTTACATGAAAGCCTACTCACTCACTCCATTGCTCACTAAATTGTCTGCTAAGGGTGCGTTTAAGCTTAAATTTTGAAGGCAGAATGAGCGATTTGTAACGCTCATCGTAAACGCTCATCGTAATCGCAGTTCCACGGTGTACTGTTTATGCTCACTTCTCTGGCTCCTCCAGGCAATTCTCCTTGGGTGGCCTTAATTGGTCTTCCAGCTGGATTCGAAACCTTCACTGTGCATGCTACGTAGACCCACTAGAGGTCAGTGCGTTGACCTCATTTAAACGCGTTTACAAATTGTAAACGCATCTTTTTGTGAGTTTACGATCGGTGATCGTGATCGCTGTTTTTCAGTGATTCTACAAAAGTGAGCATGGACGCAACCGTGTTTTAAACTAAACGCGTAACAGATGCCTGATTCTGGCCAGAAAAAGTGAAGCATAAACACGCCCTAAGAAACAGGGTTAACTTACAGTTCAGGGATATGTATCATCACCCATCTCTATATGATTCTTAATATCTTAGCACAGTTAGCAGATAAATATACCTGGGGGGTGTTTCACAAAGATCCCAAGTCAAACTTAACTCTAAGTTGGACTTAAATATTAGGGAGAACCGAGAACCATAAAGGAAAAAATCCAAGTATTTTAGACTTTACATAAATTTAACATCAATAACATGAAACCTCCTTGATAATAGAAAATATAAATGATTTGAATCAACATTTTTTCCAATTTAAAATAACTTTTATAAAACGTTTTCTAAGATGCCGACGGCTTTCCATAATTGTTAAGTTCAACTTAGGATCTTTGTGAAACACCTCCTGTTCATATAGAAACGATGCATGCGAATAAGTTCATTATGCAATATATCAACATTTGAGTTGAGGCTGTATGCATCTATCATACTCAGCCTAATGGATTTGTACGATAGAACCATTAACAGCCTCAACAAGAGCAGATAGATCCTGTAATAAATGAATGAAAACATGCATCATTTGTGTTATACAATGAAACTCCTAGATCCTTGTTATTTGATGTAAAAAGAATTAATTTCGAGATTGTTGCATGTAATTATCACTTACACAAAAAAACTCCAAGTTTAATGGGCTTAATTTAGGGCACACAGTGCTATGGGATAATTGACCAACTGTGAAATAATTCAGTATTCAATGGATTAATTGACTAGCAGTGAAATAATTCAGTAGTCAATGGACTAATTGAAAATTCAGTAGTCAATGGACTAATTGACTAACTGTGAAATAATTCAGTATTCAATGGATTAATTGACTAGCAGTGAAATAATTCAGTAGTCAATGGACTAATTGAAAATTCAGTAGTCAATGGACTAATTGACTAACTGTGAAAGAATTTAGAAGTCAATGGGTTCAATTGACTAAATGTGAAATAAGTCAGTAGTCAATGGGTTAATTGACTAACTGTGAAAGAATTCAGTAGTCAATGGGCTAATTGACTAACTGTGAAAGAATTCAGTAGTCAATGGGCTAATTGACTAACTGTGAAAGAATTCAGTAGTCAATGGGCTAATTGACAAGCTGTGAAAGATGTCCATTGCCAACTAACTGTGAAAGAATGGGTTAATTGACTAACTGTGGAAGAATTCAGAAGCCAATAATTGCCTAACTGTGTCTAAATAGAAAACATGATATGACAAAAAAATACTTTAATCAAATCAAATAGAAACTAGAAATGCAATCGTGTCACAACGATGTGCGTGCAATGACGCCGTGTTTCTACGTGTCGAACGAAAGAGCTTCTCTCGGACTATCCAGAGCAATTTGTACGAAGTCTTTAGCTTCTGTAATATTGGAGACAGGTAGGGCGAAAGAAAGGCCTCAATAGTGACCTTGATGGGATGGTAGTGACTATGCCTACGATGTTTGAAAGAAATTGGGATAGGGGAAACAACCTAGAAAGGGCTCGCAAGCACTGCGTGCAAAAACAAATGGGAGTTGCATGTTCGTCATTGCAATCAAGATCGTTCTAGGGGTCAAAAGCGTGAACCCGATTTGCCCCATAGACAATGCGTGTAATGCATGGGCGGAAAACGTAGAGGATCTGTATTATGACCGGAGTTAAATTGTTTTTTCTCTCTCTCTTTATGTCTCTTTATGGGCCGTATATGGTATCATTGGAAAGAGAATTTCATGGTCGTTATTGTAAACTACTCTCTTTTTTTCTTTGATAATCCTATCGAAACATGTGATGTAAAATAGATTTAAAGGACAAAATGGCGTCTTAAATGGCCCCCTTGACCAATTTTAAAAATCCGGCCACGAGGTGCCCTGCGTATTGCATCTCGGA
Organism: Strongylocentrotus droebachiensis; assembly: GCA_035222895.1. Taxonomy (NCBI): domain Eukaryota; kingdom Metazoa; phylum Echinodermata; class Echinoidea; order Camarodonta; family Strongylocentrotidae; genus Strongylocentrotus; species Strongylocentrotus droebachiensis. The sequence goes on along the minus strand of JAVYIG010001570.1, from coordinate 187,735 downwards.
ATGTCATTGCAAATTTTCAAGGAAAAAAAAGGATGTTTAGGGGGTGAAAAGTAGTCTGAAAAAAATGACGTCATGGCCGATAAGTGTTATAATCGGGCGGAATTCGTATAGTGACCCTTGTTCAAATGCGATTTACTCACAATTTTCTGTGTAAACATATACCATTCTTGGTATCATTCGAAAGGGCACTTCATTGCGGTCAGTTCGACACCATTGTCATCTGCACGCAATGTACTGCACGCATTAAAGGCGCTATTACGTAATGCATAGCAAAATCATCATTTTTGGGGATAACTTTGCGCTGACGTTATTAAAATTTCCCAGATTTAGCAGACAGTTGTCACGTATATGGATACATATGTCTGCCAAGTTTCATTGATGTAGGTATAAAGATCGCCATTTTAGAGCAAGTTGAAGTTATTTCGGAATTTTCTTCAAAATGGCGAATTTGGAGGGCAATTTTCTCAAATTTGGTCAGTGATAGGGTATATAATTTTGTATATGGCTGGAAAGGGCATATCTTCAAGTATCTAAATCCAAAAAAGGGTACGGGTTTGCTAAGCCATTATGGAGATACGGCCACAGAGAGAAAGCCAATTCCCAGAACTTTAGAGGGCGCTATTTATGTTGTGCAAAGCCATTGGAGCGTGAAATTTAGCATGGCTATGTGCAATTATGAGATAAAGATACTGTGAGATTTAAATACAAAACGGAATTTATATGAGAAAGTTATGGCAGTTTTAGATTATTTAGGGGTCCATTTTTCAAGAACTTGAGAGATTTTTGACGGAGTCGGTTTTAGATTTGAATTTTGACTATGAAGATGGCATTTTGAAGGTCAAGTTATGTGTCGCAGAGGAAAGAACATCTCTCAGACTATCTAGAGGAATTTGTTAGAAGTTTGTAGGATGAAGGATAGTGGAGATAGGAAGGAAGATATAAAGGCCTTAAAATGGACCAGAAACGGACAAAATGGCGCCTGGACGGTCATGCATGAGTGATTTCCAAAATCGAAGAATGTAGTGACCTTGATGAGATGTTAGAGACTATGCCTATGAAATTTGAAAGGAAAAGGACATGAGGAAAGCACCTAACTAGGAATCACAAACACTACGTGCAAAACGAATGCGATTTCCTGACGATAAGGAGGAAAAGGAGGAAAAGGAGAATATTAATGGGGCAGAATGTGAACGAAAACAAGGCAATGACGAAGGTCGTCATTGCAATTACAGGTCTTGCTTTAGCTCTCAGTTTGGGCAGATAATATACAGGGAGAACAGGAGTCTTCAATCAACAGATCCCAAAGAAAAGAAACATTGTATAGCTGCCTCTTAGCTGGGCTGCATAGCCAAATTCTATGTGACAGGTTTGATTTTTTTCAAATCATGTCATTTAAAACTACTCACAAAAAGGTCAAAGTTCAGAGTTCAGGAGTGCAGGATCAATGTCCTATAGGCTGGGGATCACATTTGCCATAAACAGTTGGGCTTATGTTGCCCTCTCAGATTCCCCCACGGTACAATACATCTAATATACAAGACCCTTGAGAAATGAGGGAGTGTACCCTGCTAAATCATGGAGATACTATTGAGGCCGATGGCTTGTATGGTCTTGGAGAACTGGTGACAAAAATGGAAAGGTGTATTACATTTTAAAAATGTATTACAGGGGAATGTGTGAATTTGATGAATAACTCAAAAGGTATCAATTCCTAATCATGAAGAGGCATCTTATATGTTTAATATCATCTGCAAGAGCCAGAACCTAGAAGAACTCTCAGCAGATGATATCTTCAGAAAGGACAACGGTATTACCGGTAACAAAATAACAATATATGAAAGATTTTTATGAATGACAAAGCTAAACATCATGATGTCACACTCTGATTTTAAGACTGTCTAAACAATAGGCCCCTGAATTTTTTCTGCCCATTTTCATGGGAGACTGTTTTGTTTTCACTACTTCATTTTTCTATATGCACTGTATCTGATTTCAAAATCAAATGCAAAACTTAAACAAGAGAAAACACAACTTTCCACTTCAATTGTAAATAAAGAAGGGAAACTTTAAGAATTCTACGAATGAAAGCAGAATTTACATAACCTTACATTACAGACAGGATATTCCAGTCGTCTCACTATCATTTTCCACTTCACAAAGTTTTTCCTGATCAATTTTCTGCCTGCTTTGACTGCACACATCCCCAAAGCTTGCTAAGCATAACAAACTAAGTTCAAGGAAACTACATGTACTTGTTGTCTGTTTGGAACCAGAAGGGCATTCACTCATATCATTTTACAAGAGCTAACACTCTTCTGGCTCAAGACAGCTCTTGTTTATGAAACTAAGAATGATTCCTAATTTCCTAGCATGAATATAAAATCTCCTTCACTACTCCGGTTGAATTGAATATTGCAAGAATATTTCATATGGTCGCATCCAGTGAGCAGGACTCGTATAAAAAACTCAGAGTTCAAGGATTTATTCATTGGAAGTGTTTCATAACTTTCTCTCTATATAATCAAAGAAATAAAGACAAGAAGATCAGTTACGATGTAAACATGGCCTACGCAGTTACTTACATGTATAGTGTTTTATTTCAAACCCTTCACTGCAGTTCACCCATAGAATGTCTAGACAACATATGGGAGGAGGAGACAGTGATTTCATTGCAAGCCTTCCTAATCTCACTATCACCGTTCATCTTCTCACATCCAGACATTTCTTCCAGTCACTTATCCACCAAATGCCAGTATCTCATTCTTCACGTGTTCTGTAATTTTCTATTAAAGCGCTATGGTACATTTTTATTTCAGCATTCCTAGATGATCAATCACCAATATTACTAAGGCCAAAAAAACAAAAAAAAACATGTTTAGCATCCTGTTTTTTTTTTGAAAAATAGGGAGGAGGCCCTTTTTTCTTTCAAGATGGCCGCCGACATTTTTTTATTTTTTTTTTTAAAATCAGAAATTGATCCATTTTAGCAGTGTTTTTCTTTTTTTTTTTCTTTAAAAAAAAAAAAAAAAAAATCAAAAAAAAATAGGAGGCGGCCCCCAAAAAGGAAGCGGGCGGGGACGCTAAACATGTACATATTGTACCTGGCCTAATGCTATTATTATATTGTTTGTTTAGAGCCAGAAGGGCGTTAATTTGTATACTTTCACACAGAGTTGACGCCCTTCTGGCATCATACAGACGATATCTATATTTCTGTTACTTCACATCTTCACCTTCATGTGCCCTTCAACTTTGTGTCTGATTTCGAAGAAGTTCACTTAAAGATCTCCAGTAGGTTAATTTAAAGGTATCTACACTTTTTGTGGCCATCAGCAAGAAAAGAATGTTCTGATTTTATTTAATTTAATTTATTAAATCTCTCACAGTTGGAGCTATACTCAAAATATTAATAAGATATATGTAGCATTTAATACTAACGTTTTTAAGTGCTGTACTATTATTACCATTATTTTTTTTATTTCCATTATTGTCACTACTATTATACCACCACTCATCATGTGACAGCTAAAATCTACCATTGAAATGCCATAATAAGAAATTGCATAATCCCCAGCTTACATGTACAACAACAATGAATATAGCGAACCTCTTTTAAACATATTTAGACATGGTTAATGATTTTTATCGTTTATTCAAGGTTACTTTTTAGGGGTAAACATCCTGCAAAACTACATCACTCTACATTGTACTTTAACTCTTCAATATTTTGGAAAGTAGTAGGAAAATAAGAATAAGAACAAAATATGTCTCAAGCCTTCGAGAACTTTGCACAAGGCTGGTAGAAGAAAATCCACAATAGTTTATAGCTTTATAATGTACTGTGATACATTCTTCTCTTAACATCCCTTTGCTACACATGCAATTACTATTTTAAACACTGGCACATATGGGGTGAAATTGTCAACACCATGATACAGCCTTACAGGGCATACACGTGACATAACTAACAAAAGAAAAACCATTCCATTACATATTCATCCCACACAATGCATTGTTTGGCTAATGACAATTTGCATTTGTTTACCTTCAGATTAAAGTGATACTGTATTGTCTGAGTGAACTGAGTCGACTGTTCGGACATTGACTTTTGACCTTTGACTTGAAATCTGATCACCACATCTTTTTTCTACGAAAACAAACTATTTGTAAAACTCAAATGCATGCAAATATGCAATCATTAATTAAATAGCAGTCAACATGCAATGTTCTGCTGACCCCGGTGTTCATTTCATCAGAACACACTACATTACAAAAGCTGGAATATTAATTACTTTTATAGTTCATTGATCCTCTATGGTTCACCCCCTTGCTTTAATGCTTCCAATACATTTTCAACCTTGCAAATTTTGTTTTGTCAAAAGACAGAGTCTCTGGCACTCTGCACAAATTTAAAAAAAGGACCATGGGCAATATTTCTCCAATCAAAAAATAATAATGAAGATGAAATAGGCCATACATAAAGGTCTCCCGAAAATATGTTGTACTAATATAACTTGTTCCATATGCCCCCTTCCCCCCCCCCCCCCCAAACAAAAAAAAATAATAAATATCAATTTTTTTTTAATGGCAGACATAGGATCCCCTTCATGAAATACTTCTGTAAATACATTGAAATATACCAACAAAATGTATTATAGCACATACATTACATAGACAAGATTGGCTCAAAAGTAGATCCTGTACATACCATAAATCTAACTCACCCTGCATACAGTACTTACTCTGTATGCCAAGAATAGAACTGTGTAGTATTAAAAATAACAATCCTAAATAAATCAAATAAAATTAGCTACTTGCAGAGGTTTAATGTGTATACATGCGTCCTATTATGTGGAAATAAAGGAAAAGCTTGTCATATCAACGGGGAGGCTGGGAATTTCCTTTCAGGAAAAACAACTGATACAACAATGAAAACAATTGATGTAAATGGTGGCGCCATGTCGTAACAGCATGCAACGTCAGGTCCCAATGTCATAATACAATAGAAGTCCGCAAAGCTCAATCAGGACTGGTGCATGGACAATTCAGAAAATGCCTCACACATCCACATGGTTCTTGACATATAATTTTAACCTGAATTGAAAGTCTTTTCGGACTTCTGTTAAACCAAGCTTAATTGATTTTAAATAAATTCATTTAAAAAGAGCATCTTGTACAGGTATTTCATAATTACCTATATTTATCAAAATCTTATGAAATGTAATCATATATTGGGGCTCCACATTAACTTGGTGGGGGTGGGGGATGCTGCACCAAAATGAAAAAATATTGGGTGTATACATGTACAAGGGCCTGTAATATTAAATTTTATATTTGTGGCAGTCTCTGGTGAAATTTTAGGAATCCATGTTTACCAGACCCTAAGAATATCTGAAATACTGTTTAAATAGTACATGATTAAACAAGAAAATGAACGTACAAGTAATGTAGAATTTAAGTAGATGACAAGTACTGTATATTTAAATTGTTAAAATCAATCTTTTTGATGGTTTCTTGCATAGATGGCAAGTCATTAGTCCCTGTGGGCTGTGTCATTTCTCACATGACTGAAACATGACACTACAAATCAGGGTAGGTACTAACGCCCTTTGTTCATTTCCAGGACTGTTATGTAACACTGTTTACACAAGTGCATAATACATTGTTTATGAGTTATGTAATAATGTTTATGTAGTGCACTGACAATGTAACCTATAGATAACATGGGAAGACATTGGATCACTGGCTGCAACTGCCAAAGCGTATAGCTCAGCTACACCACTCCCAAAGGGGAAAATGTAAAGGGAATTGAAGGTATCGGGTGTAGATACAGTCCTTATTGACCCTCAAACAGACTCTATTCACAGCGAAGCACTTCAAATGACTCCAGCCAGTATTTATCATTCATCCACCTGTATAAAGGGGCCAAGCAATTCTAGATACTGTTCACAATTCTGTCACGCAACCAACAAAACAGTGTCCATAGAACCGGGGTAGAATGAAAAGGCCTAGTATGGAGGTTATTACACTAGTATAGAGATGGCCATGAGACAATAATGTGTCCTCCATATAGAAGCACAGTATACAATTTGTGATGACAATCCATGGTTTGGTAAACGACCAGACAAGAGAAAAGTTAACATACTCTACGTCTACGGTAGTGCACATAAAATTGTAGAACCAATAGGAAAGAGGCAGTATGGCAGTCAATAAGCACAGAAATAATAATGAACAATACTAAAATGTCATTTGCGTAGCCTAATTCGTTCCTGAATCATTTAAAAAAAGCTTGGATAGTATGTCTGTACCGGTACATGTTATCTATGGAACTTTGGATACAAATTTCTTTAAATCAAATACCATCTCAACATGCTTTTACTATACAATATCATCACATTTTGCTTGATCATAACTGCATGACAGGATCAGTCACAGCCAGGAATATATCCATTCCATTTTGGCAGAAGTAAAGACATGATAATTATGATACTTGTTCATGTGATGTCAGCATTACTTTATACAGTAAAAAAAGGTTCTGTATCAGTAAAGATTCCAGGGAAACCTCACTGGAGAGATACCAACAAGCAAAACAAGATCAAGGTAAAGGTATAGATTCTTTGTAAATTAATACAAGCAGGACCGACTACACCTACGGTAAACATATTGCCACTATATTCCAAGTACTACACTGCACACATATCACCAATCTCTACCTGTAAAACTAGCACTGTATACTTGATATGACAATGAGACTGATAAATATGTTCCATTGTTGGGGAGTTTGGAGAGGGATAAAAATACACCCCCTGGGTTGTGTGCATTTGCCCTGCCCTGCCTGTACACAACAATCCCTTGTACACTTCTTCTGCACATGGACCATACCACAACAAACTACATTATCCTTTGTAATAATATCCCCACGATAAGTAACAGCATCATTTATGTTTTATGATTATCATTCCCAGCAAAATGGCAATATACCCTAACCTAATACAGTATCATGATTATATCCTGAGTATTATATAGATAACAAGTATACACCAACTATTAAGAGGTCATCATCCCAATGGCAAGTATACCATCGAAACCACATTGCATGTACATGCTTGTATGCTGCATTACAGAGAAACATATATTTCCACCAGTATACTGGCAGACTACCGGTACACATAACTTTGTATTGTTCTTACCTGATCCGATATATCCTTCTAGAGACACACATGTATGAACACAAAACAAATCAAATTAATCATGTGAAACAAACGCAAAGCTGGATAAAACACAGTATCCCCTTTTTTAAAATCCGTGCGGAACCACTCGTACGTCCACTGCACTCTTCCAAATCAGCGCCACACCATGGGCATGTTTTAAAATGATATCATCATTTCAAAAGAGCACTGATATTGAGGCCAGTTGTGTGCCTTTAGAGCAGTGACAAAGCTCTGGGCTCTGACCTGTAAACACACACGTACACATAATACGCTGTACATACACAGCCTCTCTACACATAGGCTTCTCCCCAACCAAAGAAGAGTGTGGTACATATTCCATATTTAGCCTGGGCTTGCAGACCCTTCGTCCCTTATCTGATCGGAAAATAACTTCCAATTTCGGTTTGAGATTAGAAGAGTGCTTGAGTGATTTATCAAAACAATAAAGCTCTTGAGATAATCTATGGCAGGCTAATGAGGAAGTCGCCCGTCTCTCGATCCGATGATATGCGTAGTTCTTGCGTGTGTAACATGATGGGGTCTGGATGCTAGACCATCCCCATGCATACTCTGTGCATGAGTAGAGGAGTGACCAGATTTGCAAGGATGTCCCAGATATGTGGTGGGAGCAATTATAGGTTGCTTGAGTGGACTCTAACTTCGTTTTCTGGTTTCATTTTCACTTTGATTCAATAAAGAATGCACCAATTTACCGCTACAAGCCCGCGTGGTCAAATCGAAGAGAAGAGAATAAAAAAGATCAAGTGTTTGTTGTGCTAAAATCACAAACTATTATTCCAGCAGAAGGACAACTTCTTGACGACATAGAGTCTGTATCGTAAATTGAATGACTGATCTTGGGGAAAAATATCAGTGATATCTTTGAGATTTAACCTTCGCTATTTCCATAACCGTGTGTTAGGTACAAACTCTCAACAATGTAGACTTTTCTCACATATTCCCCCATTCAGTGGAACAAAACAATAGCACATTCTTAAACCACAAAAGTTGGTCACAACGGCATACCAAGGTTCCCAATCAGCATGAACAATAGGAAACTGCATGCATTTAGAAAAGTCGTAAATGCGCTGTTGAAAGCAAACCTAATGACCCATTTCCGGCTTAAATTACAGAAGAAGAAAAAAAGACAACCATTTTGGAATACCTGTATATATAAGGGTGCGTTTAATCGACACTTTTTCACCCTAGAATCACGGTTTCTAAAGACGTTTAGTTTAAAACGCAATGCGTTCAAGCGATTTTTCCGTCGGTCGTAAAAATAAACGTGTTTGAAAACACAAACATGAAACGCTGAAAAAGATGCGTTTTGTATCATGATTCAAAAGAATCACGGTCGCTAAAATTCGATTGAACGGACGGAGTTCTCAATCATGATTGTATGACGAAGCCTCTTCCGGTTTGGGAAAAACCGCGCGCCCGCTTTGCATGCAATTTGCGTTCACTATACCATCGTGGCCTGTTCCGTTATGTTATTCCTTGTTTTTCCTTCTATTATTTTCTCTTTCTGTCTTTCCTTATGTTATTCTTTGTTTTTATAATTCTATCACTTTCTCTTATGTTATTCTTTGTTTTAATCATTCTGTTACTTTCTCTTTCTATCTTTCCTTATGTTATTCTTTGATTCTTCCTTCTTTCACCTTCTCTTATGTTATTCTTTGTTTTAATCATTCTATCACTTTCTCTTTCTGTTCTTCCTTATGTTATTCCTTGTTTTTCCTTCTATCATTTTCTCTTTCTGTCTTTCCTTATGTTCTTCTTTGTTTCTTCCTTCTATTCTTATGTTATTTTTTTTTTTTTCCTTCTATCACCTTTTCTTATGTTATTCGTTGTTTTTATCATTCTATCATTTGCTCTTTCTGTCTTTCCTTATGTTATTCTTTGTTTCTTCCTTCTATACTTATGTTATTCTTTGTTTTTTCCTTCTATCACATTTTCTTATGTAATTCTTTGTTTTAAGCATTCTATAAATTTCTCTTTCTGTCTTTCCTTATGTTATTCTTTGTTTCTTCCTTCTATCATCTTGTCTTATGTTATTCTTTGTTTTTATAATTCTATCACTTTCTCTTATGTTATTCTTTGTTTTAATCATTCTGTTACTTTCTCTTTCTATCTTTCCTTATGTTATTCTTTGATTCTTCCTTCTTTCACCTTCTCTTATGTTATTCTTTGTTTTAATCATTCTATCACTTTCTCTTTCTGTTCTTCCTTATGTCATTCTTTGTTCCTTCCTTTTTTCACATTCTCTTTCTGTCTTTCCTTATGTTATTCTTTGTTTCTTCCTTCTATTTTTATGTTATTCTTTATTTTTTCCTTCTATTACCTTTTCTTTTGTTATTCTTTGTTTCTTCCTTCTATTCTTATGTTATGCTTTGTTTTTTCCTTCTATCACCTTTTATGTAATTCTTTGTTTTCATTCTATCACTCTCTCTTTCTGTCTTTCTGTCTTTCCTTATGTTATTCTTCGATTCTTCCTTCTTTCACCTTCTCTAATGTTATTCTTTGTTTTAATCATTCTATCGACTTTATCTTTCTGTCTTTCCTTATGTTATTCTTTGTTTCTTCCTTCTATCACCTTCTCATTCTTTGTCTTATTATTGCGATCTATGCTCAAAACAGCAGTCGACAGTCGGCCGTAAACAATTCCAGAAAGCGCGCGCCGAAGTTCCTAGGCCATACTGCGCAGTGTGATGGGCAGTGGTTTGGCTCGCAATGAGCTAGAATCAGCGTTGATGAAAAATCGCTTGAACGCAAACCGCAGTGACCTTGCTTTTTGTAACTGCGTTTTGAATTGTGATTCATGTTTGTGATTCTAGCTTCGAAAATTCGATTGAACGCACCCTAAATGTACTACAAGTTCTACAAATACAAGCGACACACTGTGAATCTCTAAACGTTTTCAAGGACTTTGTTGAAATTGTCATTTGGGAGACGAAAAGGGGATTCAGCACAAAATATCTTTGAAGGGAAGCAGTAGGAAAAGACTCTAATTCAGCATTATTGAATTAAAATGCCCCCAAGAATCAGGATGAAAAATGGGCCCATAATATACACCGGCTACAAAGAAGCATTTTCCGAGAATTAAGCTATCAGTTGAATTATCAATGGTAAATAATTGGTTCCATTCTGAACATAAACCCATAGGCATAGAACTCAACTCACTTCCGACAGTTACCAACCCCCATGACTGTTGTAGATTCGAATCACATTTTCGCACAATAATGTCCTCCAGTTCTCCATACTAAAGTAAAAAGATCCTGTATAAAGTTGGAAGTTTGGAACTATTATATCCCTTTTGTATTAAACAGCATTTAGGCGTACCGGTACACTCACAGAATGATTTCTCCAATTAACATGATCACAGACTATTGAAAAATCGACCTAAGGCAACTTCAATAGCCTTGTGCGCCACCTATTGAAATGCGTGAACATTACAAAAATGTATTACTTAATCCGAACATGACTTCTACTAGAAGTTTTTCCCCAAGTATATATATATATACAACTAGCGCAGGCCGGGGTTTTGAAATTGCCAATAGATTGATCTTTCAAAATTCTTTGCAATTGTGTTTCATAGCCCTTTTCATAATCATCCACTAAACATCCTACTAAGGAAAAAAATATCTACTTTACAATCCTACTGAATTATTAAGGAAAACGACTAAGAAAATTCCACTTGCATATAAAAAATAGCCTATGTTACAACTTAAAGAACCATTTAAAATGAGTATCTCTGCAATGGCAATGCACACAGCATCCGAAGTACAGAGATGATTGCGATCATGATAATCTACTTCTACTAGAGCCCTGGGAAAAAAGAGCTGGGCTAACCTGCATTTACCCTGGCGCGGCAGCATCATATATCACAAGAACGTGTCTTCTACTCCACAATCTCCTCAACAACTTTTCTTCCCTCGTGTTCTCAAAGACACGGTGTTCGGTGGCATACAAACAGTAGAAAACACACACACATCAAAAGCACATCAGAAGCGATTTCTAATGACATTACATTCTGTTCATGTCATCGAAAGACAATTAAACTTAACTGACGAGATAAAAATCACTGTATTCGGTCTCAAAGGTGAGAAGACAATCATATTATGCCTACGTAATTGCTGATAATATGCAAGATCATTCTCTTTCTTCTTTTTTCTGTGCCAAAGTTGAAACAACATGTTGTTTACAGATCAAAGTTGTGTGCCTTGAATGAACTATTTGAAATATTTTTTGATCAGAATAATATTGTTTGTCCTGACGACAGATTTTACTCCCCCCCCCCCCCCAAGAAAAAAGACAGTACCGGTATTACAAGTTATTTCATTATCTTTTCTGAAAGAACAGCAACAGCAGTATTCAAGATTTATAAAGGTTGCTTTAAGCAAGTAAAGTGTAAAATCTACCGTTTTGAAAATGGTGTCCCTACAGGCCCTGTAAATCCTGATCTAACAGTCCAGTTTTTAAAGAGTGCAATTAAAATTACACCCACATCTTATTAAAAAAATATGTCTAATTGACAAAGTAATTATTTTCTAAATGTGTATTACATTACAGGGTATATATATATGAGTATGTAATATAATAATATACTGTAGAACATTAAATCTAATATCAGCTATTTAATCTAATGAAAATGGTTTCACTTTCTTTCAACACTTGGTATCAAAACATGTTGATATTTGTCCTTATTAATATCCAGCTCTGACTCCCACTCACTACACATCATAATATTATGATCACTCTTAAAACAAATATATGAACATATATCACATTCCTATGTTATATCATACTTTTATTAGTTTTACTTCCTCCATCAGGCCAATGAGGAATCATAACATAACATATTCAAGGTCCCTGGAGATCATGTTTTCAAATATTAACTACAGACTCACAAGCGTTCGCACAATGTAGCCGATTTCAAGGAAAGTCCTGGAGGATAAATAGTACATCTTATCTACTAAATAACCTTTACTCATAAGCATATGTGACTCTTTTCCAAATGTACTTTAGTTTTGTATTCACTGATTTTGTTTTGTCTTTGTCGAATAAATAGTAGTAAAATAATGATAATAATAAACTGTGTGTTACATGTACATCACAAAATATCACATTAATTAATTTTTCATGTGAATAATCATGATAATAAATAACACAATACCATGACAATTTCCAAAAGGTTACCCATCTAACCACGAGACTCCATGAAATGTGGTATATAAAAACCAAGGGCATGTACATCAACCAGAGACATCCTTCATAAACCGAGAGCATTAAACACAGCTATAAAGCAATCAAGTGCATGTTCCTGGTATATTACAACAGTATGTTTCTTGAAATCATATAACAACAGTTCAGGATGTGTAGCAATTTCTCACTGTTACTTTGCATGAAAATGAGTCTCATTTTGTCTACCAGATTTTGGTTGGCTATCAAATATAAGAGGTAAACATATATATCTCAGTTCCATGACAGAATGAACTTAAACCTACCGTATATCTTTTTTTTGCTCATTTGTAGCTCTATAATCAAGAGAATTTTCAATAAAAATGGTATATCAAGCATTACAAGCACGCAATCAACATCTTTTGTCTATTTTGATTAAAGAATCAATTAAATGTGTATATAATAATAAGTATCTTTGTGCAGTACAAAATGTACAACCCTTTGGTAAGGGTCTGAAAATCACTTTATTACTTAGGTGATTGCAATCATTTAAGTCATTTCGACAACTAAATAATTATTTTCAAGCCCTTTTGTTTTGAGGGAAGTTCTAAATTAGTATTGTGTTTCAAATGCCTTTGAAATTTAACCTTTTCATTTGTTTTGGCCTGCAAATGGAACATAGAACCTTTAACTTTGACAACACTTAGATCATCTTTGAAGGTAAACAATGCACATTGCACTTATGATCTCCTCATAAACTCAGAGTGCTCATCAAATTCATCCAATACATTCAAGTAAATATCCAGTTATCATTTGATGATTTACTAATTGCGATCGGGAAGCACAGAACTTACCTCAATCTTTTTCTTTCGCAGTAGAAAATGGAACGGTGCAGCAGTTTCTAGTCCATCAACCAAGTTAAATCCAATAACAATCAGGAAAACGCGGTATAAACAAGACACTACCAATGCACTCAAGTGGTATCAAAACAACTTGAATTCACTTAAGTTCAATTTAACCTAGAATCCAAGATATACGTCTCCCCTGCATTCAGCTCTGAGTACAGATGAGAATAACACTGACCAACTGATATAGCTTTTAAGAAGGAATAGTGTAGCAGTGGTTCCTATATTACCCAAGTTTAAATCCATTGGGAATTGGCAAAATATGGTAAAAAACAGGATAATCGCGATGAAAACAATTGTTTAATAATTACTTCACAACACTCAAGTTCAATTCAATCAATAAGTAAGAGACAAAGACATACACTAGTATCTTTTCTGCCTTCAGCTTTGAGTACAAATGAACACTGACCAAATGACTAATCCATGAACTCCGCATCAAACTGAGGTAATAATTGCAATCGAGCAATCGAGAGTGCTGAACCTTGTAGTTGTTTCTTCTTCACCTATCTGTCGGTGACTGAAAGCGAGAGTCCGTCCAACCCTCTATCTGCATGCCTGATTTGCTTGGTGAGATTAATCCGAGAATTAATCAACTGTTTGTTTTACATGAGTGTACAAGATGGCATACCGCCAATCTAACCACAACCACACACAGATACATAAGTGCTGTATACAGATGAGTATATCAGATTGGATAAAGAGATACAGAATGTTCATGGATACTTAGCGGAATCAATCGAAGAAAAAAGTCATTAGGATCTTTCCTGCTTGATTTCCATGAGGAAGTATCATTAAGTATTGGTTTTTAACATGATCTGTAATGCATGCATTCTGCTGTGAAAACTCTACAATTTGTGACATAAAGATGAGCAGTGTGAAAGGGGTTAGCATACTTCATGGTTCTAGAATGTACAAAAATAATACTGTCATCACTTCTTCACAATGCCAACAATATTATTATTCACTTGTTTGACAGGGTCATGTACGAGTAGATACAGGCTGGAAACCCGAGTGTAAAGCCTTGCTCTACAATGTAACATCTATTTGACATAAAATAGCTTCAGTCGATTTAGGTTTATTTAATGCCAAAATCTAATTATCATTCCAAGTGTGCACAACAAAGTCTAAACATAAGAAATACCAAATAGAATTGAGAAAAATATAATTTAAGATTTATTTGAATCAGGTTTACACATTTAACATTTCAAATATTTTTTTCTCGAACATATGAGATGCAGTATATGTAGCCTTACTTTTTTTAATTTAGAGAACATTGTTTTCTTCAGACGAGGGACTATTTTGGGGGATAATATGACAAACTGCCATTACATTTTATATAACACAGACCAACAGAGATGTGTATAACAACACAACTTTATCAAATGAATTCAACAAATTTGAATATAAACAACCCTTAGATTGAACTACACAGATATGCCAAGCACAGTAAATACAGACTTTTTTCACCTGTATGAACTAGTATGAATGTCACCATCTGCTTGAAGCTAACATCTTTCATCTGTCGATAATGTCAACATGAAATGATCCTTCAGGTCATCCCAATGCACAGCTCTTAACGTCTATTCAGCGCCAGAAGGGCGTTAACTCTGTGTTAGAGTATATGAGATAATGCTCTTCTGGCTCCAAACAGAACAAAGAAGAGTAGATAGTCGAGTATGCACACCTGAACATAATACATATGTTTCTCACATGCAGTTGATCTCTCCATGGAGATCCATATGTGCATGTGTAATTGTGTATCACCATTCATGCTTAAAAACAGAATCATCTGTTCACTCTGATTCAGTTTGGAAGTATGCATGGTTCTGCTCAGTTCATTTGTCATCATTTGTATCAAAGCTATGTAAGATATCATTATTATACTAATACATCTTAATTTCCAAATACATCTGTCAATGGAATTTTTGTGGTTGAAAAGTGTCAAATACATTTTGAAGCATAACTTGTCATTTCTGCAGGGTAATTCATTGAACTGATAGATTGTATTGAGAAATATTACTATTAAACATTCTGCAGGCGAGTAATAAAGCATTTGCCCATATACGACAACTCTAAACTTCATTAATGATCTGAGAACATGAATGGCAGAATTACTTTACACTTTCCATAAACATAATTATGTTTTCACTTTGATAGTGGTGGCTATAATCCATATTCATACTTCATACAAAATTACCAACTACATATAGATCCGTAATGACAATTAATTTCAATATCTTCATACCATCAGTTTTCCTGCAAACCAAATCAAATTTCAGACATAGACATATGCCCTTTAAAACAAAAATATGCTTTGATAAGCAAAGTCATTGGCTTACATGTACTTATTCATCCTTTCCTAAAATGCTATCCACAGAAGGCCGGGGCCGGTATGTATAAATTCATGGGCCAAACACCAACATGACAGACAGCGTGTCCACACACAAAACAATTTATCGCGAAACTCTATAACGATACGTCGTATAAAGAATCATCGTATAAATTCCAGGATGTCCACACACAAGAAACGTCGTCACTAAAGAATCATCGTATAAAATGCCCCCTGTCCACACACAACATTTTCTGTGATTCTTTATAGAGTTTCGCGATAGTGATAAGAGGTCTGGTCTCATTTCGCTCGAGGTCACGTTAAGCCCCGCCCAGTTAGTTACACTAGTTACACTCCCCAGGGGGTCCCCCTGTCCACACACAACATTTCCGTGATTAGGCGTGATTCTTTATTGAGTTTCAGTTCGAAACGATGCCCAAACCTGCGTTTCGTTAGACTAGTTTCGTTATACGACGTATCGTTAGTGAGCGTCCACACCTACAATTTTGGTCGTAAAACTATCGCGAAACGGTATCACTATCGCGAAACGGTATAGCTAATCATGATTAGTCACGGAAAATGTTGTGTGTGGACAGGGGGTTAGAAATGCATACACCTCTCACCTTTCCGAAGGTTCTCTTTCAGGCAACAGGATTATTAATAAAGCAAGATCCGAATGAACTCAATCATAACATGAACATGAACAATAACTCATTGAAACACACAGGTAGGTAGAGAACCCCCACTCCCAGACTCATTCACGTTTCCCTATTTGTACAGGCATGAACTTGGGCAAACAAGAGCAATGGCCCTGCACGCACGCATGCTCCCACCGACAAACAACGTCTGACAAGTGTGAAATCAAACAAAACAAAAGAAATGTTTATGACGTTCAATTCATATGACTGAACTATATCATATATGTATCAGGTCTCATCCAGTCAATGAATCGTCACTGTAGACACATTTTGAAAGAATGAGGTACATTCCTGAATTTTTTTAACAAAAAAATCCACCCACACCTCGACCTTGGGATAGAACACCTTCCATTTTACTGCACTTCCTTCCGTAGAAACAGGTCAAAATACACTTCTAAGAAAATAAATGTTTTTCCTTAGAAAAATAACCACGAAGGTCTACAGTGTCCTAGTATAGAGTTAAAGATTTACAGCAAAATGACTATCTGGAAAGTACTTCAGGTAATTTGTAACCTTTTGTTGCTGCTTTTGACTGAAATATTCACACAATACCATTTTATTTTTTGGTGTGTGGTTAACAAAACCACCAAGTCGATGAATGCATGTGACTCGATCAGACTGTGTTCGCACATGTATTAGTTACAGTTTTAGTTATATGTTTTCAAGCGTAAATGGCACATGTTATCAACCAGAACATGTTGGCAATCATCATCATCATCATTATTACTATTGTTATCAATATCATCATTTAATAAACATATTCAGGATATACATAATTATCATCATCATCATCATCACAATATTCATAATCAACATCAGTATTATCATCAGCTTTGTCACCACCACTGTACACATAGAAAATAGTATAACTTTACACTAATAACTGTCTGTGTTATTTTTTTCAAACTCAATGGAATGCAGTTCTCTATTATAAAATGCTCTTTTATCGACAAGTACATAAAAGGGAAAATCCCCTTTTCGAAATGCAAACTCTCAAGAAGGTTACAAAGCTCAAATTCCACTCCTCAATCAAAAAAACTACAAAAAAACATGTTTGCATTCTGAAATGAATAAATAAAAAACTAATGAAGATGACATCTAATGATTTGTCACCCTCAATTTGACTCATATCTCTCTCTGTCTCTTCATGCTTGGTGCCAACAGACTTTTTCTTAGAATATCTAGGAGTGATTCTTTTCTTACCTCCAGAGGGCGGTCTACTGATTAGCTGTACATAGTCTCCAGGGAAGTATCCTATAGACTCCACTCCTCCTTTCATGATGGACCCTTTCCATCGCCCGTCAGGATGCCTCTCCAGGACCTGGGGGAGAGAAAAGGGGAATCCCCATTATCAATTATGATGTAATCAATTCTTAATGACAAGCTAGAAGAATGAAGAATGAAGTTTGATTTTTTTTTAACAAGATTATATCTGCCTGAGGAAACTTCTGGAGTAAAAGTGGTTTTAAAGAAAATATGCATTCTGAATGACAAATCTAACATTTATCTAATATCTAATTTATGCTAATATTTCAGGCAGTCCCTCTTTAAGTGCTGCGTGAGGCAATGTGATTGTTATAGAGGGTCATTGTTGAACTCTTTGAGGCTTCACAAATTTTAAAACTAAATAGGTGCCCCGTGAACATAGGTACCGGTAGTGAGTACTTAATCCTAATAAGCATCAATTGCTTAATCTGCCCACCACATATTCTTCCTATTCCGTGTAGAATTCTTAGCATAACAACACCATTACCAAAAGGTGTCTAGTAGGACCCCCTGAAACACACACATTCTTGCTGGCATAACACAGAGAAATTATGTCAAAATATTGATGTCAAACAAGCTACCATACTCTGCCTCCAGGAGCTACGTGTACCTGTATGTTTTTGAAGGTCACCAGACATGATGAGCTGACTTTGTCCTTTCCCTTTCTACTTTAACCCACTGACAACTGAATTATCTTTTTTGCTATTTGCAAAACACAGGACCAACCCGGTTTCTGGAAGCAAAAGGTTAAAATCCAAATTGAAAGGTGCATTGCAGATTGTATTGGCTGAGGGACGGGACTTCTATCACTTTGACGTTTGATATCAATGCTCTTTTAGTAGGAGATGCAAGAGGATTATACATCATTTTCAGCGAGTTATGGAGAAATCATCCCCCTTCCATCTTTGTTAAACGTAGGATGACCCATTTATACACCCCATTCATGGACAGTAAAGTCCATGCCCCCATCAATCTTTCAATAAATGATGACAAAATAATGGGAATAGTGTCAAAGACAAAACTTTTTAAGTAATCAATAATCTACATGCCTCCTGTGTAGAGCCAGAAGAGCATTAAAATCTCAGTTTAAAATGGTATGAGTTAAAGCCCTTCTGGCTCCAAAAAGACAATGCATTACTTAATGTAATGATCAGCATCATATAATAACTAAACTTCCTATAATTACATACTTTCATTCTTTTCTTCTTATAGCATCATAGGTAAAATGCATACCATTCAATTAATAATATGAAGCAAAAGAGCCTAACATCAGACAGGTAATTAACCTGTCTCCAAAAAAACATGTATGGACATCCTTCATATCACTTACCGTTAATATGTCCCCGGCCTTGAATAAAATGGCTGACCAGTCATTAGTATAGTATTAATGACTGCTGTGAGAGAAATAGTTGTTTTTATACGCTCAAGGGAAGGTTAGAATTGGGCTATTGCCCCGAGGCGTGCCGAGGGCAATAGCCCAATTGTAACCTTCCCGAGAGCGTATAAAAAACAACTATTTCTCGAATATTAAAGCAGTCATTAATACTTTTATATGCCAAAAAAAATAGACTAAAAAATAAAAAATAAAAAATAAAAAAACTTTTGTCGAAGATGGGATTCGAACTCTTGCGTACAAAAGGTGATGTAATTAAAGTCAGCGCCTTAATCCGCTCGGCTATCGCGCTTTGTTGACATAATTAACAGTTTTCTCTAATATATACATTAAAATGGATTTAAAACGGCTTCGCGTGTTGATGATTCGCGGCTGCTCCATCAATCGGGCCCTTCTTTTACTTTTGCAATGCATATTGGCACGAACTTAGATCAAGATCTATCGGCAGATGTTGTTTTTTTGTTTTTGGAAGTTTATTTTCGTCTTCATGTCAACAATGCAAGATAAAATTGTCGGTAAGATCGATCGAGATTCAATTGTATTGAAATTACCGACCAAATCTTCGCACACGTACGGTATCCTCAATCGCTCAAACCATTTTTTAACATGTAAACCTATGGGGTAACCATGGAGACTGACCTATTTTCCCAATAACCATGGTTATTGGGAAAATAGGTCTGTTTTTACAGGAACAGTTAAAGTTTATGAATGCAATTTCGACCAATCAGATTGCTGGATTACTTAAGTGAGGTATATAACAGAGTATAATAACTAAATTACCTACATCCTTTCATTTCTTCTCATAGAATCGTAGGTAGAATGCAAACCATTCAATTAATAATATGAAGCAAAAGAGCCTAACATCAGACAGGTAATTAACCTGTCTCCCCAAAAACATGTATGGACATCCTTCATATTACTTACCGTTAGAATATCCCCGGCCTTGAATAAAATGGCTGACCAGTCATTAGCAGAGTATAATAACTAAATTACCTACATACTTTCATTTCTTCTCATAGCATCGTAGGTAGAATGCAAACCATTCAATTAATAATATGAAGCAATAGAGCCCAACATCAGACAGGTAATTAACCTGTCTCCAAAAAAACATGTATGGACATCCTTCATATCACTTACCGTTAATATGTCCCCAGCCTTGAATGAAATGGCTGACCGGTCATGGATACGTAAATAGTCCTTGATCGCTTGAGCTTGACAACCTCCTATTGCTTCTGTAATTACATCAACAAAAACAACAACAGTGTTAGAAACGACACTTAGCATTGGTCAAGGTGTTCTCAGTGATAAATAACATTTAAATTAATAACATTTTAGTTATATACAGCATCCTGATATGATACTTGTTGTACCTTTAAACAAAATTGCTCAGTGGATATGGCTACGGTCTCAGATGTAGGTAATCAAGGGCCATTTCATAAAATTTGTTATAAAAAACAAGCTACATTACAATAACTGTTAAAAGCTACTGCAATTATTGAACATGTGTACAGTCAAACCTGTCTATAGCGACCGCCCAAGGGAAACACAAAAAGTGGTCTTTGTAGACAGGTTCCTTTAGTACATGTTTCAATGAGAAACCATTTTCAAGGAAAACACAAATGTGGTCTTTGTAGACAGGTGATCACTAAAGCAAAATTGACTGTATCTGAATGGCTGGCTGAAAGCACATTTGTCTTAGAACTTTAACATTTGTTATTGATAACAAGTCTTACAAAACATGGCCCAGATTCAAGACCAAGGCAGTGTCCTAGTGGTCTTGGGAGGTCCGAGGTTGTACAGCAGCATGCTCGTGCAACAATTGATATTATGTGCAATTGTGCATAATTTGTAACACTAAACAAATTCCCAACATAAATCATGGACACTATTAATCTAATCCTACATCAAACTTAAGTAGGACCGATTGCAATCCTACACCAAACCTAACGTAGGACCGATTGCAATCCTGATCTTAACACTGCATCTTTGATCAAATGAAGCCTGGAGTAAGTATTTTTGGAAAAAATATCAAATCATCCTTTGGCGATGTCATTCATCCTCAATGACATCTATAATCCTTCTCATTGGACCTCTGGTGCATATAGGAGGTTTTACTTGCAAGGATCTCTTTAATCTGCCGTACTCACTTCATATTAAGTATGAAGCACCTTCCTTGTAGATGTATGTACATGTACACATGTAACTTATCTACATACTGGAATAGCTTCTTACAACATTAGTACCATACTTATACTTAAGTAATGTACTTAGTAAGTGCTTGGTAACTACTTTTCTTAACATGCAGCTAAAAATGTCTATCAAATTTCAAAATAAATCTCCTTCTTGTGATAAATTAAACTCACAGGTAATCCTTGGGGTTTTCCAAGGGTGAGGGTTCTCTTCTTAGAGGACACCCAACCATTTCCTATTACAACACCTCAGCCCAATAATCCTAACCAGCGAAGACACTATTTACACCTTGGAGTAGACCCTAAAGACCTGTCTTCATCAGACCAAAGTTGCATACTAACCCGCTATTTTCAGACTTGGGACATTATCCCGATTCTCGAAATTGCGTCTTCACCAGACCGATACGCTCATCACAAACTAGCTCAGATGGGCGCAAATTAGCCTGCTATTTCCAAAATGTCTGGATATTTTGGAAACAAGACCAAGATTTCTAGGGATATTTTCTGTATCAAATATCTTGCTAATTGCAACTGCGGGCTGATGAAGACGCAAATCAACTGATTTATTTGCAATCAGGACAGTTAAAATAGCCGGTTATTTGGCAAACTCGAACTGATGATGACAGGCCTATCTAAGAGCTTTGGGGATATCCCGCTGGGGCCAAGCATTCCTTCCCCCTTCCATCGTGTGATAAATTCTACGGTTCTTGTATTCAGCTGCACAGTCGGACTCCAGAGGGAGCCAATTACCGCCACATTCATGTCGTTGTAAACATAATGTCATGAACTCTACGCATCGCGGCACACACTCGTACATAAACACATACTAATTTGAGCGCAGGCAATAATTACTGGCAGCGCAGTATTCAAAACGCAATTTCTCACGTTAGTCATCGATTTGTTATGACCATTATAATTATTTTTGTTCTGAAAAGAAATAAGTTGTAGAATAGTAATCAGGATGAACTATTAACGATTATTGATAAATTACTGTTTTATATTGCATGAAGTTGACTTTCAATTCTTTTATTAGTTATTATTAGATTTCAAAACTATCATATGACACAATAGAAACTGAGTAATTAGGTATTAAAGTTAATGCTACCTATGATCAATAGTGCACTGGGTACCAGAAGAATTAATCAATTAACAAATTAACAGCAGAATTAATGCCAAATGATCATTAATCATCATAATCGGTTTTAATCTAGTTCTGAGAACTAGATTAAACTGTTTTTAAATGTTCCACCACTAAAAAAAAATTAAACTGGTAATAACTGTGATACCATTTAAAACTAAGCGGTTATGAGTATGGCATTACCGTCA
The DNA here is from genome assembly GCA_035222895.1 of Strongylocentrotus droebachiensis. Classification (NCBI taxonomy): domain Eukaryota; kingdom Metazoa; phylum Echinodermata; class Echinoidea; order Camarodonta; family Strongylocentrotidae; genus Strongylocentrotus; species Strongylocentrotus droebachiensis. Next base: position 165,240 of record JAVYIG010001570.1, on the reverse strand, counting down.
GTCATGACAGGCAATCTACATTCTTGCAATGTTAATCATGTGATTACATGTATGTACATTACAGTACATCAATGTTGGCTGATGCACATGGTTGATGGAGTACATGATGGGGGTCACTTAACCAGGTCATGACAATGAAAAGCATTATTTTTTTGTTCATTGCTGTAGGCAATTAGTTACATTTCCTGAAAAGAAGCCAAAAACCTTGCTAATCTATCCATGAAGATCTCTACACTACAGTTGCCAAGTTTTTCCCCCACTTTTTTGTCAAATAAAGGCATCTTTAGTCGTCTACATCTTTGCTTCCGGTGATGTCATAATTTCCCATGTTTTTGTCAGTACAATGAAGATTTCCAGATTATACATTTTGTTGTAACCCAGACAGAAGCACATTATCAGAAACATTCCTATTAGTTTAGTGAATTGAAAATTCATATTCAGTATAAATTGACTTTAGAAGACGTAAGAAGACGACCCGTCTGAACTAGGAGCATTCTTGTCCACATCTAAAACACAATGAATCAGTCTTACGAAACATGGTCCGCTAAATATTGCTGTGTGGCCAATTTTCTATACTTACTGAATCCTGTACTGCAACCCAGATCATACTCTAAACCAAACTCTAACCCTAAACCTTAACCTAAAGCTACACCTCAATCTTAACCTCACCCTAAAGCCTTAACGAAGTAAAAGCCAAAGCAAATGTCAATGATTGAGCAAGGCAAACTTGTTGCCAGAGCTACTGTAATCGCCCTTGAACCTCTAAAGAGACCCTACATTATTTATCTTCTTGGGGGAATTTTTTTAATATTCAGTTTGAAAAGTGCCCCTAGAGAAGAAAAAAAAGGAGATGGTTGCCTCTTACTGTTACTGTCACTGTAACCTTCAGTATTCACTAAACTGTTTTGACAGAAGAATGATTTATTGTCCATCCATCATCCAAGAAGTATTGCTTGCAATTGGAGCATCTTTGCACCAACACCCAAACCTTGTCTGTGACTGTGCACGGCTTAGACAATAAACAACAATACTCAAACCACATCAGCAAATTGATAAATCCGACATAGGCATTTAGATTCTGATTAAAACAGAGGCTTAGAGAGACAGGAAAGCTACTAATAGGAGGAGTTTCCTGTACTCTGCCTTGTTGCATTCACCATCAGGGTCATACGCCAAACCCACTGCACTTTCGGGAGGCCGTTGTGATCAGGGACTAATAATTGGCATCACGCATCTCCCGACGATACCTTGATCAAAAGGAGATTGCCACCGGCACATCCAGGTAATAAACATCACACTGGCAGCAACATCGTTTCTGATCTAGAAAACTAATTGCTGGATTTGTGATTGTAGTATTCATAGTAACAAGTATTTTCATCATCATGTTAACACTTTCCCACATTCATTAGCCCATTGTTCATGAAAATAAGGATATTTTTAATAGAAGAAGAAAGGACCAATAATTTAGTTTTGGCTCCGATGGATATAAATAAATGTGAGGAGTGTGTGAGCGTGAAAGATATTTTAGCAATGACCAATGTACATTCCTTTGTTGGCATTGTCAAATAATGCATTCAAAGTTATTGTAATTAGGCTTACAATTAGCTTTCATCATCTGAGTCATAGGTATAATTAGACAATATTGGGGGCTCCTAATTGACAACCTTACACATTTGTCATCTATCACAGAACAACAAGAAAAAGGAGATCAACATCTTCTTCTGCACAACTAAAAATCTTTTGTCTCATTTGCTCAAAATCGATTCAAATCTTTTACTTGTGGTGCTTCCAAGTGGTAATGAGTCTGAACTCCATCCCTAAGAAGTTCCTGAGAAATAGGAATAACAGGACTTCAAGTATAGATGGACATACAGACAGAAAATGGGCGGGGATGAAAGACTAAGATCGACTTTAAGTTGGACTTAACTATGGCAGGCTAATCATGCCACTGGTTGCTCTCACCATTATGATCTTGAGATAATATCTTTTTCTTCAATAATGAATTATCAAAGATTGCATATTCTGTAGATTTGTGATCATGATTTGTACATCCCTTGAGAAACCAATGCCAGTTAGTCGATCATAGTCTTTGTGAAAACCCCCTGATGTGTTATGATTTAACGTAAGTGTGTTTATAAATATTTTCCAGTGACCTTAAATGACCTTCAAAGGCCTGGTAATTTTGATCCATTTCAACGGAATCAGACATCCATGTCTAACAAATTGACTTTATAGAAAGGGCTGTATTTCTAAGGGATAACTGATTGAAATCTGGGAGAAAAAATAAGAAAGAGTCACTGCCCTGGACCCATTCTTAGTGTTAATAATCACCATGCATGATGCTGAATAGTGCTTTGATGATTTGTTGCTCTTGGATTAAAAGGAAAAGATCAACTCAAATGCGTTTTTAGTTTGTGACTCATGTCTGAACCAGGGCAGTCTATACACAGAAAGTTTGGTCAACTCCATTTCAGCTGGACACAATATAGTGCATGTTTCTTTCTTGTATGCTTGCCCAACAAAGCAACAAATACTGATATACATGAGACAGTATCTCAAAACCGTCACTTAAAGCCCCACTGCGAAACTTATAGCTACTTGCGCCCTCTATATAGCAAACAATGCCTTATCGGTACCTGTTGGTCCCCCATAATCCTCTTTTTCTGATGTTAATTGAGAGCTGATTTAATGAGATCACCACCTGTCAGTGACCTTGCAGCGAGGTCTAATCCCCTCTGGACAAACTAGTACAGACAGGCTTTAAGTTTACAAATTTCCTGTCTAAATCAGATTTTAATCCTATAACGCACATTTCTATGGGATGTCAAAGAACTTACTGGTAGACTTCTATGAGATGTCAAAGAAATTAGACTTACAACATGTATGTTAGTTTTGAGAAACTAGGGTCAGTTGGTCAAACTCTGTGCATGGATAGCTCTGGACTAGACAATGCCTAGCAGACTCTCTTAACCCGGGAGTAGTACACTATAATTCAAGGTGGAAGTATATCGGGCTGACTTTCAAAGTTCTCTCATTCCCAAAGGAATCACCTGGTTCCCGTAGACGATGGGTTAAGCTTAAATCAAGAGGAAAACTATCCATACACAAAGACATATGAATAAGAATTACCCTGTTTTGTTTAAACACATTTTATTTTTTTCTACCAGTTGACATTTACCTCTTAATATTTGCTTGATATCTTGTGCAGCTCTGGTTGGGGTGAATTTGTTGACAATGTCTAATGCCGTCTGACTGTGGGAATTCTTCTTTAGTACATCAATACCACTCTGTAGAAACAAAGAAGAGGAAGAAAAACAAACAGAAATACAAAATATGTTAGTAAAAATAGTTGAGGCTTTACAAGGCTAAATGACTGGATGAAATTTGTTGAGGTACCACAAAATTGTGCCCAGATTCAAAATAAATGTTTGTAGCCTTTTTTGCTAAGATTCAGATTTTTTTTTAAATCCATAAAATACTCATGGGAAATGGAATTTATGAAAACAAGAAGCTGAACAAACAAAAATACCCTCATGATTAAAATCATTAGAGCTTCTATATTTGTATTAACATCACAAATTTAAATGTATGGTTGCTTCCTCTCAGTCTCAGTAATTCTTAGGATACAAACAAAATCATGTACATGTACGTCACAGACAAAGTAAACATATACTATTTATACTACGTCATACGCAACAATCTGAATGAACGCACTGCTGCTACTACTGCATGTACGTTACCACGGCAACATTTATCAAGAGGTATAAACAATTGGAATCAATGTTCCCAATGGTGCGTTGCATGAAACTTGGCAACATGCATGAAATTTACATCATACTGGTAATCGGTATGTAAATACATGTCCCTGTCACATAAAGGATAACAGACCAACCATGTCAGTCTAAAGTCAAGGACAAGTTTCAAATAACAAATATATTTGTCCCATTTACAATGCAATGCAGATATGATCAGTCCCTAAACAAAAGCTTTTAAATCTTACTTAATCATTTTTGCTACTTTCATTGTTGTAAACTTCTACTATTTCAATATTGTTATTGAAAGGTTAGCTCACTCATCCTCGACTTTTGAGAGAGAGAGAGAGAGAGAAGAAAAAAAGCGTGAGAGACTCGGTTGGGCGTCACTCACGTTCACACAGCAGTAAGAAAGAAACCCGCCTACATGTTGGTAAACAACTATTATCTCCCATCTACTCTATCACTGCCAGAGTCTCACCCACTGATCTTATAAAGAAAAGGATTACCTCCAAACTATTTTTCACCTTCGTAAAAACTTTGTAAAACTTTGTAAAACTCCATTATGAATGCCATTCTGAAGGACTGGCTCATGCCAGTATTAAACACTTGCTGGTACAAAATTTGTTTTTCAGTGCAATGCCTTTAGGCCAAGTTTGACAATATGCAGTCCAAACTTTTTGACACCGTTCTCCTGTATTTTGATTTATTTACTAACTCATAAACAAGATGATTTTCAGAAAAGGCAAACAGGCGAAATGAAGAGATAAAAGGAAAGAATGTACCACAATAAAAGTCAGTACAAAAGAGATTTATATATTGTACATGGATCCTCACTAGAAGCAATGACTATGCAATACTAATATCACATGTTAAAAGTATATGGTGTATTAAATAGGAGTAGTACTTGTTGAAGTACTATTATTAAAAGTACCGGAACTAACGAAAGAGTAATAGCATTAGTAGAAGAAGTAGAAGAAGTAGACAAAGCAGTGAAGCACTAGCAGCAGAAGTAGTAATAGTCTTTTTTTACATCAGTGTTTCAATTGATTAATTGTAATTTCCTTTGTTTGGTTTAAATTGCTGATTAGAATCTAAATTATCATCAGCCCTGTTATAGTGTATTATTAGTATATTAGAAGTACAAGAAGGCATCAATTGTAGAAACTTTAATACCAGCGTTGGAATGGAACAAACCTTGAAGTGTCCGCCGCATAGATGACTGACACATCCATTCAAATATGCCTCTCATTCTGTGAAGTCCCTACTAGGCATTCATTTGTAAAACTCCATTTTGAATGCCATTCTGGAGAACAAACGGAACTTTCAAGTGCTTGAACCCATGACCTAAGCATTAAGCATCAAGTACCCCAACCACTCGACCATGACACCTGACACTGGAGGGGGTGCCTACTCACCATAATCAATAGACGGACGACTTCCGATTTGCCTGCCAGAGCTGCTTCGTGAAGGGCTGTCCCGTTAGGCGTTTCCCTGTTTAAGTCAATCCCAGCATCAATGAGGGTCCTATTTGAGAAATAAACCAGAAAGGAATCGTACTCATTAGATGAAACAGCTTCAGGGGAGAGGGAAAGGGGGAGGTAAGCTTTAATGTGAAGTGGATGAGCGGGCAAGCATTACATCTGAACAATAGAAATCTGACTCATTGCATTAGAATTTGAAGTCATGTGATCGGTCAATAAATTTGATGGGGTTGTAAAGAGTAAAGAGTGAGGGTTATCATAGAGGAAATGAGACATAAAATACATTGTCTGTTTGGAGCCAGAAGGGCATTTACCAGGGGTGATAGTGAGCACTAAAAAAAAAATAGGTTTTTTGTTTTCCCCTCAACTACGCCCCCCTTGAGTTAAAAAAAAGAGAAGAGGATTCGCGGGGAAAAAATGGCATCCAACAACATTCCCCCCTTTCGAATAAGAAATTGGGGGGAAAATAGGGCAAATTTGGAAAGATGAGAGAAAATAACGGGGGGAATCGGTAAAATCAGGATAAAAAGAGGGAAGAAGAAAAAAATCTGGTAAAAAAAAGTGTTTTTTTTGTTGTTTTAATCTGGAAAAAATCGGGGAAAATATTTTTAAAAATCGGGAAACCGATTTCAATCAGGTTTTTACCAGGCCTGACTTACCCATACACTTTAACACAGAGTTAATGCCCTTCTGGCCCTGAACAGACAAGTCATCAATCTTTGTGACAAGTCTTTTTTTTCTTCCCACGGTAGCATTATGACATCATCAAATATTGAAATATGTTACATTCAAGGATTTTTGTTGTTTTTGTTTTAATCTTTCACTCAAGCTACATGGAGTGCATCAAACCATCAAACCATCCAAAGTTCATGAAGGAATGTTTACTTTAGAGTAATGGGAAGCTGGACATACAATGTCTCAGAAAAATGAGCTGATCAAATGCTACAACGACACTCTAATGTGTGAGCCTTAAAATTGAAGTGTTAACATTTCTAAGTACATGCACATGAAATGGACTTTGAAATTGAAGCTTCTAGAGGTTATCTAGAGTTCAGATTATGATGGAGAAGAAACTCTTTCGGAATCAAACAAAACTTTAATATATCTCAGTCACACTGCTATTGAACCAGCTCATACAATCCTGACTCCATCCTTTCTTGGCATTTCGAGGTAATGGATTTTTTTTATTTGGTTAGTTGTGGGTTCTAGGCCCCATCTTATAAAGAGTTGATATTAATCGCAACTTATTTGTGATTGATATCAATCGCAACCATGTACATAAGAGAAAGGAGACTGCAAACTTGTGCTTGATGGGAGGAATTGTGATTGATTAGGATCGATCACAATTCTTTATATGACAGGGCTCAGGTGTTAGTCTTGTTACACTAAAACTTCATGACTATAAATGAATGATATTTGGTTACAAAATGTATACTACCTGCATAATGAGCAAAGTAAAATAACTAAATAGAGCCAGTTACCCTGACACAAGTGTATATTACAAGATCTCATAAATGTGTATATTACAATATCTCATAAACATGTAAGTTGTGTTTATGAATTAATAATTTTGTTTGTTTGTTTTTTACACACATGCTGTGGGTCAAAAATTAGCCATCCAATATTCATAAATAGGAATAAGCCAGTCAAGTTCTCTCACAAATGTAATACTTTATACCAAAACTTAACAAGATATTTCTAACCCTGCCATTATTACAAACCCAAAACACCATTGCCCTTCAACAAAATATTCCTCCCGATGGCTTTGAAAGAGTTAAAAGGAATGGTTTCCAGACTATCGAGTCTCATATCATTGTGTCAACTGTAATATTATCTGCAATCAACAGTGTATATTATCAGAAATAACACACACTCAAGTCGGGGTGAACATTGCATCCAAATATCACTGTGCATATAAATAGCAGATGACCAGCTTACATATGAATATTTCAAATCATATTGATGGACTGTACACTGTACATATCACTGTTCATTAATAGTAGATGACCTGCTTACACATGAACATTTCAAATGATATTGATGGACTATGGAACATTGACTTTTTTTATTAGCTCCTGCCCTTTCAAAACTCCAATTTGAGATAGGATGGTTATCTAAATGCCAGACTAGCACATTCTAACTTAATATGCCACAAAATGCAAAATTACAGATTAATTGCTAGATTACAAACATAATGACACTACAAAGTCTCAATAAATGCCAACATTTTAATTCATTTATTTTAGAATTCGTTAGAAATCTAGATCAAAATTGTTTGAAGCCAGATGACAATAATTATACTACCAAATATGTGATTTTAACTATCCAGAGTAAATGTATCCTTGTATTAAATCTATTTTATCGGTGCAGAATTTATCACCATTATAACAAAATCTTATTATCTATTCTCTTTCTCAAAGGCAATGCACATTTTTGTATTCCTTCATGAATGATCGATGAAAACCCGATGGCAGTATCGTCAAGAGATTGATCACCATGACAACACTTCATCTCTGTTCTTCTGCATATCTTGAAGGCATAGCAGATGTGAACAGCCCCGATGAGGTTGCACGGCTGTCACGATTATCTACATGTAATAGGGAGACATGATATTGAGCTGAATGTCTAGAAGTTATGGTGAATGTGATCGGACCTGTGGCACTACAACTACAACATATGTTTGTAAGCAGATGCAATATAGTTACAGGGATGCCAGTAAAAATTGATCAGAGGGCCTGAAAGTCACTTAGAATGAGCTACTTTTTACACAAAAAAGCCTGAACTATGATCTGAAAATAATTCGCCAGGGCCTCAATTCAGGCTTTTGCCTGAAAATTGGCATCCCTGTAATTAAAAGATGTTCAATTTAATATCTTCAAGATATGATGACTGTGAATAGAACTTTAGCCATACAGCTGCCACAGAAGTCTATATGTATGTGATGAAGTGATAAAGCTTTAATTTCACTTTATATGAAGGCATAGAGAGCTTAACTTCCAGAGGACATGATGAATGAGAACGGAGCTGTGGCCCTACAACTGCCGCAGAAGTCTATGTAATATAGTGATACAACGTTCAGCTGTTTCTGATTGGTATGTCATCAATCATAACTATCTGCAGATAACAAGCCACCGTGACACGAAGCCAGATGACATATGTCACAATCTTTCTCGGGGAGGACTAAGGACCCCGCCAGTTGCTACAACGTTTATGTAACACGTGATTACAAACACATACTCTGTGCGGCATGCTGATGTTGGTTTGCGATGTACGGAGGAGACATCCGGCATCTCACCCAATTGAGTTGCAGAATGCAGTGCGTGCCACAATGTACACACAAACAAATATTGGTATATACACAACTTAGATATATTACGTGCAAATGTAATCCATTAGATTCTAAAGGTGAGAACACTATTCCTTTAACTCGAACAAAATGAACCTTGATATCTGATATCCAAAGGCACTTTTGTGTTCTTCTTTTGCTTGTTTTGTTTTGGTAACTTTTTCACTCCTCTTTGAATACTGTAATGCTGTCTGATTAAATACAGATTTAATCTGCAGAAATGTATAACTGCCTGGAGAGGTCTTTCCATATCGAAGCAGTGTGTGCATCATATTTCTGGGCCCCCGTTTCATAAAACTTTGTCATCAATAACAAGATACCACAATTGATATAAGCTACTGAAAATTTGATTGGCCTGTGAGCAGATTTGTTACAGATATGTTTCATTTGTTTATTGATAACAAGTTTTATGAAACAGGGCCCCGTCTCAAGAATGTAGGTCATTATAATGAGGGTTCATGCAGTAACGCACCATCTAAAACAAGGGTAAATGCTGGTGAAGGCTAAGATATACATGTAGGAGGAGCGCTTTTCAAACTTTGCCAGATGTATTTAATCCTTGTTGACCTATAATCTCCCTTTATATGAGAATCACTTCTAAGGATCATTTTGGAAGTTGTAAAGCAAGATAGGGAATACAGAATCTGAATTATTGAGTGAGTGATTAGTGTCTAATAACCTCATTATAAAGTTATTAGGATCTCTGTTGTCACTTTACAGCAAACAAAGCCTCGCAAATAATTTCAATTAAGAGTGTATCTTTGTTGAACTATTCAAACTACTGTATAATTTGTAGTTGCTCTAAAAACCTGAGGCTGGGTTGAATGGCTGAATTTTTTGGGGTGTTTTTCTTGGTTGTCTTTGACATTCAAATATTTTTTGATCAATTTTGCATCATGCCCTACCATAATATTAATGCTATTAATTCTAATAATGAATTTGACAAGCTCCTTACAAGTCTGATATGCCAAGATCAACTTGTCAACGAAGGCCCTCATTTATTTCCACTTTTTCCAGGATTCATTTCAATAAATTTCATCCAGAAAAATCAATAAAGGAATTCTACGTTCCCCCCCCCTTTTTTTTTTCTTAAATAAACAACTTTCTATCAACTTTTAGAAGTGCACCAGGGTAAGCATTAAAGCTGAATCATGCGTTCCTTCTTTATATCTCAACTTTATTTTATTTTATTACGTCTATAAAAATGCTGAAATAGTTAAATCAGAACTGATTTTATTATTTACTATATAAATCTATGTATCTACCTATTATTGCTTAGTCCTCCAAGACAAAGCAGTCATTCGAAACAAAAAATCACAGATGTGCATACCCCCCAACACCCCGCTAAACCCGTCACGCTCGCACAACGCCAGCATGTAAACTTCCTCTCTTAAAGCGGTCCCAGATACAGAACAGGGACATGTTGCTAACAAGGAGAGGGGCCGGAGGGAGGGACATAGGTAGATACATAGATTTATATAGTAAATAATAAAATCAGTTCTGATTTAACTAATTTACCACAATAAATCATATGTATCTACCTATTATTGCTTAGACCAACACAGATGCAAGCGGGAGGCATGTCCCAAACAAAAAAGGTTAGCGGGGAACCAACGAAGACGAAGCCACCAACAACGATGCCGTAGCAAAACGCTCCTCACTCGCCGGCACATCCTAAAGATAGCACGCGATGAACGTATTCGGCGACAACCAAAAGGCAGCCTTCATAATATCATGAAGGGCAACCCCAAAACAAAGCCCAGGAGGTACCAAGACCCCTGGCATCATGCGCACGAGGACGCACACCCTCCGAGAGGGCCTCGGGACCCGCAGTCTGAACCGCCTCCACAATCCATCCAAAGATAGATTCCCACGAGACAGGTGAGACGGGCTCCCGCCTGATAAGAAAAAGCAGAACGCTATCAAGGCAAAACCAAAAAACCCAGAGGGGTAAGGAGAAAACTGATCCACCTACCGACACTTCTCACAGAGGAGTAGCAAGGGAAAAGGACAGTGGGAGTCTAGCCACCAACAGGCAAAGACCCCGCAAAAGACTAACAACAGCACAGAGCTTCACAGAAGCCGAGCTTAGCAAAACGGATCCCGAAACAGACCGAGAACCAGAAACACCAGAAAGTGTAACCGAGTCCAACCAAGATACCCCGGGGGCAGGGGCAAAGCCCCCACCAGCCCCCCGGGCGGTCGGTGGCCTTCTCAGATGAGGCCAAAATCGGAGACACACAATCCGAAAACAAACGCTTCCTACCCTATGCCGAAACGTCGGGTGACGAAGCCTGCCCAAACACCTTAAAAGGCTGTAGGGTTTTAGCTACAGAACCAGCCCGATCATCACTATCATGCTACACCGCACCAGGCTGCAACACTTGGTGGTAGAAACCACCCCGTGACCGGGGGCCCTCTGTCACGGAGGCAATTCAACAGAGAACCCGAAACACATAAGAAAACCGTCAGACAGAGTCCAAGTCAGACTGACGGACCGAGGGCACCAACCTCCCAAAACGGGGCAAGGCGCCGATAGTAGCTGCCCCAGAGGAGCACTAAATAAACAGCCGGAGGCTTAACCCCAAACAAGAGCCGACGGCACAAGGTGGCAAGCCAACACAGCAACAGGCAATCTGGGCCTAAAAGGTCTAACGGATGCCGGAGAAGTAACACCCGAGACTCATAAATCAAACCCGAAACTGAGTCAGGCATATGACCGGGGCCGACTCAAAAGCCGTCCAAAGCACGGGCAAGAAAAAAGGAGTAAACCTCCGCCTGAAAAACCGCGAAGCCCGCCGCCAGGTTTACTGAAACTTCAGTAACCCAACTAACAACTCCCATAAACATGGTGACAACTTACACGCCACAGCAGACACACTCGCAAACTCAGCGAATACAACTGACAACGAGTACGGTGCGACCGAGTCCGGCCCAAAGCCAGCCGGCGCACGGGCAGAAATAGGCACCAAGCCCTCGCCCGAACGGGGTGATAAATTTGATGCCAAAAATATTGGCGTCTGCCGGAACAACTGGAAGCCCCAGTAGCCCGAGCGAAAGAAATATCAAACCCCCCAAAAAAAACTCAAAGCCGCCTGAGCGGAAACAGAAACGGCCGACTGAAACGTTTGACGCTAAACCCTGGCCGCCAAACCACCACTCCGCCTTCTCAGCCGGAGGGAACGGAGGAGTATCGCCTCCCCACTCCAACGAAAGACTTAGCGAATAGAAACACCTCGCTTGAGAAAACGGGGTCACTCGCGAACCCAAAGATGGTTGTGAAACCAGGGTCAATTTCGCCCCCGACGACACGAATTGCTGTAAACAACTACGCACAGCCCGCGTCTCCTACGAAGCTGGCCGGTCCGGACAAGACAGCACGGCTCGTAACAGAATTATATCCCCGGCAACAGCCCTAAATAAACTGCCACTCATGGGGGATGGACACAGTCCGAACTCGGCGGAACCGTAGTCGTTTGTCAAAACGCCCCGAAGCTCAGCCTGAGCGGAGGCAAAAAAGGCAGACATCGGCGAGAATTTCGACTTCGCCTTCTTAGCTCCTGTCCCAGCCGAAACTTGGCGGACGAGCCCTTCCGTTTCTTACCCCTAAAAACGGGGGACGTAACAAACTCCACGGCCCTGCCAGAGCCTTAGCTCTAGCTACCGGGCAACGTAACCATGGCCGCGAACTCCACCGCCTCTCCCTCCAAAAGCGGGGGACGAAGCGAACTTCGCGGCCGTGCTAGAGCGTCAGCTCCAGTTCACGGAAAGTCAAAGCGAGCCTGAACACTTTCATTTCACGGCGGCGATTACAGGCATCTCGCTAGAGAAAAAAAACAGGGCCCCTCTCGACAAAGTTGGTCGTGAAAAGCCGGAACAACTCCGCGCTCAACAGCACAAACTTAGCTCCAGCCCCAGCCGAAAACGGGTGGACGAGCTCTTCCGCTTCTTACCCCCAATACCGGAGACGAAGCGAGCTACACGGCCGAACTAGAGTTTAAACTTAAGCTAAACAGGCGGTGTGAACAGGGCAACAAGCTCTGTCGCCTCTCACTCGTAGATACAGGCGGCGAAGTGAGCTACACGGCCTCACTATCCATAACCAAACTTTACGGCCGGTGTGAATAGGGCCTCGAGCCCCTCCGCTTCTCACCCGTAAAAAACGGGTGGTGAAACGAGCTTCACGGCCCTATACTAGAGCTTCAGCTTTAGCTTTACGGGCGGTGAACATGATACGAAAACGACACACCGAGAGGGGCCCAAAAACCACCTCCGCACCAATTACCTCTGCTAAAAGAGGAGGCTTAACAAACCACGAGCTGGGTACCATCCCTTCCAACTACCAGGCGATCGTTCAAAAACGAAACAAAGCCTCAAACTAATGTCCCCACAAAGGAACAGATCAGCCATACGTGGCAATACCCTCACAAAAAGATGGGATATCACGCAAAAAGTCCGCCCTGCACGAGAAAAGAAATTCCTCAAAAGAGGTATTGAATCCGGAGAAGAACGCTGTCGAAACAGCGAAAACGGAACACTACCACCAGCACTGGGGCGAGAAAAGTAACACAAAGATACGTCTCTAACAAAACCCTCGCGTCAGAGCCCAGACCCGAAAATCGACTCGGGCCCGAGGCCAGCTGCGAACCCTCCGAGACAACGGAGGCTGAGTCCCAGTCACACTGACAATCCAGCAAGACCGAATCATACGGCTGAGGGAATAAAACCCCACTGAGGTAAACAACCCCTCACCCAGCAGAGTGCCGAGAGAAACGGGCGCCGGAGAAACAAAGTCTAACCGAGCGCCGACTGTAAGAGGCAAAGATTCTGAAGTCAGAATAGCGGTACTCGACAATTCAGAAAAATAATTTGAATCCGAAGACAAATGACAGGCTCCGCTACACCACTAGCCGGAGCACGGGGGACGGAAAAAAAAACCGCACCCGATACCGTGCCGGGTGACAAATTTGACATCAAAGTTTGTTCACCCGCCGATACAGATAGGGCGCCCAGCTGACGGAACAACTGCAACATGAGAGCCCTGAGCTCTGCCTGCGCAGAACTCGACAAAGACGACACCGGCGTCGATTTCTTGCCTTCTGAGCCCGCGAACCAGCCAAAGCATGGACGCTCGAACTCTTCCGCTTCTTACCCGTAGCAACGGGGGACGAAGGGGACTTCTCGGCCTAGCTAGCTTTCTCAAGCATAGCTCCACGGCCAAACTGACTCGAACCGTCACGCTTTACTGCTTCTATAGAAACGTGAGCGAGACCTTGGCGACAGAGTCCCAGCCACACCAACAGCCTAAAGCTGAGGCCAGAAAACCAGTGAGTCAAACGACTCCTCTCCCGGAGACGCACCGAGAGAAGCGGGCGCCGTAGACACAAAGCCTAACGAAAAGCCGACTCTATGGGGTGACAAAATCAACGCCACAGGAGGGACACCCAAGAATTCGGAAAAATAATCCGAATCCGAGGACAAAAAGCACGGCTCCGTCGAACAACACCAGCCAGGGCACGGGTTACGGTAGGCACCGAACCACAAGCGTGCCGGGTGACAAATTTTTCGCCAATTTGTGCACCTGCCAAGACAATAGCCCACCAACCCAGACAAAGCCTGGGCGCCCGGACCCTTCTGCCTCTTACCCGCTACAACGGGGGACGAAGGGAAGGCTTCCTGGTCTTGCTAGCTTTCATAAGCTCGACAATACGATCGATTGACCTGTGCCGTCTCGCTTCACTGCTTCTAAAGAAACTTGAGCGACAACCCCTAACAAAGGAGGCATCTCGGCCGTGTTAGCTTTGTCAAGCTCGGCTCTAGGGTCAATTGACCTGGGTCGTCACGCCTCACTGATTCCATAGAAACATGAGCGAAACCCCTACGGTATAGTGTAACCGGGACCCTCACACAGCAATGCCTCGAGAGAAGCTTAAGTGAAACACCTTGCTCGGTGTGACCGGGGTCTGTTCGCTTCAACACTTCGTGCGAAGCTTCAGCGAAACCCTTTGGTCAGTGTGACTGGGGCCTGCTCGCGTGAATGCTTCTTGAGAAGCTTCAGCGAGCTGCTCAAGCGTCAAACTTCGTGAGAAGCCTCAGCGAGCTCAGACCGTGGCGTGTCACTGGGGTGATTACAGGCACCTCATATGGGAACGCAATCCGGGTCGACTTCATGCTTGAATGCATGGCTCGTGCTTCGCACGGCTGTTGTCTCGCAACAGAGCACAGGGGCCGTGAAGCCCGGGGCCTCTACAAGTCATGCTAACCCACGAGGGGGAGAGCCGCTGGTAGGAGTCTCTTTATTCAGTGTCAATGAATCTTAGACCTCGACATACTGGCGCCGAAGCACAGCCCGCTGGCTGGCCCGGACGCGGTATCCGTCGGTAACTTACTACAGGGCAAAACTCCAGACACACCAGGCATAAAATACCCGGTGCGGGGAGCAACCTGTCTCGAGCCTGTACTCGAGACGCCCTTACCTCCCCCCTCCTGCCGCACCAAACCCACTCGCTAGTGAGGTGGTGACAACAGCCGTAACTGGGGGAAGTGAATCCACTCCAAAACCAGACGCCTTGTCCATTGGAAAATCTGTGGATGAGACAAAACAAACTTTCGAACGAAAGCAAAAAACAATAAAACAAAGTAACCACAGTTACTAAAAACAAAATCGACGAGCAACCAGCGTCAATCACAAACAAACTGCGTCGTTTATAAACACACGACAAACTCGAACAAAACAACAGCGTCGTTTATAAACACACGACAAACTCGAACGAAACAAAGCGTCGTTTATAAACACACGACAAACTCGTAACAAAACAACCCTAACGTAGCAAACAACTACGAAAGAGAAAAACGCATATGTAGCGTCAACAAAGAACTTAACACACAGCGAGCTCTAATACAAAAGAGCCGCACCGTATACACACACGTTAACAACACACGAGGTATGCACAAAGAAATCCCGTAACATTCGAGTTTAACACACACAGTGAAAAAGCCCCGGAACACAAAACACTGTGCCCGGGACCAAACTCAAAAAGGGAAGTACGCTCGGCAAAATGAACACTAAATTCTTGCCAAGACTAAAGTGATTGAGGGTTAAAAAACCGAACCAAAATGTATCAAAACAAATTGGAACTGGATAATGACAGAAAGAATGCACCAAAAACGCTGCGAGGAGCAAAAAACCCCAAATTCAGCGCTAGTGACTTATCTGCACTCCTTAACGAATGACCGCGAAAAGAAGAGAGGAAGTTTACATGCTGGCGTTGTGCGAGCGTGACGGGTTTAGCGGGGTGTTGGGGGGTATGCACATCTGTGATTTTTTGTTTCGAATGACTGCTTTGTCTTGGAGGACTAAGCAATAATAGGTAGATACATATGATTTATTGTGGTAAATAGATAATTATAATGATAATTGCACCATACAATCCTCATTTCTGGCAAGTGCACCATGCACATCCAAATGATATCCCTACCTTATGACATCACTATGGCCATTCTTTGCAGCAAGGTGAAGGGGTGTATGCATGGTGACTCCGGTGTGAGACGTACTTGCTATCAGCGTCGTGCAGTGTCTCCCTTTCAGTAGCAGCTCTGACACGCTACCTTTCCCAAACTCGGCCGCTAGGTCCAAGGGCGTCTTCCCCTGCTTGTTCTTGGCGGTGGGGTCGGCATCGTACTGGAGTAATCCTTCGACCTAAAAGTACAGAAAAGGTGAAAGGTGAGATGGAATGTTAAAAGAAAAGACAGGATTGTATTAAAGGAGAAAATGAAAAATTAAGACATTTGAGAAAATATATGTCATTAGGCATAAATTTGGAAAAAACAGGAGAGAAATTAAAAAAAAAAAAAAAAAAAAAAGCCAGCTCTGTAGATTTTGAAGCTGCTTCCTCAGACAGGGCCTATATTGGTAAAAATATACATGTACATGTATTTCTCTATATGTAACCCTCCTCCGCCTACAACATTCATATTTTCCTCCCTTTTCTTCCTTTCCTTCCTCTTCCTTTCCTTCCTCTTCCTTTCCTTCCTCTTCCAAATTCTTCTCTTACATCCTCCTCCTATTTTCTCATCCATCTACTTCATATTTTAAAATAATTTCTTTTGTGGGGGATGGTAGTTCATTTTTCTCACAGGAATATATTTTAGTGCACTGCCATCATTCCAAAATTATAAAGGATCAAATTGCAATTAAAATGCTTTCTACATACATTTGTAATCTTTCATGAACGACTTACAATACTACATACCAGTAACACACACAGTGAGGTTTTAACAAAAACGTGTTGAGTTCTGTAAATAGGCACCAACCTTTTGAAGTCAACAAGTGTAATGGGTCATTCCCACTTGGGAGTTCAAAAAGACCAAAGAAATCACAAACTAATTTCTTGCTACCATTCCCAAATGGGTAGTATTGACCTTCACCGACTTTATTAACCTTTGAGCGGCAAGCAATGGAGTCTGGTTTTCTCCTTACCCTTTAGGCCGATATCACACCCACGATATTGGTGAAATCTTCAATAAGGTATAGCCCTACTCTTGATTGAGGCATAGATTTATCTTCTTTAAGAAAAAACTGTGTAAAATATTGAAGTAAATGCTACACACAAGATTGCTAATCCCTCTGGTTTGAAAAATTGCAACATTAATAATATAATACACTGGGAAACCCCTCCCCCTCCATCTTCCATACAGGAGTCACTACTTGGATGCATTGCCTGCTTTGGAGGTTGCCCCCCCCCCTCCTCCCCCTTCCATCCCTATAGCATGATTAATAAATTAAGCGTACTTGCAAGCAATATGCTTCTTCCCCTAGCCTAGAGGGGGAAATGAACTAACATGAATTAATCAAGTGCCTACATTTCTTGCTTACTTTACTTTCCAACCTTTTATCAAAAAGCACAAAGTATAGGTTAAAGCTTATCTGCCGTAGTTTACAGGAGGGATTAGACCGCTCTGCAAGGTCACTGGACATGTGGTTATCTCATCAACTCAGCTCTCATTTAACATAAGAAAAAGAGGATCATGGGGGACCAATGGTCACCGGCGATTAGGCATTGTTTGTTATATAGAGGGCGCAAGTAGCTACCAGTAGTGCAGTGGGCCTTTAAATCATAAATGCCTGCCGCATGCTCTAAATATGTAGCCTACCGGTACTGCATCACACTTTACTTGCCCCCCCCCCCCCCCCCACTGTAATTATGGGCAAAGGTGTATTATCAAGGGTCTAATGTTCAATTTCCCAAATGCTCCATTTCCCAGGTGATTAAGGAAACAAATGACTTTATGATATCAAATTATCACTTCGGGTCATTTACAGGTAACCCTCCAAAGTTGAAAACAGACAAATAACGTCTTTTGTTTCACCTAAACAGTGACAAAGGATCCCCAAATGAATGTTCAGTCAGAGAGGTAAACATCGTCTTTTGTTTCACCCCACAAACTGGATGCAAATTAACGCTGAATCTCTCAAGAGGGCTCGTAGCCTTGTGAACCTCGGAAGCTGTGGGAAAAAACGGGGAAAGGAGTTTGTTCTCACAAAAGTTCTCAAGTCGGAAATTAACTGGGGTAAATGGGGACAGATAGAAGTGAACTACTTCCCTGTGTGGTCACCTTTGGCTAAGGTCTACAGATCAATCGTTTCTGGAACCAATTTGGTAGTCCCAGAACAACTGTGGCATTCTAAATCCCCAAAGTTCTGAAATATGTCAAGAGCCAGCTGTTCGCTTTATAGCGGTACTTTGCAGGCAAGAAACCCTTTGCAGCCGATGTGCTTCACAGTGTCTGCACTGCGAGACTACGCTGACAGCCAGCATACTGCATAGGCTCTGTACTTTTGACACAGCCAGAGATTGACAGAGCTTGGCTCTAGGCATTAAATGTGGTAAAGTGTCAAATCAGAGTCTGTGCCTACAGACTATCAAATGGGCTACTTCAAAGAGTAGTCTTACAAAGGAGGTTGCTATTACTTAGTTTGGCTTACCATGGATTTTTTTAAAACGTGAGATAGCTTCATTCAGAAAAGAAAGGCCTAAATTATCAAACACCAATGAGCGACGTTTTATAGGGTTTTTCAGTAGTGTGAATGTACTTCATAAAACCAATGGTTTTTCTGTAATGTAAATGGGCCTACAATCATAGTCAGACATAACACCTGAAACATATGTAGGTCCCTCTGTGTTCAACTGATGAAAATAAGCAAAGACATTCACCTTGAAAATATTCAGTACATCTTGAATGGATTTTTTTTGGTAAACTAAATTATATTATCCAGCTCTGTAATATCATGCATATTGATTTTTTTTGCCCTATACACTGTATGTTGTGTTTCCTTTGAAGTTCAAGAAAATCAGGAGTCCACACAAATTGATTTTGTATTCTTAGATGTCATATGGCATATGTTCCCTCATACAGAATAGACCTATTTCTGTTCCATATTTAGCTACAATGTAATAGCAGAGTTGATATTTTCCAGGTGAAAAAGAAAAAAAAAACCTATCCCAAGTAACGGGTTCTAATAGACCAGTTCACGGTTAGCACATTACTGCAATGACCCCGAATATCCACAGATCTTCAAAACATGAAGAGGTCCCACTTTGTACATTTTGAAATAATCACTCCTACAGCGATGGAGGTGCTACATAAATAGCCTTTGTTTCCCCTTTTCAAAGAATACTTCCACCTGTGTATCATGGAGTGCATAAATGAATAATGATTACATAACTTTCATGAGCACGTTTCCAGTATTTCGTCTCCGTGTATTTCACAATTTGTTCTGCAATGACCTTTATCTGCTCATGCTCAGACTGCAACCGTGAACTGGCTTATTGAAGCGAACATCATCCTGATCAATATTTTCCCTTTCAATAAAAAGTTTGTTGAAGAGTTTGTTGATGTATCTTTTAAATTTGAGGTCATCAAACTTTCCAATGACAGAATAAAAATGTGTAAGTCAATGTTTTTAACAGATCCTTCAAACAGTCTTTTCAACAGACCACTTTAAAACCGCATCAACTATGTTTGAATACTCCACTAGACTATTGTAAAGAAATTTTGATTTAATGAGTTTGTAAAGGGAATAGTTTTTCATATCATATTTCTCTGTTCTCCTCATCTCCCTCAATCATCAGCACCTGTAAACAGGTGTCACATGACATCACTCAGGTGTCACATGACATCATTATAACATTCTCAGACATAACAATCCTGACCTTACTGTGACAGCAGCATGCACTAGCAGCATAGTAGCAGTCAAGTCCACTGAAGTAAAAGTCTGTCAAAGACGAGACTAGAGAGTCCAGCCTTCACTTTGACAGACCTGACTAAAAAGTAGACTAGGCCTATAGAACCAGGAGGGCCCTACGGATATGGGTGGAACCAGGGACCCTCCTCTTCCACTTCCTCCAGTCCAGACTCTTGATGGTGTTTACACAAACCTGGAAGTCCTTGTCATAAGTCCCGTTCGTTCGCTTCATCTCATTTGCCTCTGATCCGCTCTGATCCCGCCCCTTGACCTATAACCAAGCCCTTTCAGTCTGTTCTCACTACCAAAGGTACGAGTCAAATGCATGAATCCGGGCCAACTCGGACCAAAGACAGCTGCAAAAACGGTCAGTTTTCGTCATTTGACCCTAACCCAAACTCTAACCCTAACTCTAACCCTGGCCCTAAACCTAAACCTAATCCTATACCTAACCTGGGCCCAGTTGTCTTTGGTCCGAGTTAGCCCGACTCCAAATGCATCATTCCTCTGTTGGTGTCTTTCTCGGCCACCTTTCAATCCATAGAAACGCTTCCCATTCCTGGTATGAACAGAACAGCCAACTGTTTTCCATGCTGAAACCAAGTTATTCAACAGGGCAGCATCTCACGAATCCCATTGAAATGCGTGGTTTAAGTTTAACACACGTTTTAATGGGATGTCGGTGAACTTGTACTTATAGCGTCTACATGAAACGCTACTCAGGGTGCCTTCAATCTGCATGCCAGTGTGAACACACCCTCTGGTGTCTGTCTGAGATCCCACAGCCCTGACTTCAGACATGACCCCTAATTCACACTGAGGGGGAGGGCTGGCCCACACACAACAACAACAACCCCAGACGACAGTTAGACAGTCGGTCCCTCTATCCAATCACTTCTACATAATTCTACAGCTTTAGTCTTTACCTTCCCTCACACCCCCACCGCAGCTACGATAAACCCAGGCTCTGCATCTATAGGCCTGTTTTCACTATCTCGAGATTACCAAATATCCAGCTATTTGAACTATCCCGATCGCAAACTATCCAGCTAATTTGCGTCGTCATCAGACCGAAGTAGCAAATAGCGGGATATTTGGTCGGGATTGTCATCCCAAGATATCTTGGGATAGTTTGCAAAATATCCCACTATTTGGCAAAATAACCGAAGACTCGCACTACGCGCTAACGCTGAGCAAAATATCTTGAGCTAATTTCTCAAGGTCGAGTTTCAAGTTTCGAGGTCGAATCTCGAGCTGATGAAGACGCGATTTGCAACTTCAGGATTATTTCCCAAATCAGAAATAGCGGGCTATTTGGCAATCTCGAGATGATGAAGACGCGCCTTATTATTCCGCTGCCATCTTCTCCAGGAGACAGAGCCTTGAGAGAGGAGAGGAGAGGCGGGGATCGTGTTGCCTCCTTGAGGATGCAACCATTTTGTAACATGGACCTCAAGTGTCAATGGATGTAATGCGCCTGACCCCAGACCACTTTTCTAGCATGCCTCTCTGTTTGATGAGGTTAGAGGAATGGGAGAAGACAGCAAATGAAACAGTATCTTGATGGAAGGAGAATGCCAGACGTCAGCCACTCTAGGGCAGGCGGGCGGAAATAATAGTGTTGTTCGATAAACATGGGGAAAGCGAAAGCTGTGCCAGCGATGTTTGGCTAATGAGGGAGACGGTATCAGCCTACAGTTATACACTACCGTACTTCTTCTTGTTTTCCTTCATGTTATATTGTTATTCTAGTATTCATGATCCTTTATTTTCTCAATAGTCAATGGGGCACCACTGAGATCAAGACATTGATACAAAACTGTATCATGCATGGAATTATAAGTCAAACTAAGGACTCCTTGGGCAGAATCATCTATCATTTTCTTTTCATGCATAAAAAGAGAGATTATCTTGTGTTTTGGTAAGATGAGATCCTTACAATCCAAGAGGGACCAATAGATGCCTAAAATGATGCTCAATGACAAATCTCTAGAATACATTAATCATGATCAGGGTATCTAATGTGACTTCTGAAAGGTAAATTGTGTTTGTCTAACATTGGTATTCCATCCCCTAATCTGCTACATGTATATACTAACCTTTGCAGTCATGACACTATTGAGCTAAGCTGCATGTAATTTGAACAGGTACAATCATCAGCTTTTTCCCCTTTTTTTCTTTGAAAAAAATCTCTGGCAGACTCAGGCCTACACATTTTGGGATCCCATGCTGGAATCTTATAATCAATGCATAAAGCTTTACTGGTAAATATTCTTCTGTACAGTGATGTTAAAAAGCTTTACATGGAGGTAAAAGTGATTTGCGAGGTAACTAGGTGAAGTACATGTGTACTGCCAATCATTTAAAATGTGGCACATACAGAAGTTCACTCCCAGTTACCTTCTATTCAGGGTTCAATACAAATATTTAATACACAATACAACAAAGAAGTTTATCTCTTTGTGCTTTTAAATCATTAACCAAATATAATACAGTTTTTTTAACGATTTTGTGTCTTTTAACAACACATCATTTTTTAATTTTTTTTGACTAGTCCATTTAATCTGCTATTTAACCTGTTGAATACCGAATTCTATCAGGCTCATTGGCTTAGTACAGAAACCACTCGGTTCCAGTAGGCGATGAGTTAACAGTACAAAGGCTTGATGCTTACCACTGAGTAGCTGCCATACTGTGATGCAAGGTGGAGAGGTGTCTCCGAGTCCAGGGACATCTCGTTGGGGTTGGCTCCTGCTTGCAGGAACAACCTGACGGGCTCTAGCCTTCCTTGCCATGCTGCATAGTGTAGAGGTCTCATTCCTAAAGAATTAAAAGAAAGAAGAAAAAGAAAAGTAAACTTAAGTGTCACTTTCAAACAAAAGCTGATTGTACCACACATGCTAGGGCAGCAATTGTTCCTCGGTCACCTTTTCGGGTTAACACCCAAGGAATCCTTAACTTCAACTGTGGACCGAATGCTAGACCTAATCCTAAACCCTACCCTTAGCGAAGGGGCCTAATTCCTGAAGGGAAAACAACAAAATAGATACGCCCACTATTTCCCAAATAGCGGGATATTTAGGAAACAAGACCAAGATTTCTCTGGATACTCTATCAACCAAATATCCTGCTAATTGCATCTGCGGACAGATGAAGACATAAATTAGCTGGATAATTTGCGATCGGGATAGTTAAAATAGCGGGTTATTTGGCAAACTCAAGCTGATGAAGACAGGCCTACTGAACCCACCATTATATCCTAGACCTAACCTTAATCAAACTTATCCTGATCCTCAATAACACCAATGCCCTAACCCTATATCCTTTACTAAATATAGCCTACAGGAAAAGTCTGATAAAGCAATACCGGTAAGTACAAAAACTACACTATTTAAATGTGTTTACCAATGTTCAATTAAAAAATTCAAACATTAGTAACCTGATTAACTTTCAAAGTCAAAGTCATCAAACCACAACAGAATAAACAATGTCTTTTCCCTTTTACCACAAGAAATCCATGTTAACCGAGGAAGCCTGCCAAATAAAACTATTTAACCAAGAAAGCATGGTTGACCTCACATGCTGTCAATATATACTCTTCTATTTGCTCTGAGTAAACTTTGCATCAAAATGGCAACAATCATGAATTTATCTACATTTGTAGTAGGTCCATGGTATAACAGATGATAACAAATGCTATCTTTTTTTATTATTATATTGATCAATGCCTGTTAATTCTTAAAAGATTCTTACATGTTTGTCAAAACTGTCAATATGTTTTGCTTAAGCTACGTTTACACTATGTTCCAGCGGCCACGGCAGCCCCGTTTGCGCGAAACGTGGTGCGCCGTGGGATTTTGGCCCTTTCCCCCCTCTGTGTTCAAGTTTTGTTAGGTCTATCACGGTTTCCGTGACGGGCCGTGAGAGGGAAAGGGGCTGCTGTCCCGGAGGCTGCAAGGCGCACTACGGTTCGGCCCGCGGTCTAACACGGACGCCATTACGTTCCCTCCTACTAGGTTTCTCATTCCTACCGTGACTGCCGTGGCAAATTTTTTGACAGTTTAAAAATCTGGCCCGGCGTCCACGGCAATCACGGCTTGTCACGTTTGCCCATACGGTCCCCCACGTTGTCTCACGCTCATCCCGTTTCGTCCAGTGTCCTGAAACGTGGTTGCCGTGGCCGCCGGGAACATAGTGTAAACGTAGCATAGGAACAAGCAGAGCAAACATGTATTATCAATGATACTGTTTTCACACTGGCAAAATTTTGCTTAACCCCATACTATAGGTGGGGTTACAGGGTGGTCTTAGCCCCACCTATAGTCCGGGGTTAAGCCTATTCCACTTTCTGTTCAGACTCGTATTTACCAAAGTGGGCTAGCCCCACCTATAGTATGGGGTTAACTAACCCTGCAAATAGCAGGGCTAACCCCGCAATTGTGGTGCTAACTCCTGCTAACCCCGCAATTGCGGTGCCAAGCAAATGAATGAGAACAGAAACGAAAAATAGTCCGGTACTACGCAATGGAGCGTGTCGCAGCTGGCCAGATGCGAAGTAAGGAGCCCACTGTCCAATCATAACATTCACGATATCCGGGGCTAACGAATTGCAGTGAGAACAGCGTGAATTTTCTTATTCCGGAATAGGCGCTAGTACGGGACTAAAAACAGCGTGTGTGAAAAGCCAACAAAAATAGTCAGGGGTTAAGGATAGTACAGGGCTAAGCAAAGTACGGGGCTAAGCAAAACCAGTGTGAAAAGAGTAGTTCCTAGTTCCTGGCTCTCAGCAGACGAATAGTCAACATCTATCAAATTCACTTTAAAATCTTCCGTTATAATTCACCATTCCCAACAACAAAAATAACCTTGAAAAACAATAAAGCCAGATAAAAAATTAAGTATTTTTCTCTTATTGAGAGCTGGAAAACATGTGGGATGTACTTGTGTAGTTCCAGCCATATGTTTACAGGTCTGCACTATATTGAGCTCTCGATCATGTTAAATCCATTCCAAGCTGATATTTGTTAAACGGCAAAATACTTTTGAGCCACACCATGTTTACATGTACATCCCTTTTCAATGGAAAAATAGCTGAACTTCTGAACCCTAAAGCATGCTTGAATAGAAACTCACATTTTCTTGCCTTTTGTTGGGTGGTATTTACGCTAAACTGTTCCACTTCTTAGTGCCAAATTTAGAACATTTCATAAACACCCTCCCTGCAACGTTGCGAGCTTAGGAATTTCTGGTAAATATCTATTTCTTTCTCATAAACAACTCTAAACAACTCAAATGCGAGTAAATGTGGGTTAAATTGCTGTAATAAATCACTATTTTCATGCTACAACAAAAATCAAGAGAAAAGAAACATATTTTGAAAACATGACATTGGAATGTCAATCTATATATCCTGACTTGTAAACAAGGGGAATTGGCCAACTGCTCACATGACATAACAAAAGCACACTCGGGACTGCCATTATCGACACATTAACCGCTGATGCCTTTTACAGATGTGTATATATCCCCAATATGGTAATGATGCTTTAATTCGGGCCATTGGCCAGCGGGTGATTGACCGTTCTTGACTCTAAAAACAGAAATATAAGTTGAAGTGTGACCACCTGCCTATATCTTAGGCCATATCACCTTGAGTGTCAAGTGTTGAATGATAATGGAGTGAGGAAAAATTGACAGTAAATTCAGACATTTCCCATGCATTCATATACATGAAATCCATCTATCGATCGTGCCTTACATTGTATAACCAGGGTATGCTAGTTTAAATGGATGTACCGTCTCGAAAGAATTTCCTGAGGGAAAGATATTCAAGATTAACTTGGCTTAACATCAAGTAATGTAACCCTATTCAGCCATTAAATCCATCAACAGCCGCCCTTATCAGACCACAGATGCCCTCTGGCGATCCAAATGTTACGAAGTGTTACGCAACGCGGCCTGCTTCCCTAAGCTCTCCAAACACTTGGTCGTAAAAAGAAGGCTTTGAAGCCATGCGAGTCACCGAGAAAATGACGTCATACTGATTGAAGATGTATATAGCTATAATATAAAAAACACACAATCAACAACTTATGGCACAAAGCAACCTTCTATTGGTTATCAAATGCTTTCGCTGTGCTCGGATAACTCTACTGAAGACGTAGCCATCTGAACCAGCGAAATCGACCAAGGAAATCGTGAGTTAGAGTGAATGCAAGTTTCTCATCATCATCACGTTCTCTTCTAATTATTGACATTTTCCGAAAGTTTCCGAAATTTTTACATAGCTAGGAAGGTAGTCCATAAGTTTATCTCTTAAAATAACTAAATGAAATTGTGTTATATATTTGCGCATTTGGTTTAATGAGGGTTAGAAGTTGTCAATTCATCACCACTTTTCACCCCGAGTACGGGCCGGCGACGCGAAAGCCGCCGTGCTCGCTGGGCTGTACATGCTGGATGTTGTTGGTGGTATTAACACACATAGCTGCAGCTGCATTACTAACCTGGCCGTGTATTAAAAGTTGTGCTATTGATTATCAACATTTCAACCACCACTGTACAAAACTCAACTGATTTCATTCAAAGGCAGTACTTTAGTGACGATTGATGATACCTAAAGAGCATTAAAATATAATTTGTTAAACTTTCCAATGTTAGAAAGAATAATTTAAAAATTAAAATTGTGAGTCTACTGTCAAACTTGCCGATCAATCGCATCGGAATAATTATGTGCATTTGTATGTTGTCAGTGTATTGACTATTCATGTATTCAAATGCTGCCTATTTACACGTACTGCAGTGCTAGTAGTCAATACGCATTAGTATCAACTATCTATGCTTTGCTAAAGTGGCCTACGCATATCGCATTCACGATGAAACCGTACATTCTGGTTCGCTGCAACAAATAAGATTTTCCGTTGATGGAATTTCACACGTGCATAACTTGTATTGGTCTCCAATTTCCCATACACCAGGCTCAAGAATCAAATCTTCCTCAAAATCAGTCAGAAAGTCTAAATCGTCGCCTACCAAATACTCTTCCCTTACTGTACGGCGCTATTTTTGTTGTTAGCAGCCGATGTGTATTTCCAACAATGCATTTCGCGAGCCCTATGTCACTCAGTTTCGGGAGTGAGATTTACGAGCTGTGCGGTCCGGGTGGAGAATTAAGGGGATTATGATAGGGGGAAAAAAGACTCTCGGTGCAGCGGACTGCTTCAAAGGGCCCTCTTAGATGCGGAATCCATTTATTACAAGCCCCTGGTATAACAATGTTATAAAGGAAGTTTTCACCCTCCTCCTCTTCTTCCTCCTCTTTCCCCTCCTCTTCCCCTCCTCTTCCCCCTCCTTTTCTTCCTCCTCTTCCCCCTCCTCTTCCCCCTCCTCTTCCCCCTCCTCCTCCTACTTCTCCTCCTCCTACTTCTCCTTCTCCATCTTTTTATTCTCCTTCATGCTAATACACTTAAACCATTTTATGTAAAGTTGTCTCTCTTTACACAGGTACAGCTGGTGAGTAGGCCTACCTATCCCTGAAAAAAAGCCTTGAAATGCTCTAAGCACTGTCAACAAAACTTTTGTTCCATTCAAGTGGCAGCAATTGCTATTTGAATATCAAATATTTCATTTTATCTACAAATGAAGATAAATATAACAATCATTTTGATAACATGCCAACATGAACATGAACTGAATCAATAAAATATCCACCCACATCTTCTTGTGTATAGATAGCATCTTGTTACATATATGTTTTCATGAATGTGAATACAGGAGGTCCTCGGTTATAACTCATCAAGTTATTGTGCATTTCTTTAATGCTTTTCTTCTTATGACGTACATGTACAGTGGATCATGGATTTTTAGGTCAATGACAGATTAGAACATTCCAATACAATACATCAATCCAACTAATCACGTCTATCTTCTTAAAAACCTGAATCTTCTTTACTAACCGAATCATTCAAGGATACAGGAGGGGCATTCACACTGTAAATTTAAACAAGGGAAACGCTCTCGGCGGTCTCGCCTGCATAACGCAATTCAATAAACCAGAACGTCAATGACGTAGCTCTCATCCGCATCTCGCAACAACAAATATCGTAAATTTTATGTGGTACACTTTTGAACTGGTCAAAAAATAAAAATTTGATGCCCTGGAAGGGACATAATTTCATTTCATTTGCATAAAGTACCATAAATAATCATGGAGCAAAATCTCACAATTCTGTGTAGAAGTTTAGTATTCCAAATTTAGCTCTACCAGATAAGGCAAACCAAATCAAAATCGGTCAAGAAATGAGGGAAAAGAAGCAATTTTTGTTATTTTTGGAATAAATTTGCATAAATTACCATAATTAATTAATGGAGAACAATTTCAAAATTCTGTGTAGAGGTTTAGTGTACCAAACTTAGCTCTACGATATAAAGCAAACCAAATCAAAATCGGTCGAGAAATGAAGGAGAAGAAGCCTTTTTTGTGATTTCGAATAAATTTGCATAAATTAGCATAGATAATGAATTTCACGATTCTGTGTAGAAATTTTAAATCCCCCTCCTAGCCCTACCATATGAAACAATCAGAATCAAAATCGGTTGAAAAATAACGAAGAAGAAGCATTTTGAAAATCTTGATGTTGATGCCACAAAGTCTAAGTTTGTTGACCTTAAATGACCTTTGACCTTAACTTAGTGACCTGAAATTCTACTCACATGATTGGGGAGACTTGATAACCCTATAGTCCAAGTTTCATTGACTAAGAACTTATACTTTCAAAATTATATCAAAAATTCAAAAACTGAACCTTAGGTTAAGTTTTCGATGATGATGCTACAACATAGTCCAAGTCTGTTGACCTGAAATGACCTTTGACCTTGACTTTGTGATCTGAAATTCTACTCACATGATTGGGGATACTTGATTACCCTATAGTCCAAGTTTCATTGACTAAGAACTTATACTTTAAAAATTATATCAAAAATTCAAAAACTTAACCTTAGGTTAAGTTTTTGATGTTGACGCCGTCGCCGCCGCCGCCGTCGCCGCCGCCGTCGCCGCCGCCGTCACCGGAAAAGCGGCGCCTATGTCTCGCTTTTTGCTACGCAGGCGAGACAAAAAATTGCTTTTCTCTTATTCCTAAGTTTTGTCGGAAAGTGCTGTAGAGCTAGCCATAAACACAACGAAAAGCCGAAATTAAACAAAATACCTCTGAACTGTGTGCTTTTAAAATGCCGGCCAAACCTCTGCCAGTTTTTGCAGAGTAAATGCTTGCTCTCAAAACATCGGTTTAATTATTCCGGTGTTTGCTCATGTCATTCTCCTCGCTTAAAGGTACTATGTCCCTTTTGCAGCCAACCTCAAATGCTGTAGAACTTTGCAGGAATTATGAATATGTCATGTATGTCCTATCTGTGAAAGTTAAACGTTAGCAGTGTCGACTCATATTCAAATTATGCAAGGAAAACCGTTTACTTGCTAGACTTCACTGTCAGACACTATTGAGTGACTGACTGGCTTTTTTTCTTTTTTGGTAATAACATACATGAAAAGAGTTGTAAAGGGTACATGAGTATTTGTCTTCATCAATAACCCACTTCTTGTGATGGCCAAGATTAAACTGATTGAATCTTTGCGCAGCATAAAACGTATGACCATTCGGTACAATTGTCTGAAAATCAAGACTATTACTTTTGGGCTCTATAGCCCTAAAGTCGATTTGACAACTAATAGTCGTTATTTTCCCACTTGAAGACATTTTCAAGCCCCACCTTTTTTAGGGAAGTTCTAAATTAGTATTATCTTTCAAATGCAGTTGGAATTTAACTTTTTCATTTTTTTGGCCTGCAAATGGGACATAGTCCCTTTAAGTGTGACGTCATCAAAAATCTATTTTTAGAATTTCTCAATTTTTTCTTCATATTCCGAAAGAACATCAAAAATAATGTCCAAATGTCGAAAACCAATTGAATATGTTAAGTATTGGCTGAGATATGACCATCTGAATTAATATATGTCCTATGGGAACTCAGTTTTATATGCTCTGGCTCCTAACCATTAGGAGCCAGAGCATATAACATTGAGTCCCTATGGGGGGTATATTTATTCAGATGGTCATATCTCAGCCAATACTTAACATATTCAATTGGTTTTCGACATTTGGACATTATTTTTGATGTTCTTTCGGAATATGAAGAAAAAATTGAGAAATTCTAAAAATAGATTTTTATGACGTCACAGCTTCGGTACTCTATTGCATTCAGAGTAGCGACAAGAAGCGCACGCACACACACACACACAACAACAAAAACAGGATTAGCAAAAACCTGTGGGGTTTTCTCAGTAGTATAAATGGTTTTAAAAAAACCAAAGTTTTTCAAATTATTTTTTTCTACAATGTAAATGGGCCTAGGAAAGCCTTCAGCTAGAGCAATGCCTGCACAATGATCACTGGACCCATTGGTCTTTACAGAGAGAGGACTAATGATCACCTACGTGTACTAACTATTGCATTTCATCACGGCAAGGTACAGGTACTTGGTCAAGAAATCTAAAGCCAGCTAAGGTCAGTATAATCCATATACCCCCATTATAAAAATAAAAGGTATTGTTGTGGTCTTCCTTTCTATAAACCTTCACTCCTGCACTGTTCTGGTTGGAAGTGCCTCAATAGCCACGCGGAGGACATACCTGACTGCAGCTCAATGGGGTACCCTTTCCCATCGTCTTTTTACCGGGCGCTTAGCATATTACCTGCCAACATTCTCCGATCATGATGGAGTGGGTGGATTTGAAGAAAATGAGATGGGGTTCGGGGGTAATATGCATGCAGCGCAAGATATCTCTGTTTGATTTGGATATTATGCATTCACTTTCTCACTGCTATCCTACAGGAAAAGCTGATATGTCTAGATCCAATAGGACATCTACTTATACTAGGAGTGGGTATTTGTAATGGGATTGGTTAATTTAAAGGAATATGATTCCACTGATCAGAGCTAGAAGGATGTGAACTCTATGTTAAACTATGTGTATATGAGTTAATGCCCTTCTGGCACTAAACAGAGTTATATATTTTACGTACAGTTTATGTATAAAATATTGGAGGCTGTTGGTAGATTTATTTAGATAAAAATGTAATGTAGCAACCAATAGAAAGTATAGCAATATTGGACATTTGGAATGACTTCAAAAAGGGCATTATCAAATAAAGTGCAGAACGTGGAAATATACTAGAGATGGCAACAAAGATGAGAAAGCGAAAGATGATTTCTCGTTTCAGAACCGTAAATCTCTGTGATGAACCATTCATTGGACATCTCAATGCAGACTTCATACTACTCCAGGGGTATTACCTGAATTGACTTCCTAATCCCTACCTCATCAATTAACTATCCTTTCATAATCGATATAAAGTAGTCTAAAGGTTCAGGCTTATAATGATTGACACTCTTTAAAAGTCAGTAAAGATTTGATGCACTGAAGACCTAAAGGTATCATACTTCAAAGAAGAAGCCCATAGAAATACATGCTTGTACAATGGGGATCCTGAAATTTATCCCTTTCATCTTTACTTGCTATTAAACCTGCTGTATGGATAAACAAAACAAGAAAGTGCCAATCAATAAAGATATATAATATTGATTGAATTTGGGTTTGGAGTTGAGACTACAGACACATCTACTCATATACAACAAGCTTGTTAAATACTCACTGTGAGACACTTAATAGGTACTCATTAATACTTGACATACCTAGCAGTTCAATAAGAACATATGAAGTGTAGTACGCCTACATGTATGCACGATGAGAACCATTGAAAACATACTCTACTATATACTCGGTCTACTGAGCGATGGATAGATTTCTATAGCAATGTTCGCACGGGACCGTTGTAGTTCTAAAGTTTGCTGAAACTCAATTTTTAAAATAACGACCTACTATTAAACAAAGCGTGTTCACATGGGACCTAAACAAGCATTCATCATAATCGACTACAAGATGGGCAAGCAATAATTGCAACTCCAAGCTGGAGAAACCTCAAAGTAAATTGCATTCCCACAGGGTATGTTGAGGCAAGGTTGAAATTTTTGAAACCATGAGTACTTCTGCATAGTCCTTAACTACAAGATAATATCCTTAAACTTAAGTTTACAGAGTCTCGTGTGAACTTAGCTTACATGTATCTAACCACTGTATTGAACGGTGGGTAGACATTAAAATAAACATGATACGAATGCCTACATGTACTTCAAACAAGTCGCGTTTGCACGTTAAGTTCACAAAAACTGTTAACACATTGTATAAACACAAGTAGATTTGCCATTAATAAATAGTTCATTAGCTTCAGGAGCATTAATACAAAAATCAATCCCTAGACTCAAAAAGGTTGTAGAGATGCAATGTCTACTTTAAAAAAATTAACTATAGGCTTACCCAAAGCATGGAAACGATACAATCACTATTCAAATTAGAGACTTTTTTAAAAATTACATTACTACTATTCATACTAAAAATGGGGGAAAATTGTCATTACTAAATTTACAATCATTGAATTCCGATAAGTACTGGAAATATCCGATCATTGCTTTCTTTTCAAATTTTTCCGCTGGTGCACCATATTTTATCTGAAGCCATAAGGGCGTTATTCAACTCATAAACTTTAAAGGTAATACAAAGTTTTGGTATGGGGTCATGAATTTAGTTCAATTGAACATATTGGAAGCATACGCGAACCTACAATATTCAGTGATCGTTGTCGCGGTTGAAATCGAGTCTAAAGTTATGAAATTGTAAATTTATGTTGTATACAGAGGTGATAGTGAGCACTACAAAAAAAATAGGTTTTTTGTTTTCCCATCAACCATGGCCCCCTTGAGTAAAAAAAAAAAGAAGAGGATTCGTGGGGGGAAAATGGCATCTATCAACATTCCCCCCTTTCGACTAAGAAAATTGGGGGAAAATTGGGAAAATTGGGGAAAAAATAGGGCAAATTAGGGAAGAATAGAGTAATTAATTACGGGGGAAATCGGGAAAATCAGGATAAAATCGGGAAAAATCCAAAAAAAATCGGGAAACCGATTTAAATCAGGTTTTTATCAGGCCTGTGTATAGCTCCCTCTCAAGGTCAAGATATTAGTTAAGCTATGAAACAATGTTTCTTGACTAAAATCGACCGATCAGCTATTCCCGTTTAGAAATTATATATCACAACTACATATTCTGGGATTTTCATGGTCGCAGCTACCATGTACAGCCGTAGGCAGTATTTGAAATTCATCAAAATTTACCGGGAGCACTATTACATTTTTATATTCCATTTTTCTTGAAAGTAGAAGAGTTTTAGGGGTTAAATTTTTTTAGTACTTATGATACATACACAGGGGCATCCAAATATATCAAAATTGCAAAGAATCACTATCCACCCAATTTTCAGAATTTCCCAAAACTTTGTATTACCTTTAACAGAGAGTTAGTGCTACTCACGCTCAGAACAGACGATTCCCCCCCCCCCCCCCTGCCAAAAATCTAAACTATTATTCTTTTCTTCCAAATCTTATTTCGTTAAAATTTTCAAAGGGCTCAATTTATCATGCCTATTATCCGTCACGCACATCAAATGACTTACCGGTATTCAAATCTTCAAAGTAGCTGAAGCTATTATTCTATATCTGTATATATTGCTTCAAGAAGAAAGAAATTACATTTCCCCCCTCATTTATTTATAAATCGGTCCCTCAATCAATAAAATGCCCCATCACCTTCTTCAACTCTATGGCTTCTTCACTTCCTATCATTATCATATAATTTCACTGCTCATTTGCTGCAGTCAAGCAAAATCCTTTCATCGTAAACAGGCAGAGGAAAGGCTACCCATATGTTCCATGCCCAATTTTTTCAAAACGTGCCATAATCACATGGAATTCCATATGGTACTTGAGCTATTTTAAGCGAAAGGGATAGAATAGGTAGTAGGTAGTCAGGTTCGTGAGATAGATGTACATATACACATGTAGGGCATAGGATAGGCCTTTAAGGCTATCCGCATACCACTGGTCGATTAATAGGTCTATGAATAAGAAGATTAGCTGTGCGCTGCCAGTTCTGTTCATTCCGCTTGACTGATACGTTTCAAGGTCTTGGCTGCTCACCGAGCCTTGGCTTCACACCCAATACTTCCAGGCGAATATATATCCTCAGTATGGAGCCAGAAGGGCATTAACTCATATGCCGTTTCACAGAATTAATGCCCTTCTGATATGTAGGAGGAATCGGGTGGCATTTAAGAAAGCTGATCTTTCTAGAGCTCTACCCACCCATGCTAATACCCACCATAGTTGGTTTCCTTCTACGTACATCAAGTAGCAAAAGATTGTGATGGAGATGATTTGCCATTACATTTTAAGTCAGAGCTTAAAGGTAAAAGACCAGTATTGGTAACGCCCCAATTTCAAAAAATGAAATGGAAGCTCTCATTACCAATCATGTGAAAGAATATGTTTTGACTAATACATGATGATACAAAATTTGCCGGGAAACCGCCTACTAATTCATATATTTGGTAAATTTGTTTCTCTCATGGTCGTGTGAGAGATATAGGGTAGTCCCGTATACATCTTTCTGTGTATAGTGCTTGTAACTTTACGAAGAATGGGCCAAATTTCTTATCATTTTGATGATTCCAGAACCTTGCAGATGCTAGATGCTAGATGATCAACCCTTTCTGATCGATTCCACAACGTTTCTTTCACAATTCAATCGCGTGACCATAACTGGTCTTTATCTTTAACACAAACAGGAGTATGCATGTACACTTGGGCCAGAAAATGAAACTCCACGCTCCCAAAATTGTGTGATGTAAACAGGGGCCCATGCTCACATACCTTTAAAACATTTCATTACGGATGACCCACTTGAAATATAACTGTGGAAGACCTGCATTGGTGTATGATATTTATAAATTTGTACACATTGGTCTACTAGAGCCTGTGCCCATGGCTACACCAGTGAGATCCTCCTTCTACCCCTCCCCTACCCCCTCCCATGAGTCCTACCTTGTCTTTCACCCCCCCTTTCTGATTTTCTCTTTACACCAATGCTGATGAAAAGCATATTTCAATTTGACTCCAGTAAAAGCAGTTAAATATAACAACAAGTCTTGCATTCTGAATTTACGCCAATATTGTATGGCCAACATTTTTGATATTCCATTTTTTGATGTTTTGAACAACAAAACTTGTTAAAGTTTTTTTTTTTCCAACAAATTCAAGGCTTCTTTTTAACATGACTCTGGAGGACAGGATTCTCAAATGTTTACAAATATGAGAAAGCATATAAATATCATTATACTATTATCAATAGAATGAAATATTTAGAATATCAAATAGCATTAGAGGTGGGTCGGTTGGAGTGGACTGCACTTGTTCATAGCACCAGTTTATTGATCCAAACACCAGTTATTGTGTCACAAAGAGCATGTTGTGTCCTTGACAAATGTAGCTGGAAAAACGTGAACTTGTTGAATACTACACTTTGTGTCTTGTATCATCCTACTATTACGGTACCTAGTATCAAAACTGCTTTAATTGAAAATCCACAATTATGTGAATATTCTATTCAATACCCTATTGGGAGTTGAGTCAATGTGATTTCTAAGCCGAAAGAAAGAGGGTGAGAGACCCCTACCTCCCCCCAACAAAAAAACAAAAAATTAGAAGGGGGCAGGAAAATGGACTCCCCTTAAAAAACCATAACTCTTCTTCGCCTAAGGATCCAATTATATTCAATTACATTGTATTTATTTCATTTACTACATGGTATCCAGCACTCAAAATATATTTGGGCTCAGAGAGTTCCTTTACAGATACTCCAACAACGACTGTGCCAGTCAATTCCATAAACTACATGTACATGTAAGTGAAGATTTTAACATCAACCAAACACAATACCGGTACTTAACCCTAAACCCAAACCTAACCCAATACCCGAGTGCAACCCTAACCCTAACCCTCTATCTTTGACAAAATGAAGCCCAGAGCAAATGTAGTCAGAGGATGGACCTAGGTCCATGGTCAAAGCAACTGTACAATGTAGTAACTGCACAGGGTGGCACCCCTAGACATACATGTATAGACCGTAGTACGAAGATCACAAAACCCAGAAACCCAGCCACAAACCTTTCCTAAAATAAGCCATGGCATTGTGAAATCAATTAGAATCACAACTCATGGAGCCTAGCCAACTATGGGATTCTGAACCCCGTCAACATGAATGTACATTATCTCTGACTTCTATTATTTTGTCTACCCACATTGACTGAGACTGTACAACCTACATGAACACCAAGCAGACTTTCTGACTCTTCGCTCGGTTCATTGTCGCCCCCTTTGTTTACATTCATCTATTTTCATCGTGAGTTTGCAAAACAACAAATTAGCTTTTGTGGGGGAAATTTGGAAGTCAAACCCCAGAACAGCAAACTTATAAAAGTTCAAAATTCACCTCAACAAATAACTCCCATTCAAGAGGGTCTCCAATAACAGGGGTATTCAGTTCAACCTTTTGCCCCCCTCTCTGCGAACCAAATTACAGTTTGATTTGATTGTTTGAATGCTTTGTGCTAATGAATAGAGATTGGATGGTTTGTTGATCAAACTTCCGCTGTGGCTGAAGGCGATGCTATATAATAAATAAAAAAGGCCATGTTTGGGTGACTTCAAGCTCCAATACTGGGCCAAAAGTTGAAAACAACCGATCTCGATAAGTGTATACCAGAGAAGAAAAAAATGAGAACGTGTTTTGAGTGATAAATTGTTACATGTCCCTGTGAAATGATTAAAATCAAGATTAAAATCTCACCGTTAATGCTTGTATTGAGGTGAATGAATTGCTTGCTCCATTGATATTTCAATCATTCTACATGGGAAACAAATATTTTTACATCTATTTTCACATCTCTCACAATCTCTCAAATTATCATATGCTGTGTTCCCATGGAACCGTCACAGTTCTATACTTTTAAGCCAGTGAAACTTCAAAGTTTTTAACTACGATCCACTAACAACAACATGGGTTCAACTGGCAAAGAAATTACTGCTCACAGTTTTAAACTACTTTCCTGGGAAGCAGTTGTAGTAATATATGCTGCAATAGGTAAAACTCAGTTAAGTTAATTATGTTTGCAAGGCACGTGACAACCTTCGCTGTTTACAGATTTCACATTAACCATGCAATCACTCAAAGTTTAAAATGTTGATTAAATTTCAAGTTAACACAACTAACAGTATGTCAGCATGGTCCTTCACTACAATATAACCTCAAAGTTTAAAACCATGAGCTAAACTTTAAACTTTAAAGACTTTCGTGCCAACCTACATGTAGCTATTGCCAGGGAAACTCAAGCTTCTACTTCAAGGTGTGCAGGCGGGTCAATTAATCCCCAAGGAGTTCAAATAATCATAACGTGACCTTTCCAAGAAAAATATGCAAAGCCTTACAAGAAGCATTCTGAGCACGATATCTAAACCTACATGTAGCCAACCAACAAGCACTGGTAACATCGGCAAGCGATGTAGAAAATAGTATTTTTATTCACAGGAGTTTATTTGAGATTAGTATATTTCTTAAAAGAGTAACATCAATTCTCAGTGATTGATATATCTTTACAGTTGTCCTGGTTTACAGCTCATTTCTGGTTTTAAAAGTTCCCTTTTCTTTTTTTAGTTTTCTAGAGCTCTCTTTGTGATTATAAAAGTTACATAGCCATGTTTTCCCCTCTTGGCTTGAAGAAATGCAATTGGTAGAAATGCCTAACTTGAAAAGTGATATAATCTGGAATAATTGTTCATGTATGCCATGAGAGCAATACATGTAAATGTGCTTTAAAATGTATCATCATCATCATTAACACTAATGAACACTGTAGATGTACGTCAAGTATCATAATCATTACCTAATGACACATTCTTGTTATATACATGTACATGTTGACGAGTTCTAGAAAGCCATCACATGAAATTTTCTTTGGAAATGTTAAATATGAAAGTAGAAAGAAAACACACTAAGGGTAGGAGCTACATGTATGTGTAACAGCTTTAGAAGGTGAAAAAGAGCTTGCAGTCACTGATAATGGGGCTGGGATCACCATTTATCAACTTTTTTCAAGGCAAATCTGACAAATTGGTTTGAAGAGCTTATCAACAATGCTAAGGGATTGTGGTTATAAACATCCAAGGCAATTTGTTCACAGTGCATGGCGGTCTACATGTACAACTGTATGTAGCTTGTTGATTTCTCTTGAAATGTATAAAATCCTCCTGAGAATAATGAGGAGGAAGATTGTTTAGAAGACAGCACTTAAAACTGTACCTGTATTTAAGCCTGAATAATGACTATAACCATTCTCCGAATAAATTATGTTTGTGTGTGCTAGATCACTACAATTTCATCAACTCTAGGTAGAGTTTCTGTATAGGAAAAGGAGCAATTATTATCCCATTACCATTCAATTCAATAATCTATTCATCAAACACGGAAGGAAAACAGTCAGAGGAAGAACAAATAGTTATTAAATTTCAGACTCCATTAAAATGATACATGGGGTAGTAAATCATGCAGAATCTGTCGGAGTAGACAAGATTGAAAATGCCTTCCGATAGATATGATCCACTACCCATTATCACACCAATTAAATCCCCATAGGAGTGGCTGTATCCCTATAGATACCTCCAAATGATGCCATTTATCTTCCGCAAATGGCCTTAATGACCCCATCTCCCACTTCCGAGGCGGAATGGGTCCCCTAGCTCCCTCTCACCTTTGTTATCTTTGAGATCGACGATGATGTGATGGTGATTATCCAGGAGGGTTCCCAGGATGCCGCAGTTGCCGTTGAGGGCGGCGTGGTGCAGTGCGGAGAATCTGCAGGAGGAGGAGGAATCAAGGAATGGTTGTTACGCATTGTTCATGATGAAATTTATGATACAAACCGGATGGTGGCTGTGGTAGAGAGAGTGGTAGTTGTAGAGGTAGAGGGAGAGGGAGTGGGAGTGGAAGTGGTTGAAGCAGTACAAGAGAAAGTAGTAGCTGTTGAAAGTGGGTTTGAATGTAGTAGCAGAATCAGTGGTTGGAAAAGTGGTATTGGTAGTAGCAGAATTAGTAGTCAGAAAAGTGGTAGTGGTAGTAGCAGTGATCATGAGAAAGGCTGTGTTAGGGGTAGCAGTAATGGTGGCACTTTGTAATGGAAGTGGTAGTGAAAGTGGTAATGGAAGTGGATAAGGTACGGGTAGTGATAGCGGTAGGAGAAGTGGTAAGGGTAGTGATGGTGGAAATGGTTGTGGAAGTGGATGTGTTAGGGTAGCTGTAATAGATGTAGTGGTAGTGGTGATGTAGTGGTGATGGTAGTGGTAATGGAAGTGGTTGTTGCACTGGATGATTTATGGTAGCTGTAGCAGTGATAGTGGTAGTGAAAGTGGAAGTGGTGGAGGTGATAATGAAATGATCACTGTAATTATGCTTCATCATATTAACTTAGGATATGAAGGCTGGATGCTAACGGCTGACCTGAATTCAATTAAAACCAATAATTTCATCAACTACATTACTACAACACTCTTCAAATGCATTATGATTTGTATAACAAGAATATGAGTGGCACTTTTGATTTTATCATGATTTGCAAAATTGATATGTTGCCAAGTCAAAATGAACTGGCCTTGAACCACTAACAAAAATGAACAAAAATGAAACACAAATGATATGCAATGGTATTTAGAACAAAAACTGTGTGCTTGTCGTACATTGTAGAACATTGCTCATAGAATACATTTACAGGAGATTTCAAAAATGCTAATTACATTAAAGAGGTAAGTAAATGCAAAGTGCTTTTAATAATAAAATAATAAGAATAGAACTTGATTTGGTTTTGTGCACTTGTGTTTATATTTGTCTGATCTACGATTTAATCTCGATGAACCACAACCCTTTCTATGTGAACCTGCACCATATCCCAATAAACGTTGTGTGCACTTGTGTTTTTATTTGTCTGATCTACGATTCAATATCGTTGAACCACAACCATAGATTTCTGTATGAATGTAACCTGCACCATATCCCAATAAAAAGGTTTTGTGCACTCTTGTTTCTATTTGTCTGATCTATGATTTAATCTCGTTGAACCACAACCATGTCTGTATGAATGTAACCTGTACCATATCCCACTAAATGAATGAATAGCGTTTGAAACCCTGCCCATCCAGAACACTGCAATACAAAATGACATAGCCTGAGGCAAGTAAATTATGAAACCAGAAAATGAAGTAACATGTGTGTTTATTTCTCTCTTTCTGTGCAATATTCCTCCCAGACGTTTCATTTCCTTGATCTAAACAACTTTGGAATCTCAAGTACATACCGGTAGATTGTTCCCTCATTTCATGTTTTTCTTTCTTCAGCCCCCACACCCTTCTTTTGAAAAGCTAATTTTGTTCAATTAATTTCATGAATTAATTACTATAATAGAGGAAACATCAATCATGCATGTAGCCGCAAGTCACTGGCATGCTACCTTTAATAAGTATCTTTCAGGGTCTAATTGTTTTAATTACCAATAGAAAGTAATTAATTATGAAATCAAGACAAACAAGAGCAGTAACTTGTGCCTCATAACAAGTGTTTCTCGTTTGTCTACGGTTGTAATTTGTGTTATTATGTTTCTATACCAAAGCCTATACCATTTTGTACTTAATATGTTCAAGTGTGTGTTGATAATTGATAGTACATGTATGTTAATTGATGTTATATAAATTGAAGAAACAGCCGGAACATGATTTTTATGCCATGTTCTTCTGTGCATGATCAATAAATTTGAACTTCATACTTCATAGGAAAGTGTGCACTTAACCATCCTCAATGGTATAAAGAGGTGGATTTCTTGTCAAAGTAAATATTGGCCTTCTCATTCTTTTAATCCCAAGTATAAGAATATCATAGTAAAAATGTTATATGAAAATAATTTCTCTATCAAAAAAATTTACAAGAAGAATATATTTCAAATTGCTTTAGAAAATGATAAATAAAATTTAAATTTTGAAAGAAGAACAGAACAGATTGTGAAAAGTTTAAAAACTACTGCAATTATTCCAGGCTTCTTCAGTGTTGCTTGTGTTTTGTTACTTCAATTTTTTGACAGCACATGGATGACTGAATGTACTCACGGAAACCATTCACGCTGGGCCGAACACCTCGACAGAAAAGTCTGGCAAACCCTGAAGCTGTCAAAACAATTCATCATCCTTTTCATCTTTTAAGAAATCCTTACAAATAATCCTTGAACTTCACCTTTTCCCTGCCTTCTTTCATTCTGTCGTTTTTGCCTAAATTCTTTGTTGACTTGACTTTTCTCTCGTCACTTTATCTACTTAAGCATGAAAAATTGCAATTGTCATCAATTCACACCCAAAAGGTGCAATGCATTGATGCTTGGAAATAATGATGAATTAGATGAAGAAAAAGGATATTTGCTTGCTTACCCAACATCATCTTGGAAGTTGAGAGGTGATTTCTTGGAAGACACACTCTTTCCTGCAGAGACACAAATAGAGACATTTAAAAAAAATCAGCTTTGATAGTTTATAGTTTATGTTATATCTCACACATACTGTACCAAAAATCTTGCAACACAATTGGTCAAAATGAGATCACATGGATTGGCAAATGATAGATTGTATATATTGGCGGTTAGAGTGATAGTAAAAATATCACATAATGTGATGGTCTTTTATCTTTGATGCCACATCTAGACATACAGTCACACACTAGGGTATGAAATACATGTATGCACTATTGACATTGAAATCACCATGGTACATTATGTACCGGTTAAAAAAAAAAAGTCAATCTCTTCCGTACCCCTACCCTACCACGCCCCTACCTCTTGTCCACCTCCCCCATCCCCCACTCCTTTCCTTTCCCTCAAACATACAGGGTAGTGAGGAGTACAATCGCACATTGACATCGCCATGAAATAAAAATCAGGCAATCATACTTTCATCATTTCACTAACCACCACATGGCCCCAACCAAATTGAATATCATTGCCAAATAATGACTCCATCACAAAAATATACTCTATCTGGTCATTCAAAAATCATCTCAAAAGAAAATTGGCCCTCGTCTTTTCAATTTAATCCCCCAGGCCGCGGCAGGGTAAAGCAGTTATTACCATATTACTCCAATAATACAATCCTCGGGATCTCATCGAATCACGGACGGTAAACGAGAGCCATGTCAATGTAGGAGAAACAACTAAAGATGTATTCAAATATATGTTTCCTAACAATATTGTGATTCGCTGAAATGGGACATTAATGACTGTTTTCTACACTCCACTCTCTCTCTCTCTCTCCCTCTCTCCCTCTCTCCATCTCTACCATTTGTTCTCTCTTCTCTTCCATGCATTCCCTCTCTTCGTTTGTCCATCTCTCTGTCTCTCCAAACCATATCTCTCTCCTTCCTCTTCTCTTCAATTCCCCCTCTCCCTTTGTCCATCCATCTCTCCTTCCCTTTCTCTTACATCCCCTCTCTCCCTTTGTCCATCTCTAAAGCTATATCTCTCTCCTCCCCTTCTCTTCCAATCTCTCTTTCTTTGTCTATCTCTCTGTCTCTCTAAGCTATCTCTCTTCTTCCCTATCTGTTTCATTCTACCTCCATCTCTGACTTCACGTTTGAGCACATTTCTTGTCAGGGGTGCCCCTAATAAATGTGTGCCCCTCTTCTTCTCATATTGTTTTCCTCCATTTTCTAGTGTCTTCATGTCTCCTTCTTTTTTTATCATCATTATTTCAGTCGTCTTTCATTAACGGTATATCATCTCTTCTGCTTCATATATCATCAGACTGTGCTACACCAACCGTATACTACAGTAAATACCATACATCATACATGCAAGCGATAAAACCCATTCCGCCCTTCCCGGTATATTTGATACACACAAATGTTGAAGTTTGAGCACTAATGCCACATTGTAAGTTCACCAGTGCCAAGAGCCATCGACGAGCCATTCAAAGGCAACACTAACCAAGCACATTACTAAACACCTGCAAATATGTAATTCAAATGTTGTATTTTTTTGCGCCATTCAGTCCAAACGATGACTAATCAATCCACATTCCATGTATGTTGGTATCGCGAAACGAGAGGGGAGGTCTGGCTTCCCTTTCCCCCGACTGAATAGAACATTTCACCCGCAGTTGGCATAAAATACACAACTATTGATTCTACAATAAACATTCTAAAAGCTCGACCCCCTCCTCTTTCCCCAATAAGACTGCAAATCCTTTTTTCGCCAATTCTCTACTCCACAATTGAATTGGATTTTTTCCCACACGTCTCTATTTCAAGTCTAAAAACAAATCAAGTGAGGCTGTTTTTCAGCCTGTGTACACGGCTACCTGGACCCATATTTTATGCAGGGGCTACACTCCAGATTAGTCTGCAATATTTCAGGCAAGATTGCAGGGCAACACAATACGCAATGAATATAATTGGTAACAATCACATTTATGTTCATATCTTTGCCTATCATCAAATTTTTGGAGCAATGCAAAATGTAGAAACAGAAGCAGATTCTTCTTGTATCAACAAAATATAAAGTCAATGTTTACATTTATATGTACATAGAGAAAGAATGTGAGATTCCTAAAGTTTGAATACATACATTTTTTTTAAAGGCTCAAGGCTTTATGATCGGGATCACTATCAAATGTAAACTTCATATACTGGATAAGATATTACCTCTCTTTTTGTATGCAATATCATTTTGCAAATATAGCTTCATCACGTGCATGTAGCCAAAGCAAAGAAAGAAAGAATCACAAAAGAAAAAAACATGTAGAATTGCTTCTGTACCTGAGCTGTACCTGAGCTGCACCTAGTAGTCATTTCCTACAATTTCTCCTATCAATAATACATGTACCTTCTCCCAAACCGCCTACTCAAAATTCATTGTAACTATTACAAGCTGAAGGTCATTGTCACTGTCATCGGGCAAAAGCGTCTGTATTCTAAGACTAGATGGATAGAGAGGAGGAGGAAAAATAGAAGGCACTTGACCTCAGGTGGCCAGAGCAAAGAGGTAGGATCGCACAGCAGGGCATGGGCATGAATAATCATGAGAGATCAAGGGGGGATACCCAACTATACATGTTCATGTAAGCTGCCTGTTCAGACGAGAGAGAATTTATACCCAACTTGTATGAAGAAACGTATAAAGAATCGTCATATACTAGAGAGGGCAAACACACTTCAACATTTTTAAAGTATCATATGTAGAAACATCAGTTTTTTTAAGATGAGTTGACATGAGAGCTTATCAGTCATCATCCGTGTGAACTTACCATAAGCCTGCCCAGCTGCACAGTCTCATATGATACCAGGTTAAAACGAGAAG
Organism: Strongylocentrotus droebachiensis; assembly: GCA_035222895.1. Taxonomy (NCBI): domain Eukaryota; kingdom Metazoa; phylum Echinodermata; class Echinoidea; order Camarodonta; family Strongylocentrotidae; genus Strongylocentrotus; species Strongylocentrotus droebachiensis. The sequence goes on along the minus strand of JAVYIG010001570.1, from coordinate 120,970 downwards.
GGGACCCTGATATTTTATCAAGTATTATATTATCAAAATGATGCTCAAACAAGCATTTAGTTTTAGGACAGTTTGTTCTACGCCATTTAGACTAGGAAAAGTTGATCACTTATCATATATGGCTGCTGGTATACAGCTTTTGTAAAGCTAAGCGTATACAGTGAATTTTGATAGTGTAAATGAGGGTTACATGAAGAGTGCATGATTTGGGGTACTAGAAAGGAAATGTGCGTGGAATAATACATCCATGATGAGTGCTGCGATAGATGCACCCCAAGGAGCTATGCCACCACAAAATGGACAACATCAAAATTGAATCATTCCTCTTGAAACAACTTTTCAAACTACTCGAATTTCTGTCGAGACATGCATTGCAATGAGAGAGTAAAATGAGGAAGATTGATTGTTGCCTACTGAATGACAGAGGAAACCAGCATTGAAAAAGGAAACAATTCAGTTCTATACAAGAAAAGATTGTATCTTTACTGTAAAAGTATTTACTCATTGAAGAATGATGGGATTATCGGAATGCATTATAAACAGGAAGACTGGTATTGTTAAGCTCGTTTTCCCATTCAAACAGATATAACACAGGATTGATAGGAAGTTAGGAACCAATTTGTTCCTGCAATAGGTTGATAAAAGCAAAAATAAGCACTGGTATGTCTATTTTGATCTACTAACACAGATATTCATTTTCACTTGTTTACTTGGAATTTCATGTACAAAAATAGACAATGAGGCATGTCATCATCAGCTGGAGATTGCCAAATAGCCTGCTATTTCTGATTTGGGAAATAATCTCGAAGTTACAAATCATGTCTTCATCAGCTTGAGATTCGACCTCGAAACTTGAAACTCGAGCTTGAGAAATTAGCTCAAGATATTTTGCTAAGCGTTCACGAATAGTGCGAGTCTTTGGGCTGGTGAGGACGCACCGGACAAATAGCGGGATATTTTGCAAAATATCCCAAGATATCTTGGGAAGATTATCCCGCTAACTGCAAACTTCGGGTGGATGAGGACGCAAACTATAAACTGGATAATTTGCGATCGGGATTGTTGAAAGAGCTGGATATTTGGCAATCTCAAGCTGATGAAGTCATGCCTATTGAGAATATTGCCAAAACAAATTAACCAAAAAATGTCATGAGCAATCATTTCTCACAGACCCCTGACATTGGTTCAATTTTTAAAGGCAGCAGGAAAGGAGAAAATGATTGGTCCATGATCAACAGCGCTCAAATGGTTATACATTTTAGAAATATGTAAACAATTTATTAAAGAAAACAATCACTTTATGTACTGTGAGCATAGTGGCATTTCTAAAGACTGCTGGACGGTCCTCCAAGAGATGAATAGGGAAAAAATGACTAATGAGAGGAAAGCATCACAAAAAATAGATGAAAATGAGAGAGGACATACATGCACATGTAAATGTAGGTATACGAGTGAGAACAAGAAGGATAGAAATAGAGATGGAGAGCCTGAGAAGAATAGAGAGAGAAAATAGAGAGAGAAAATGGAGAGACAAAAAGAGATAACGAGAGGATGGCAGAGAAGGGAGAGGGAGTCACATGGACTGACAAAGATGGAAAGGAATCTCCAGGCATACAGGACGAGAGAGACTGAGAAAGATAGACAGAGAAAATGGAGAGAGAGAGAGAGAGAGAGAGAAAGAGAGAGAGAGACAGAGAGACAGAGAGCATGAAGAGAGTGTCAAGTGTCTTTGGGATCTGTCCTCCAAGCTCATTGATTAAAGATGAAGCTCAACTGATTTCCATTAGTGAGTCCCACGGTCCATAATCGTTTGTTAGGAAGGCTACAAAGATGAACCCAATGATCACGACAGTTCAAAACAATAATATATATCTGTAAAGCGCTTTGAGAGGGCCTGTGGTCCTGAAAAGCGCTATATAAGAACGAACTATTATTATTATTATTATTATTAAAATGATGCCTTCTGCTGAGAGCCAGAACGGCTTGTAACTCACATCCTTGGAACACAGAATTAAGGCTTGTCATTTTAAGTGTATTAAAGCCCCACTGCACTACTTATAGCTACTTGCGCCCTCTATATAGCATACAATGCATAATCGGTGACCATTGGTCCCCCATGGTCCCCTTTTCTTATGTTAATTGAGAGCTGATTTGATGAGATAACCACATGTCAGTGACCATGCAGGCAGATCTAATCCCTCCTGGCCAAACTAGTGCAGACGGGCTTTAAGCAATATTTTATTGGATTTTACAACTTGTATAAAATTTACAGATTGGATTAAAAAAAGCAATCGTACATGAAGCCCTTCTGACTCTTGGAAGATGCATCTGCTAATCATTCAGTCGCTGGGAACACGGCACAAGGTCAGGGCAGAGGCCATAGACAACACAAGAGACAGTGAAAGGCAAAGAGAAGCAGAAATACAGGAAACGATATTAACTACATAATATGGGCATATGCTGAGAAACTCTCCATGTACGAGGAAGCAAAGGTCATCTGAGGTCACAGACTGTCTAGGAGCACCGAAGACAGGTGCGCATGGTAGGGAACCCAGGGCCTGAGATGACATTTGTATTACATGTGATTGTTTGTACAGGGCAAAGGTGGAGATAAATATTCACTCAATTTGGAAATTGGGGATGGCAGGATTGATGAGGAGGAGGAGGATGGTGGCCTGATGAGGGTGGTTTCCATGGTGATGACAGTATGATATACAATGTACTGTGGCAATGAGTGAGATGATGAGGTGAATGATGATGATGATTTTGCCTCTTATTTTTTTCTGGTTTCTTTCTTTCTTCTTATTTGTTTTGTGGGGGTTATATGGCGATTGTGATGATGATGATGAACTTGATGACATTCCCAGTGATTGCAAGGAGAAAATCTAATGGTATAGGGCCTACAAGGGGTCTACAGACAATAGTAACTTTGTTATTTATCAAGGAAATCAATATACAATATAAATTTGTAATTTTGATGAAGAAAACAAATTATAAGATTGACTGAATGGCTGGACACCTCCGGAGGTCAAAGAGTGCCATCATATCATGGAGAGGCGATCCAATATGTGATTTTTTATACAAATCATTCACTTTCCTTCCTTTATGCCTCGAGCATCCATCTTGGTGGATAATATTTAGGACGTTATACTATTACTAATCCTAACTTACTTACTTATGCATGGATCATGTATGGAGATACACTTCAGAATCTTATACTGTTTATTGAAGCTACATGTCCATGTACCTGCTCTTTAGTATATTTTACAACATAAATAAAACAAGCAAGCGATGCATTAACATTTTCAAAAGACTTATGTTTATTTTACCTACCAGTATGTGTACATTACATTTACTAGCATGGTAGCACCTCTGATAATCTTTAAAAAAAAAAAAAGATAAAGAAGGCCTACTTTGAAGTCAAGATACATGTATATGTTGACTGACTTGGACAACTACAAAACACTTCATTATAAATTACATGTAGATTTTGGGTAAATCTATTCAATCAAGACCCTTTGTACTAAACACCTACATGTATATTGCCAAATCAACAAGACATTCCTAACTTTGTGAAAATGGCTTAAAGACTGGTGGGTGTAGAAACGTTTTAAGTCCCGTCATTTTGTGGATTTGTTTCGCTTCTTGGTTTGTTCAGAAACAGGGATTTGCTTCACTTCTTCCCAAATATTTCCCCTGGATTAGTTGCTTAAATGATTTTAAAGCAGCGTTTTTTGTGTCTGGATACTTTAGTAATGTCACATTGGACCACTAATTGCAATCTTTTCCCACTAAAGTTGGTGGAATTTCAATGAACCAAGAAGCCAGATAGGTAAAGCCCCCATATCCCAATATAAAAGAAAAGAATGCAACAGATAGTTGGAGGAATGTTGCACTTACAGCACACCTTCATGCCACAGAATTTTTACAGCAAGAGTTTAAGAATAATTCATGTTTGGATGCAGAAGGGCATTAAATATCTACAGTATTCCTTGAAATAAAGTAGACACCATAAGTACAAGATTTGCTAACATCCTTCTGGCTCCAAACACATGAATTGACCATAAGTTATGAACATACAACAGTACATGTATAAAAGATTTGACTTAAAAGATGGCATGAATGCAGTTGAATTTATCTGACTTTAATAGAATTCTCCTCCCCCCCCCCCAAAGATTAAAAAAAGGCTGAAAAATCCCCAATAGTCTAGAGATAAATGATCACATTTAATAATGGTCCGTAATTATGTGCATTGTAAAAGATCCAACATCCATTTGAACTCACAGAAATGCAGCAATTTACATTTCTAAAGCATTGCTCTGTAGATGCAAGTAGGCAGCCAATTATATACATGTACATGTACAGTATGTAGCCTTTATAAATGAAACCATCAAAGTTCCTTGCTAGAAATGAAAGTTTCTTGAGACAGAGACATTTATGTTGGGTTTTTTTTTCTTCATAAGAGGCAATGGTATCACAGAATCTGTTGAGAGCTAGAAAATCGTTAACTTAACTGTTAAAGAATACAATATGAACTAGAAATGCAATCGTGTCACAACGATGTGCGTGCAATGACGCCATGTTTCTACGTGTCAAACGAAGGAGCTACTCTCGGAATATCCAGATCAATATGTAAGAAGTCTGTAGCTTCTGTGATAGTGGAGAAAGGTAGGGCGAAAGAAAGGTCACCAAAACGGCCAGAAACGAAAAAAATGGTGCCTTGACGGTCACGCATGAGGGTTTCCGGAGAACGAAGAATTAAGTGACCTTGAAGGAATGCTAGAGACTACGCCTACGAATTTTGAAGGGAATTGGAGTAGAGGAAGGGATCTAGAAAGGGCTCGCAAGCACTGCGTGCAAAACCAATAGGATTTGTTGCATGATGAACATGTTGCGACGCGTGCTTTGGCACGAACGGCCGCCCATACTAACACAACCGAATAACAGTCTTAAAAATGACGTCATAGCCGATACGTGTTATAATTGGGCGGAAACTCGGCGGAATTCGTATAGTGACCCTTGTTCAAATGTGATTTACTTACAATTTTCTGTGTGAACATATACCATACTTGGTATCATTCGAAAGGGCACTTCATTGTGGTCAGTTTGACACCATTGTTAACTGCGCGCAATGTATTGCGCGCATTGAACGCGCTATTACGTAATCCATAGAAAATTCATCATTTTTGGCGATAACTTTGCGCTGACATATTCGAATTTTACCAAACTTTATAAACAGTTGTCACGTATATGGATACATATGTCTGCAAAGTTTCATTGATGTAGGTATTACGATCGCCATTTTAGAGCAAGTTGAAGTTATTTCTCAATTTTCTTGAAAATGGCGAATTTGGAGGGCAATTTTCTCAAATTTGGTCAGTGATAGGGTATATAATTTTGTATATGGCTGGAAAGGGCATATCTTCAAGTATCTAAATCCAAAAAAGGGTACGGGTTTGCCAAGCCATTATGGATATACGGCCACAGACAGAAAGCCAATTCCCAGAACTTTAGAGGGCGCTATTTATGTTGTGCAAAGCTATTGGAGCGTGAAATTTGGCATGGCTATGTGCAATTATGAGATAAAGATACTGTGAGATTTAAATACAAAACGGAATTCATATGAGAAAGTTATGGCAGTTTTAGATTATTTAGGGGTCCATTTTTCAAGAACTTGAGAGATTTTTGACGGAGTCGGTTTTAGATTTGAATTTCGAGTATGAAGATGGCATTTTGAAGGTCAAGTCATGTGTTGCAGATGAAAGAACATCTCTCAGACTATCTAGAGGAATTTGTTAGAAGTTTGTAGGATCAAGGATAGTGGAGATAGGAAGGAAGATATAAAGGCCTTAAAATGGACCAGAAACGGACAAAATGGCGCCTGGACGGTCATGCATGAGTGATTTCGAAAATCGAAAAAGTAGGTGACCTTGATGAGATGCTAGAGATGATGCCTACGAAATTTGAAAGGAAAAGGACTTGAGGAAAGGACCTGGATAGGAATAACAAGCACTACGTGCAAAGCGAATGGGATTCCGGACGACAAGAAGAGGAAGACTAGAAATGCAATCGTGTCACAACGATGTGCGTGCAATGACGCCGTGTTTCTACGTGTCGAACAAAAGAGCTTCTCTCGGACTATCCAGAGCAATTTGTACGAAGTCTTTAGCTTCTGTAATATTGGAGACAGGTAGGGCGAAAGAAAGGCCTCAATAGTGACCTTGATGGGATGGTAGTGACTATGCCTACGATGTTTGAAAGAAATTGGGATAGGGGAAAGAACCTAGAAAGGGCTCGCAAGCACTGCGTGCAAAAACAAATGGGATTAGTTGCATGTTCGTCATTGCAATCAAGATCGTTCTAGGGGTCAAAAGCGTGAACCCGATTTGCCCCATAGACAATGCGTGTAATGCATGGGCGGAAAACGTACAGGATCTGTATTATGACCGGAGTTAAATTGTTTTTTCTCTCTCTATTTATGTCTCTTTATGGGCCGTATATGGTATCATTGGAAAGAAAATTTCATGGTTGTTATTGTAAACTACTCTCTTTATTTCTATGATAATCCAATCGAAACATGTGATGTAAAATAGATTTAAAGGACAAAATGGCGTCTTAAATGGCCCCCTTGACTAATTCCAAAAATCCGGTCACGAGGTGCCCTGCGTATTGCATCTCGGAATGTCATTGCAAATTTTCAAGGAAAAAAAAGGATGTTTAGGGGGCGAAAAGTAGTCTGAAAAAAATGACGTCATGGCCGATAAGTGTTATAATCGGGCGGAATTCGTATAGAGACCCTTGTTCAAATGCGATTTACTCACAATTTTCTGTGTAAACATATACCATACTTGGTATCATTCGAAAGGGCACTTCATTGCGGTCAGTTTGACACTATTGTCATCTGCACGCAATGTACTGCACGCATTAAAGGCGCTATTACGTAATGCATAGCAAATTCATCATTTTTGGCGATAACTTTGCGCTGACGTTATTAAAATTTACCAAACTTGGCAGACAGTTGACACGTATATGGATACATGTGTCTGCCAAGTTTCATCGAGTTAGGTTTAAAGATCGCCATTTTAGAGCAAGTTGAAGTTATTTCGGAATTTTCGTGAAAATGGCGAATTTGGAGGGCAATTTTCTCAAATTTGGTCAGTGATAGGGTATATAATTTTGTATATGGCTGGAAAGGGCATATCCTCAAGTATCTAAATCCAAAAAAGGGTACGGGTTTGCCAAGCCATTATGGAGATACGGCCACAGAGAGAAAGCCAATTCCCAGAACTTTAGAGGGCGCTATTTATGTTGTGCAAAGCCATTGGCGCGTGAAATTTGGCATGGCTATGTGCAATTATGAGATGAAGATACTGTGAGATTTAAATACAAAACGGAATTTATATGAGAAAGTTATGGCAGTTTTAGATTATTTAGGGGTCCATTTTTCAAGAACTTGAGAGATTTTTGACGGAGTCGGTTTTAGATTTGAATTTCGAGTATGAAGATGGCATTTTGAAGGTCAAGTCATGTGTCGCAGATGAAAGAACATCTCTCAGACTATCTAGAGGAATTTGTTAGAAGTTTGTAGGATAAAGGATAGTGGAGATAGGAAGGAAGATATAAAGGCCTTAAAATGGACCAGAAACGGACAAAATGGCGCCTGGACGGTCATGCATGAGTGATTTCCAAAATCGAAGAATGTAGTGACCTTGATGAGATGTTAGAGACTATGCCTATGAAATTTGAAAGGAAAAGGACATGAGGAAAGCACCTAACTAGGAATCACAAACACTACGTGCAAAACGAATGCGATTTCCTGACGATAAGGAGGAAAAGGAGGAAAAGGAGAATATTAATGGGGCAGAATGTGAACGAAAACAAGGCAATGACGAAGGGTCGTCATTGCAAAGAAGTAAGAATATTAATAATGTGAACGAAAACAAGGCAATGACGAAGGTTCGTCATTGCAACTAACCACTTTCTGAATAAATCTTTGTAAAAGGACAGTGAAAAACCGACACTTTGGGAGTGATGCTGGAGTATTTAATTTGTCTCATTGAAAAGGACAAAAAGAGTGAACGAGAGAGAGAGAGAAGGGGGGGGGGGGAGTCAGGAAGAAAGATGAGAGGGAGGGAAAGGAGAGAAAAAAGAGAAAGAAGAGAGATTGATGCCATTAGCCACGTACATTTGCACTTTAACGCCACAATGGATTCTCTCTAAAGACCGGGTTATAACAACTTTACAATCTGTTGTATGTAAAGTGTCAGGCATGACATGTGACATGCAAGTTCTCTTAACGAAAAACCTTGCAAATCAATCCAATTAATCCAGCCTTTGTACCAATCTATGGCACATCAAGCAGTATGAAATATAAATCACTTCGGGAGGGCCCGTCAATTCTAAAGATGCTTGCACAAACTGATGCAAGTGGCACCAAAACGGGACAGGATTACCTCGAAAATTTCCAGGACTTATCTTTCTCTTCTTTTTTTACGTGGACGGTCTGTGAAGAAAGATTTTTAATCCTTTTATAGAATGCCAGCAGGCAAGTTACATGTAGGAGTGTGTGTGTGTGTGTATGTGTGAGCGGGGCACCTCAAGTAGTTCTACGCTATAGAAACTGAGCGAGTCAATACACTGGTGTGGTTTACCTCTGTATTTAAGAGGTGTGCATGCCTCGTGGGGCCTCTCGCTGAGAAAGACTTTAATTTTGGTGACAGCCCCCCTTGAGCCATTATCATACAATGCAGTGGGTGGAAAACCAGTTTCAGAACAGTCTCATGATCTAAATGCACTCAAATCTGCCTTGCTTGCATGATAGGCATTTAATAAGCACGGTCGACATGCATGAAAACGTTTCTTTCTCCAGCCTCAACCCTATAGCCCCTCTCCCTTCTCTCTCTCTCTCGCTCTCTCTCTCTCTCTCTCTCTCTCTCTCCCAAAACTTGTTTCCTTCTCTCCCCTCTTTTAAGTCCAAAATATCATCTTGATTACTAAAATGCATTCCTCAATAATCTAAATGCAAGTTAAAAATATACATTAAAATCTCAGCTATCTTGATGCACATATATGATAATATATTATAATATGAATCCTCTTTAAAGTTTATACCAGTAAACACTCATCCTAAAACCACCACATAATCCTGTATTTCCTGCATTGCTCTCTCAGACATATGATCCATGTATAAATGTACTTGAGAGTCACTGATCACGCTCATCCATGAACTAGTGGAGCTTCAAATTTATGGACAGGATGACCTATAGATGCAAGCTTCATATTGCCTTCTTAACAAGCTCTCCCAACCTGCATCAATTTCAAACACCATTGTGATGGCTTTACAAGTAACACACCCTGACCAATATACATGTACTATCACTCTTGATGGGTATAATTTTACATAATATACAAGACATTAACAGAATCACATGTACTTAATTATAACCCAGGTGATTATTAACAGAATTACATGTACTTAATTAAAACCCAAGTGATTATTCCCAGTACCATCACTCATTAATCAATTTCTTAATCTCCTAATTCTTGATCCAGCATCTTTATCAAATTAGTGAGCGTCATCTTGTTAATGTTAATAGTGTTTGGGGGATCCTACATGTACATGTACGTGTATAAGTACAGTATCTACATTTTACTGGATTCGCTGAAAGATTTTAATACACTTACAAAATTTACACCCCTAAATAGGTTTCCAGAGATTTTTTCAGTCCAAAAATACTAATTTCTGATATCAAACTGATCTAATATGCCATGTGCTCATGCATGCATTTTATTACATTTTATTCATCATCTGCAGAGAGCTAAAAGGGCATTTAACACAGGGTTAATAAAGCCCTTCTGGCTCTCAACAGAGGACTTATCTCACAAACCAATTAAATTAGGAACTAAAAAATCAATCATTGCTAAATTTACTAAGAAGAGATCTTCCCGGTCTACTGCCTGGCTCAGAGCCTGTACTCCTTCTATTCAGGAGTGCTTTTAATTAAGCGCAATTCCATTCACTCCATCGTCTTCTACACCAAGCAAAGAGCAATTTGACTCATTAGCCTAATGCCTGAGTTTCAGTCATCTCGGTGAATTGGATTATTAGGCTGGCGGAATCAGTGTCATAGAGAAAGAGAGAGGGTGCGAGAGAGGATAGATTTAATATTCTCGGTTGTCACATGGCGTTCAATCTCCACTCAGTCGTATGCTGGCAAAATCGCAACTCTGCACTCTGCGCACGGGATGGGTTGTGTATACGAACCGGCGCAGGATTTAATCTGACAGGTTCGTCGTAGAGAAAAGGGTACATGTTGCTATGGATTGTATGTGCATGAGAGACGTGCAGATCTTTGCACAATGCACATGAATGTTAAATGCCATATCCAATCACAAAAGCGATATATGACATTCCACTTTTTAATTGCAAACTTGCGAGAGGTTGAGGTATGATGCCAATTGGTTTTCCATCATCATGGTCCCATCGGCAATATGCTCGGTTCACCACAACACAATGTCGTCAATAAACACCACAGGCATAATTCATACAAAGCAGGCTGACATTACAATATTTGCTCTGCGTTACATTCTGGTGATCTACAGGTACATACTGTAAATATCTACAAACGGAGAATTCTATATTTTCTAAAGGAAAGGAAATTGGATCTTCAGAAAGAAAACTCCCCCATTCAACCTCACAGCGGTAATAATAAACAGGCTCAGGATCTTCAAGAGCAGTGTACAGGTATACTGTACACTGTAGCTTTGGAAAGCTCTATAAATTGATACCTGTGGAAAACATACAATGAGCTAAAAAGTTGCCATGTGGAAATTGCTGTTTTACGATACATCCCAAAAAAGCTTTCATGAATAAAGAAGTAATTTTCACACCTCATCATAGAGAAAACCATGTACATGAAACCTACTGTACATACAATGAACAAGTTATATAAACCATCATTCACTCTGATTTATGCATGTCATATTTGCTCTATTCTTTTGTCATACCACCATTAAAGTGTCAAGAATATTTACCATGAAACTCAGTCACTTGGCTACATGCAAACACTCGCTACATTTGTGAATGCACTACACGTCCCCCCCCCCCCCCCCCCCTGTATCAAGACGTTTCGTTGGGGAGCACATGCATGCATATAAATTGCAATGCATCACTGGCAGACGATAACCATTCCAAACAACTTGCTTTTAATATGTGCGCATTAGGCAACATAATCACATGTACTCGCAGGTATTTACTCTGCCTTCATACTCTGCTACAGATTTTCTCTTTCTTTCTTTCCTCCTGAAGTCATCCAGACAACCAGGGGGGCATTTCACAGAACTTGTCATCAGTGCCAAATGACAGTTTTTGTTATAAGCTACTGAAATCCTTGCTTCTGATTGGTTATCAGCAGATTTGTCGCTGATTTTTTTCATTTGTCATTGAAAAAAGGCTTTGTGAAACGAGCCCCTGAACATCAGTCAAGCTTATCTCTCGAGCCATCGCGAGGTATTTTGGGCTATCTCAGAACGCCGCTGAATTTCAGATGCCGGAGCATACACGTGCATACTTCTAGGGGCCCCCCTTGCGACCGACCGACCGACACGGCAGTATGCAGTGTGAGTGATCCCCCGAGGATAAAGCCAATAGTCTTCTACGATTACATTTACGCTGCTAAATAATAACATATTCAATATCCTCATATATAAACCATGACCAGTGCGAGCCAGGGTCTCTCCAATCAAATACTCTAGAATAAACACGTTTTGTTTTCTTTGCCCAAAGGACTACTGATAACCTGAAGTAGTTACTTTAATACTTTATTAGATCAAGAGTATCAATTTTACAAGTAACCTTTGAGTACACCAAGAAGCTACAATGTTCAGTAGGGGGGTACATGTTGTTCTTTCTGGTTGAAATAAATACAAATATGTCATTGTATACTATGGTTTGTGGTGATCAGCCATTGGAAACATACTGTAATACCGTGCATGTAGATGTAGGAGTCCAGCTTTGGGTCTCGGCGACTAATAAGGCTGTCAGATACATGTACAACTCTAAAGCATTTTTTTAAACATTCAATACTAGCAACATTAACTGGAAATATTTAACCTTCATTGACAATGTTTATCAAATTGGCCCTATCTGGTAAATTTATGAGACTGGTTGCTACATGTCCATATTCAAGGGCAACACTCCATAAACTCAAACTCAAACTCAAAACTCAAACTCAACTCAAACTTTGTTTGGCTCACTACAATACAAAAAGTGTCAGGTTCAATTTCTGATTTACTTTTGTTCAACTCTTGTACAACTCCTTTTCAAATTCTGATCAAATTCTGTTCACCTTCTTTAGAACTCTTCTTCAACTTATGTTCGAATTCTGATCAAATTCTGTTCGAATTCTGATCAATTTCTGTTCGACTTCTTTTCAAATTCTGTTCAAATTCTGTTCAACTTCTGCTCATCATCATGCTATATTCAATACACACATGTCTTGTTCACAAGTTTCTGTCCAGACCTGGTCATCACTGAACCACAATCAAGGGGGCTCTTTAAGATGTGGAAGTATCACAGGAAGATGGGTACATCAAAGCCCAATTGGATAACCTTTTCATGTTTGGCACACCATAAATCAGGGATGTTTACTATGGGGAACTCCACACACAAGGAATAACAAATAAGGGGTGCTTTCACACTGCACCAGTGTAACAGAAACCCCTGTATAAATGAGCCTGGAGGGCTCATCAAACTATCATATTACATTTTTAATCCCTTCACAGTATCCATAAATATATATACTACCGGTACTCCCCCTTAGATTATGGATATGGTGGTTGTTTAATTGAAAACAATATTCTTATTCTCAAAAGTATACATGTAATTCCCTATAAATGGGCCTTCAAATATGATTTTAAACTTTTTCAATCATTTGTTTTGATTTCTTTTTCGTTCATACTATAAAACTGTACAGTCATGTAAAAAATCAAATGAAAATATGTTACATTTCTCAAGTACCAAACTAGAACTAGATATTTATTTTATATTGTATTGGTCTAGATACGTACAAAGTAGTGAACTTGGTAAAACACATGTGGTTAGCAGCCTTTTCACACACAGCTAAAATTCATCGTATCTAGAGATGATTAGAATCATCGTAAAGTTTTAAACATGTTTATAGACAAAATTTCCCAGTGTGAACATCGTTTATACGATGTTGGGATAGATACGAAGTCGCGATCCATACGCCCCTAAAAGCAGGCTGCAGATACGAAGTTCGTATCTAGTGAGCTTGACATTTTGTGTGTGAAAGGTTATTCGTGTTTAAACGTGTTTAAACTGAATGGAGCGTGCGCTTTGATTGATGTGACATGACCTTCAATGCGCAATGGCACTACTGCGCATTTTACGAGCAGTAGTTAATCACGAAACGATTAACGATCGCACCGACATTTCTGTGTGTGAAAGGCTCGTGATTAGTTTAAACACGTTCGAAACACGTTTATACTAGTCATGTTTATAGAATTTTAGCTGTGTGTGAAAAGGCTGTAGGTCTACTCTGCATGTATTTCTGATGGGAAACTGTCTACCTCAAAGACAACTATACATGTAGATGGACATTGGACACTTTCTCTCAAGCGTTCATGTACAAATGTGTATCATCAGGGGCTAGGGCCGACATATACAGTAGGCTCCTGATGTAAACAACTATCCCTCTGACCTTGTGTACAAGTCTTGAAGGTCAATGATGTATCAACCCTAGGGCTGAAAAACTGAAAATGATAATTGCGCATCATCCAAAAACCCTAGGCCTCTTAAATCAATGTGACCATCATCAAAACATGGACCCTACCCTACCCTACCATGATCATCGTAAACAAGCACAGAGCAATGATGCAGGGGTTCTTCAGCTGAGGAAAGTGCAAGGAGGCCTACACGGTGGAGCGCAGATGTCCTCATGGCTCACGATGATAATGAACTTCCATGACTTGCATCTTGTTCCTTGTACAAGATGTGAAGGTCCCAAACCCATCTTGATTCTGGTATCCAAGCAACCAAAATTTGGATGATGGTATTTGCAGCTCGGGTCTTGTCGGGCTGTCAACTCCGCGAAGTGCCTCTGGATGTGATGCAACGGCCTGCAAAGTCATTACCAAAAATGTTCTGGAGGGTGTGTACAGTCACATACATTACATGATTGAGTATTGGTGATGCACTACTGCAATTTCAAGTACTTTCATGTTTTTCAGAGTATACTGTACCTCCGGCCTTCTCGAATCATGTTCAGAGATTCAGAGAGCCTTTGTATTTCAGGAAAGGTATGGTCTCTTTTATACAATTTCTCTTCTTATCCCTCTACAGAGTATATAATCTTCTACATATTACAAACAAAAAATTTTAAAATACATGTACGGGCCAAACTGCATCATCATAGCATATATACAGTTAAAAAAAACTAAAATGGCAAAACTTGGTAAGAATATGAATACGGTAACTTAGTTGTTACCTGTACATGTTTAGACCTACAGTGTATGTATTCCATGACAACAACAACAAATGATTTTCGAATCTCAAATTGAATAATGAATTGATTGAAATAGTTACATGTATCGGTACATGTATACGTACATGAACATATATGTTACAAAGAGTATGATATCAAACAACATTGTTTACATTATGATGTGAATAAAATACTGAAATCATTTTCACCTGAATATATTATTTCTTACAATAAAAACATGCAATATCATGGCGCCAATGTGAACAGTCTCTGCGTGTTAGCATTCAGTCCAGCAGAATAATTCCATTACATGATCAATTGTACTCCATCATTTCAGAGATAGGAAAGATCCACTTTCAAATTACACAAGTACCGGTAGTCGGACGCCTATCGTCCTCCCCACAGGTTTGCAATGAGTGATGCAAGCCTGAAGTAAGGTTATTCTAATTAAGCTCATCAACCATAGCGGATATTTGTACAGAGTGGGACATTTCCATCCATTGATATCTACAGTAGCCTAAAATGGGACGTGGTGATTCTGCTCGCATCCCAAATAAAAGAATCAAGGAGAAAGCCTTGTTCGCTTTTCATTCAGACGACACATGTGATTGAAGAAAAATTGAGTGCCTACGTACTCTTATTGGAATTCGATACTTTGAATATCTTTCGAGAGATGAACGAAAGAACTGTATCATAAAAGTACTGCAAAGTCTTTATGCCCAATTGTAATAGGCCTACAGTTGTACTGTATATCCTATTTTTACATGTAGGATATGGTGTTGACAATTTAAAATAAACTCAATTTAACAATTAAAAGCTGAAAAGCTAATCAACTTTGCTACCTCAAACTTCTGCAAATTGTAAACAACCACACTGTTCCATTCTTGCAGCAGAATTTTTTTAAACAAATAGTATGAATTCAGGGTTCTAGTTCAATTTTTTTTTTTTCCCTGAGCAAGAAACTTAATATAATTCTTTATCATTCACAGGGTTAGCAAGTGTATTGAGCAAAGTTCCCCCAAGTTCAATATGAGAAAACAAAAAAAATCCTTGAAAAAAAGCTGGCCGAGGAAGCCAAACTGTTTATGATCACATGCTATTTTTGTGCAGGAAATGCCATAAATCACTCCAAATGTTAACACAGTGGACTTTACAAAGTACTGTACCTTACTATTTATCAACTCAACATTCAGATCCCTATACAACAGTGACCTACATGTACATGTACAATCATGTACATTTACATAAAGTGTAAAGGCCTAAAGTTGTACTTCTTTCAGCCCACCGCACAATACACGATCCAACTACAATTCATATTCAGAAACAAATAACACAATTGATGTATTCATTGGATGTGTGATTTACAGCAGTATTACATTAATGTAATGCATACCAATGACATTGATGTGAGCAATTTCTCTCAAAATTCAATTTGAATGTCAAAACATCCTCGTAAACAAATCAATGACCTAATCTAGGACAACGAATCTTGAGCAACCCAGATAGAGCAATCGGAATGACCCAATCAAATACCAGAGGCAATTTTATCCGACCAATCTCCTATAATTTACGTGCATGGGTTGGGTATCAATATCGTCCAAGGCATAAAAGACAACATGAACTTGCTTCTCATGCTATGTCTTTGCCATTTTAAAGGTACATGTACTATGTCCCTTTTGCAGCCAACCTTAAATTCTTTAGAACTTTGCAGGAATTATGAATATGTCATGTATGTCCTATCTGTGAAATTTAAACGTTAGCAGTGTCCTCATATCCAAATTATTATGCAAGGAAACCTGTTTACTTGCTAGACTTCACTGTCAGACACTATTCAGTGACTGACTGGCTTTTTTTCTTCTTTGGTAATAACATACATGAAAAGAGTTGTAAAGGGTACATGAGCATTTGTCTACATCAATAACCCACTTCTTGTGATGGCCAAGATTAAACTGATTGAATCTTTGCGCAGCATAAAATGTATGACCATTCGGTACAATTGTCTGAAAATCAAGACTATTACTTTTGGGCTCTATAGCCCTAAAGTCGATTTGACAACTAATAGTCATTATTTTCCCACTTGAAGACATTTTCAAGCCCCACCTTTTTTAGGGAAGTTCTAAATAAGTATATTATCTTTCAAATGCAGTTGGAATTTAACTTTTTCATTTTTTTTGGCCTGCAAATGGGACATACATGTACATGTAGTACCTTTAATAGGAGAGGGTAAAAGAGGGGGGGGAATGTGACAGTGGAAGCTTTCAAGCAAGTGCACATTTTATCCTCATCTCTGATACCTGATTTATGAGAATGCCTGGCCCGTCATACTTGATAAACTGATTCATAAAACATACAATCCTCACAGGGACCCAATTACTTCAATACCCCCAATGTTCTGACGACAGCAGCGGGTTGATTGACTGAAATTGTCTCTGGTATCTGCTAGTGAGGTCTAAAGACTCTGTATGCTTTTTCTCTGTTCATTTTTCTGGTGGCCCTTGTCTTCGAAGAAAGTGTACATTTACACAATGGAAGACCTACTGGCAGCAAATGAGAAGGCTCTTCAGTGTGCAAAAGCTTGGCAGAACATTTGAGATCAGGGGGGTGTTTCACAAAGATCCTAAGTAGAACTTAACTCTAAGTTGGACTTAAAAATTATGGAAAGCCATTAGCATCCTTGAAAACATTTTGTAAAAGTTACTTTAAAAGACATAAAATGTTGATTCAAATTATTCATATTTTCTATTATCATGAGAGATTCTATGTTCTTGATGTGGAATTTATAAAAAGTCTAAAATACTTGGAATTTCTGCTTTTGAATATATTTCATTTTAAGGCTCCAATGGCTGTCCATAATTTTTAAGTCCAACTTAGTGTTAAGTTCTACTTAGGATCTTTGTGAAACACCCCCCAGATGATGGACACAAAAGAAGACACAATGGATACAGAAAAGATCTTAACCAATTGCATGTTTAATACAGGAACTGGGTCGTCCCTGGATTAAGCCTATCGGGGGAAAAAGGATTCATATTTCAAGATCCCTTTAGAGATGACGAACAGAATACAGATTATTCCAGATACTGCTCATACATGTACAGTATGAAATGAAAATGTACTGTAGCTTGTAGGCCTACATTTCGTTTCTACCACATGGGCAAAACAATCACTATTCAAATATGTGTATTAAGACAATACATGTTTAAGAAACAATGTCTCCTTTTCTGAATTTGTAAAGTGTAATTGATTTCTTTATGAACAAAACAAAAATGATATCAAGTAGACATACATTTGTGGATGAAAGCTCCAAATCTGTTTGGTTCAGTATTTTGCTTAATTACTGCTCTCACAATGCTTCAAAATATTATTCATTCATAAAAATGTAGAAGTCTTGCCCAACAAATACAATCGTCAAATGAAAATACAATTCTCTGTAATTTGTACAGACAGTGTACACGTAGACATGACTAAAGGTTCGACGGATAGTCAAATATGTATACTGTACATGTGTACATGTATGTACTTTCATGAACTTTATAATCTTTAAAAAAGTGGGTCACTCACTTCACCTTTTACTCCATTATCACAAGAGGATTAGAGGAAAGAGACTCTCTAGTCTCTATTGTTATTGATCTCAACATTTTTGAAACTTTTAAGGAGGTACATGTACATATGTACATACCTACAATAATACATGTACACTGTACATGTAATATGACTTACACTGTACTTGTACATTTTCTTGCCTATTAATACTGAACACTGTAAATCATAATCAATGTTTCTTTTTCATTTCTTCCAAGTCCTCATAAAAAATAGGATTGGAACATACTGTACAGGTATTTGAATGAGATAATGTCCCCTTTCCAATAATTTTATTCCTCTGACCCTCTTTCAAGGGGAAAGAGTATTTTTGTTTGTGTCCTGGTCATTTTAACTCACACAACATTAAAATGAAATGTACAATGTAAGGGTCATATAATGTACATGTACATGTACATTATATATATCCCTGAACAGCAATAGGGTCTTTTACATGTACCTGCCCGCAGAATTCACTTCAAGAAGACTTCTTTTTACATATTTCATCATTTATGAAGAGTAACAAATTCATTACCTTACATGTATTCTTGGTTTGATTTACATGTACAGTATGCCATCACATCAGCCTTAAAATCTGTTTAAAACAGAAACTGGATTTTAAGCTCTGAATAACAGTTTCAAATTATTCAGCAATGAATAACATCCAGTAAGTTTAATCACATACAAAGACTCTGTCTGTAGCATCACCCCAGACTCTTTTATTACAGTGTGAGGGCACTCATTCATCGTTGCTGTGCGATACATCTGCGTAATGCCATGCGGCATATTTCTACCCCTTCTCTTTTAAGATGTTTAACCATTGATACATCATACCTCTGCATCCCTCTAAAGAATTCCTCTCTTGGCTGGCTTATACTGCTACTGCACCTGTCCCTCCAAGGGGATACAGTTCCTGCAATTCCTTCTCTTCTTAATAGCTGTGTTCATATTAAAGATTACCTTTCCTTAGGGTAGACAACAATTCCAGCAGCATACTTCACATCAGCAAATCTTCTAGAGATGTCAAAATGATAGAATATTTCCTTCATCTAGAGGTAATAAGTAATGCTCAAATTATACCGGGGGAAAAGGGGTAAGTTACAAAACACAATGTACTGTACCTACTGCTAATTACTAATGTGTAAGACGGTACATTGTATACAGTACATCTACATGTATCTGTATATGTTCATTTATTGTGGAGCAAGGGATGATTTGCCCCTTTAAACAAAAATGTAAATTGCAAGTCTCCAAATACATGTAGACCCAAAAGTTCCATTCTTGGACACAAATTCATGGTCAAAAAGTTGATGAGAGGAGTCCTCAAGAAAAATACATATTCTGAAAGGATTTGCTGGTCATTCCTGAGGACAATGGGTGACCTCCTGAGGAGGCATTCAATGCTTTTTCTTTTTCTTTTTTGCTACATGTACAGTGTAAACTAATGATTTTTCTTGATCAGGGAAACACCTCCTTTTGAGCTATGAAAATGCATACACAATTTACAGTAGTACAAGTTTCTTACAGGTAAAAGTTTTTCACATTGCATTTTTGTAGTTCAAATAAAAGGTAAGTATGCATGTACGATGTGTGCACTTTATGTTGGACGATGTGTTGACACTTGACAGCTCACAAGAACTTTCCCATAAAAATCCTGTTCTTACTGCAAAACTTCCCAAACTTGACAGATCACAAGAACCTTCCTCTCAAATTCCTATTCTTACTACACCCAAAAGTCCTGTTCTTACTCAGTACACAACTTCGAATTCCTGTTCTTACTTCACAACCCCAATTCCTGTTCTTAATACACAACTTCAAATTCCTGTTCTCACTAAAGACAACTACCTGAACTTATTTTTCAAGGAGATACCTGTACATGTACATGTGAGTGCAGTATACAGGTATCATGTGTGAATGGCCCTCTTCTGAGGACCCCGGGCCTTTGATAACTTGAACCCGCTCTTCAATTGGAATGGCCTTTTGTGCGACTAAATGTGTGTTTATGCTTCTCAGGGATTGCATTTGCTGAGGGCATGTGTGAAATAACGTATCGAGTTCAGAATACAGATGGATACAAAATACATCTACAGTACCTGTATCGCATTGAATATGTCTTCTCTGTAATGCGGAAAGAAAAAAATCAGAGGAAAATGGACACCATGGAATGGAGTGAGATGTGGGCCTACTGTTATGTACAGTACTTAACTTGAAAGAATGTTCCGTTTCTTCTTCAAATACATGTACGTGTAGTTTAAGTTGAGACAGTCATTTGTGTTCTACCGGTAGTATCTAATTATAGCCAACACATATAAAAGTATTTGATGTTACGATGAACATTTCTATTTTTCATTAACTTTTTAAAACTTTTGCTTTAATAGTACATACAGAATGAAGGCAAATTACATCAGATTTTTTGTAATATACATGTACCTGTATGCACAGATTTCATAAAATTCATATAGAAAACATCTGCACTCCAATACCATCAATCCTACTACATGTATCAATGACCTTCAGGCTTCAGCCCTCACAGCCCCCCCCCCCTCACAAAATGTTTTTTAATGAATAATTTTATATAATATCACCCTTTTATTGCTCCCAGGGTATCCCTATTACTGAAATATATGTACAAATTATTAATGTAAAGCAGGAAACCTGTAAATCCCTATTTTATATCACAGATAAAAGGTGGTAGCCATCATTCAGGACTTCTATGACACATTCTTCAATAATACACGGAGCCCTATTCATCAGGAGGAAGACATTACAAGCAAGCAGGTGAAAAGTACAATGGTAACGGCTAAAGCCCTACAATCTTGTTAAGGTTTAATTTGAAAAACTGATCTTCTATCAGTGCCTTCAGTGGTGCTGCTTCTAAAAGCTTTCAAATCAGATTCCAGGGCAAAAGGTGACAATCCTCTATTGACACATAATTGCTCGAGGGGGCCCCCGAACCAGTGTGACAAGAAGTGCAATCCAGTGAGGGAAGACAAAAAATGATTGGGAATATAAAAAGTTTTGCAAAATAAGAAGAGCACTTTTGATATTATAAATTGGGGTAGTTGGATTAGTCATGAAGCATGAATTTATCTCACCTTTTACCCTTTCCACCATTTTATTCCACCCTCACAAAATGAACGAGAGAAAGAGAACCCCATCGATAAACCCTTTCAGGGTTGAATTGAATGTTGCCACAAAACATTTGCTTTCAATTTGGTTCAATTTGAAACGAGAATAGCATTGTCCCTCCGTTTTTTTCTCTTTAACTCTGTTTTGGTAGCACAATACACCGATACAGCTGCCGAAGACAGATTTGTTTGGTAGCCTCCCCCTCTAAATGGGTCTGAGATGAGTCAAGGGATGCATGCTGCCTGTCGGCTATCTAACCATTACGGCTATATTTGTGGAGCGAGCAGCGGCCATTCTACCAGAATCCAATTTAAAGAGGGTGGGCTCATGTGTGCATAGCATGCCGATCTTGTCATAAAGCCAACAACTACAGTATGTATGAGACACATAGTAATAGCATCTTCAGGCAGTCCATCCTTTCAGTCTACTTGATGAGAAAATATTACATGTACATGTACTGTACTTGCTGCTGCCGGGAAGTAGTGTGATGAGAAATAAAATGAGATCCGCTACAAATGCTGTACGTTGATTCGAGATGTGTAGAAAATATTGATGGGAATACTCCATGTATATTTCATTTTTAAATGTACATATACATGTACATGTACATGTACACTGTACATTTTATTTAAGTCTAGTAGTTGGGAAAGTAAGGTTGGCAATATTGAAAAGAGTGCAAAATTCCTGAGATGTTTATTCTGGGTTTGTCTGTATTTGGTTGTGCTTCTAGACTAAATTCAGATTTAAATGACTGAGAAAAAGAATAAAATCACACTAATATCGCATTTATAAACAC
The DNA here is from genome assembly GCA_035222895.1 of Strongylocentrotus droebachiensis. Taxonomy (NCBI): domain Eukaryota; kingdom Metazoa; phylum Echinodermata; class Echinoidea; order Camarodonta; family Strongylocentrotidae; genus Strongylocentrotus; species Strongylocentrotus droebachiensis. Next base: position 98,965 of record JAVYIG010001570.1, on the reverse strand, counting down.
AAGAAACAACATTGCTTGTATTGACATGAATCTGCAACTACTGTACATACAGGTACATTCATTGTACGATACATGTACAGGAGTACTATGCAGACTGGCTTTACATGAATCAATACAAGTCATTAATTGTACAAGATGCAACGTAAGCAGCAATTGCACACATACATGTACTGTACATGTACTGTAGCATACTTGTATAATGTTACTTCAGGATATAAACAAACATTCTAACTCATGTTACAGTGGAATGCCAAAGCTTGACCCAATCGATTATTAAGACGTAATTATTCTGTTCCCTTGACACAATTCCAAACAAAGACCCCTAGCTGTTTCATGAACATGGAGGCAATGAGACCACATACAGAGCCAATTCATCTCTCACAAACTTGCTGTGTCATATTACATCACAAGTGCAAACATCATCATCATTCAAATATGTTCTTAAAGAATTATCTGACGAGTGCAGGGTGTATTGAGTATTTAATGGACATTAAAGGCAATACAAAGTTTTGGGAAATTTTGAAAATTGGGTAAATAGTGAATCTTTACAATTTTGATATATTTGGATGCCCCTGTGGATGTATCATTATAAGCACTAAAAATATTAACCCCCAAAACACCTCTGTTTTCTTGAAAAATTGAATATAAAAATTTACCGGTGCTCCCGGTAAATTTTGATAAATTTCAAATAGCGCCTACGGCCGTACAATGGTAGCTGCGACCATGAAAATCTCAGAATATGTAGTTGTGATATATAATTTCCAAACGTGAATAGCTAATCGGTAAATTTTAGTCAAGAAACATTGTTTCATAGCTAAATTGATATCTTGACCTTTAGAGGGAGCTATACAACATAAAGAGTTTATTATTTATAATTTCATAACTTTAGACTCGATTTCAACCGGGATAACGATCAATGAATATTGTAGGAACATATATGCTTCCAATATAATTTGAACCAAATTCATGACCCCATACTAAAACTTTGTAATACCTTTAATGTGAGATGAGAATTCTACAAGGGAGACTTGGTAATTGAGGAGAAATTAAAAGGCAGAGAAAAATTGGTTGGGGAAAAGGGGAAGAGAGGAGAAGGAGTGACTGAAAGAGAATTGATACATGTAGAGAATGCAAGTACATGTACACTGTACGTGTACTCTAGGCTTTAATAAATCATCAAACTCACCGTAACCACGTACATGTACATGTACATTTGTATCAACAAGACTTTGAAGAATTAAATCATTTCCATTCTACAGTACAACATACATTGGTAAATATGTTCATGTTTCAGGCCTACATTCTGCTCTTTTTATTTTAGGAGACTTTTCTTAGGCTCTTTTTGAGGCAAGTCCAATAGTACATTTTTTTTTTCAATTTCAACTCCTCCTCAACTGTAAAAAATGCTCATGTAGCCATTTGTTTTCTATCTGGTTAAAATGTACCTATTTGTTCTAACAAAAGTCAAATATCGCCAAGTGCAGTCCCTCAAGTATTGATTTACACTTCCATTACATTACCCTTTCCGACCCCTCGATGGAAATCGACAGTTTACAAGACTGCCTCTGACCAAATGTCTCAAATTTCATCTGCGTGCACTCCGTTCAATATTCATTCAGGAGCAGGGTTTCCCTTAATAACCCCAGCACAGTACCTGCATGGAAATTGATCTTTCAATTGCAGGTTACCGCAGTGTATTGAAACACCAATCAAACTGTGCAAGACATGTCCATTTATATAGCGATTTCTAACCGAACGGCCTTGAATATAGCGCGACTCTATCTCATCCAATTCGCGGCATTCATTATGAAGACAATGTTGCCGGAAGGATGCGAGCTCAATGCATGCACAAATCCCTCGGTGATCCGCTAACGGCACCCTAACCAGATGCTCAGCCAATTTACACATCTCGCCGCCGCATCCCATTCTGACCCACGATGTTTGTCATCGGTGAGATTGAAGCTGGGCATTTGGCAAATGGACTGTGCTAGCTATACAGCGCGACTAGGATATCCCACTTCAGTCGTCACATATTGTGGAGAATGCCTCGTGCCCCATACTTGACCCCTCCTCCGTGTTTGTGCGAGAAGCACTGGACTTTAAAGGTCTTGTTTGTTTTACCCACCCTCCCATGAAAATTGGAATAACTTTTTCTGATCGACTGGCGCAGTGGAGATGCTATTATTAAATCATGTCTGCTGTAATAAACCTCTAATCTAGGATGCATTTCTACATCTTCTCCACAGACTCCACAAGAGTGTTGAGAGATAATGCAGGAGCAACCAAAATAGCATCTATCCACAATATGACCGAGGTATCCAATTCTGTTTTTTGAAGGTCTACAATGTACTGTACAGTATATCCCCTTTCAATCAACACAATGATCAATTGTTTGAAAGACCTACAGTGGGTACATACTGTACAAAGGCAAATAACCTGAATCATACTACACTGTACATGTAAGCCAGAATTTCCCTTGAAATTCTTTGACAAGAATAACTATAAAAAAACAGACATACTCTGTAAATGTACATACATTCTCATTCATGAATACAACTTATGCATAATCTTCTCTTTAATGCACTGCAAAGCTGACTGAAAAGTGAATGAATGAATGCACCCTCTACTCTAGCACGAACTCTGCTGTGTGTACACATGTATTCATCCTTTATCAAGCAAGACAAGAACATCCAGTGACTAATTAAACAAATAAAAACCTTTTTCTGTGGGCTAAGATGCTCAATACAAAAGAAATAGTATAGTTGAAACATGGATGTACAGTACATGTATCGTGTACTTAAATGTCTGTCACACACAATGTGTTTAGATAAACTGACTTAAGTTTAAATCTCCAGAGCAGACAGTTGGCTTGGCTGATAAACATCAGATAGGCTGTGTGGGGGATTAAGTTAACTAGGCATGGATGGACAATTTGCACATAGAGATGAAATGTGCATACACTGTATTGAGTTCAATGTACATGTACCACTACCAGTAAGTATTTGCGATGCATAGATTACATGTAGGTACTGGGGTAAGTTGATATCAGTCCATTACATGTTAATGCAGTGCTATCATGTGAAGAGTTATTTACTGGTAGTTGTCTCATTTAAGCTTCAGCCAATTTAAGATTTGCAAGTATTTATGAGATAGAATACAGATATCAAGAAATAAAATGACTTTTTTTAATTAAATAGGCAATGTACAGTACTACAAGTACATGTACATGTAGATACAACCTGTATGCTCATTAATAATTTTTACAGCTTAGAGTAAACACTTTACAAACAGATGAAAATATACACAATGTACATGTACATGTACATACTTGGTACAACATGATCAATTGTACAGTAAGATGAGGGAAATCAATGTGTTGTTTTTATTGGGTTGTTTTGTGTTTATTGGTTGTTGTTTTTTCTCATATTTTTTCTTATTCTAATCATAGACCATTTTGGGCACCCATGTGTCCTTGCAATAGTGTTTACCTTTACCTTTACTTACTTTACTTTAATATACGATGTTGTAGGTCTAAGCCTGTTCATCGATCCAGGATACTTCTAGGTACATGTAACTGCAATTTGTGGAGGGAGGATACTATAACTCTACACATTATTATTATCATGATTCTAGTCTTTACCTCATATTATAAAACATTGTATAGCATAATACATGTTTGAAGATATTTATGAACAAAAACTTGATCAAGATTCAGAGTCCAATTCCAGTCTGCAAAGCATAAATTTCCATAAAACACGGCAGGGCTTATTGTGAGAACACTCTGTCATGATTGGCCAGCCGTCATATGTCAATTGATCTCTTGAAGAAAAAAAAATTCTTCTTAACTTGTACACCCCTTTTGCTCCATACTTATTCTTTAAATATGTTTCTTTATGCAACTTTCGTATCATTTTTTTCTGATCTGAAAGCGCTATTAACAATGATCGTCATAGACTCTAGTCTATATTATGACTATCATTAATCATTCAATTGTTATTTCTTGATTTTTTTTTTAATGTTATTATAATTTAGGCTTTAAAATTATTTGACAGTCATTAAATACAAATGTCATCACTGCCAAACTTCAGTAGTACTTTAACAATGGTCTTTTCAAACTGAGCCTTAAATGTTATAATAAACCAACATAATTTCCACTTCACTATTGCCATTTATTGGTGGTTCTGCAGTCCAACAATCATTATTATCCTCATTCAAAAGTTTCATTGTTATAATTCATTTATAGTTATATAATCAATGTTTTGGTTAATCAAAAATTGTTGAATGTTTATCATTCTTACCATTTTTTTCAAATTATTATTTTCCTTTCATTCAGGCAGATTGTCCTTAAAACAATTTGACAGTAATTGTAGGTAATACATTGATCATGAGAGAGGGACCGACATAATAATAATTAATATAATAACACACACACACTGCTTCAACACAATCTTTCATTTACGACACAAGCAAAAGGAAATTGGATTAACTTACTGAGTTTGGATTTTAATTTACTGATAATCCGTTGGACAGTCAGTAAATCCTCATTCTTCACAGCCTGAACAAGTTCACTGTCCTTCCCCATGTTGGAGTATCGACAGATAACAGGCCGATGATGATGATGTGATGGAAATTTGCTGCAAAGTCCGTCTACAGCTACATGTATTCCCAACTGGTTTAGTACTTTAGTCCAAATTTAAATCCAACTTCCAAGGACAAATTAGGGCCAGGGTCCAAGCAGAAGACAGAACTGTTGTTAGCTCTCTCTTTTTACTGAACAGTAGAGTCGTCACTAACTTATCATATAACAAAATAAGTTCATCATGATGAATAATGTCATTGTCGATTAATGTACAATTCTTGCAATGTAACACAGAAAGTTTTAGAAAGTAGTTAACCTCCACTGTTATTATCCATGCCTTCCGACAGTAATTCCATCTCTCGATAGGTTTTTAATTTACATCATTGTGAGCCAAAATTCACGTCTCTAATTTCGTACACTCCAAATATTAGCTAGCTAAGCTAGTTCTACTCAACTTCGTGAACAGCAAGAAAGATGACAGCATTGCTGATCGGGGAGGCGGCCGCTCTGTAGGCGGGCATGGAACGAGAATAGAAACCACAACAATCGCGGGTTCAATCCATTCATCGGCACTTCCAGTGTTGCATACGCGGTCGAGTGTTCATTGAATGGGCCTAATCCCGCGCCGTTCCCCTTGCCTTGGCCTACGTAACACACCCTTCTCCGAAATCTTCTCAGCTCCGCAGCAGTTGCAAAACCGATCCCAAGTAAAAATCATGAATTACTCCTTAAATATATCCAACGGATTGCTCCGAATTAAGATGAGCAGAGTAATAAAGGAAGTTGTCAGTTAATCCACAGTCATTAAACGGATGAAACGAAGCGAAAGAAATTACGGCATAGCCAAGTGATGAGAGTCTGAAATTCGAGTGCACCTGCCAACCCATTTTCATCCATCAACGCACCTATGGGTTCCAGACGATTCTTTTGGCACCAAGCTAAATTTCGGCCACAATGTATTCCTTGCCTCGGCCCCGTATATTGCTGAACTCAAGATTGCATTGTGTTGTCGTTGTTTTATTTAAACTGGTGCACATAATGTTAGAATACAAATTTCTTACCTATCTTTTATTAAATGATTGTGGCAATATGATTTATTCTTGATAGATAAAGTTAACATTTTCGCAGAACTTTATTGATCAATCTGAGAGAGTCATAGAAATCGATCTATTAGATTCTGAGAAGATATACATCTGAAATGATATTATCAAGAATAAATCCTATTGTCAACATTTTATAAAAAGAGGTAATAGAAATTTTTCCAACTTAATGCGCGACATTTTATGTAACTCAAGGTTGTGTTGTCATTGATTTTGCATGGTCCTGTCATCCTAAGTTTTCAGTTTTGGCATTCAGTAACACGTTATGATTGATTGATTGATTTTGATTCCCCAAGCCTCCAACATACAACAAAATAAAAGAACAACAGATAAAAAATTAGGTCAGCTTAAAAAAGGATAACCCACGAAAGCTCGAGAGCTTATTTCCAGTGGGGTCCCCGACATAGATGTACAAAATTATTAAGTTATAAACTTTAAATCTTAATAAAAATACAGACAGATAAGAAGAAAAAAACTAGTAACGGATAATAATGAATAATAATAAACAGATTTATTTAAATAGCACATCTATATACACAAGTATGTAGATTATACTCTACTACTGTGTTGTGATGAAAACAAAACTCCCGACAGTGCTATGTACGTTGCAGACACACAATAAATCAAAACACTAATCAAAAGCTCCTGAAAACCGTAGCGCGTCTTCAACAAAACTTTGAACAAAAAATCGGACGAGGTTTTTCTTTGGTCTTTATAGTGGTATTTTATTCCAAATGGAAAGCGCAATCTCCAAGAGTTACTCTAGTTTTGTGTGAGGTTGCTTTATTATACTGACACTGATTGAAAAAATCCAAGGTACTCAAAATAATTCCCTTTATTTTAAGAAAAACAATACAATGTTACATAACGATTTATCACTGTGAGTCTAAAGCCGCGAATAACTTATAAAACGAAATGGAAACTTTACAGCCTTTACAGTTCCTAAACAAAACAAAAAGTATATATATGAATATAAACAGCATTCGTTATGATTTCCCAATATTAACATTGTTAATAAAACTTAATACATATTTCATTTTTAACGATTGGGTCAGCATAATGTGCTCATTAACCCTGGAAATGTTATATAATCTTTATTCAAATTATCTCTCTCAGCGGGCCCTGAAGTTTTGGGAAGGGTGTGGATGTATGTATCCGGTGGAGTTATCTCCCTCCGCTCATTCCAGATTTCTGTCTGGAAAAAATGTGAACTCATTTTCTATTGTCTCACTTCGATTTAAAAAAAACATCACAATGACCCTTTCCTTCTTATTTTTTTCAAGATTGTTTGATTGCTTGTTTGTTTTTAATTTTTCTCAGCTAACTTGTTGGCATTTTTAGTTTGACAACCCGTCGCCCCTCCCGATTCAAAGTGTATAGCGACGCCCCGGCTTGGCTTGTCTTGGTTACTTCATGAATTTCATCGAATTGTTTATTAACTTACCGAAAGCGATATTTTGTTGTTGTTGTTGATGATGATGTTGATGATGATAATGACGATTATCATGATGATGTTTTTTGTTTTGGTATGCTTAGTCGTTTATGAAAAACAAAGGCTAACCGATTATTTTAGACCTGCATATTTGGGAATAAAGTGGATTATGTCTCAGTATAAAAGTAATTCATTTTCTCTTTAAAATACATTTAATTGAAGTAATGCCCTATGTACAAGGTGGAGCATTGTTATATACTTTCATGAGTTTACCGTTGAAATCTTGAGTTCTTGAAGCGAGGTAAAAATCAAGGGTAACACATCACGCTATGTTTTTTAAGGAAAGTGATAATTTGCACAAGAACGTTCATAACAATCAATGTCCTACCCGAACCCCTTCCCCAAAGTTGTGGCAAAACGTCCCCCCCCCCCCTCCAAAAAAAAAAAGAACTGAAAACTAATGGGGACAGAATAAAACGGTAAAAACATAATGAATTTGTATATTTTGACATGAATATGTATTAATTGTTGGATCATCATTCAATATTGATACGGCTCTTTTTCGGTCTGGAGTCTAATATTGTCACATGAAGAAAAGAAATTCAAAGCAGTCAAAGAAAAATTTACAATTTGGCTTGGTTAATTTCATAAATTTCTTCGAATTTTCTTTAAGAAAGCAAGGCATATAATATGCCAAATATCAATAAATATTTGGACAGCGAAGAATAAACTACATGGAACTTTTTATATTTCCTTTTTAATATTTTGCTGAAGAAAAAAAATTAAAAATAATGCTGTCACTATAAATTATCATAAGCCTTGCTCGCTCACTTTGCTCAATTGTAACTTTAAAAAAAGGGAAAGTTAATATTTGGGCATGCAAGAGAATGATGTCATCGAACATGACGATTATTGGGCTTGTTATGCATGATAACCCTTTCACCCTCTCTCTCCCCCTCTCTCTCTCTCTCTCTCTCTCTCTCTCTATCCGCTTTCATCATGTTGTTCTTGTCCGGGCTTCTTGCTCTTGTGCTTGTTCATGTCCTTGTTTTACTTCTCCTTTTTCTTCCCCTTCTTCTTACTCTTCTTATTTTTTGTTCTTGTTCTTATTCTTGTTCTTGTTCTTCATCTTCTCCTTCTTCTTCTTATGTTTCTACTTCTTCTTTTCCCCCTTCTTTTTCTTCTTCTTTTGTTTCTGTCTAAATCATCTTCTTCTTTTCTTTCTTCTAATTCACCTTTTTGGTCTTATTTTTTTCTTCTTCTTCGAGTTCTTCTTCTTTTTCCAACTCATGAGGTGGATGAGCCAACTTCTTCTTGTAAGAAAATGGAATTTGACACGTTTCGGATACTTCTCCATAACAGATGTTACTGATCGATGAGAGTGCGCGTTTCACTTTTACGATGGATAGGTTGAACGAGTGTTTCCTCATAATGGTGGCATGCACAAGCATATCTATTTAATTATTTATATCATAATATAATTATCATAACAAAATGAGCAATTGATGCCTTCTGCATTTAAATGATCTGTTGTCAACTTCAGAAGAGAGAGAGAAAGAAGAGAGAGAGAGAGAGAGAGAGAGAGAGAGAGAGAGAGAGAGAGAGAGAGAGATGGAGAGATGGGTGGGGGTAACAAAGAAGAAGAAAAGACTCGACCCCTCCTGTATACATCATGCCTTTTCCTCAAGATATATCACCAGCGCTTCCTGAGTGACTGTATATACGCTTCCTTGCTAATGCCCCCACCCCTCCACGGAGAACCCCCCCCCCCCCAGAAAGTCGGGTTATAGAAAAGGGAAGCAAATGTAATTTGAGAAGAAGAAGACCAAACAACCCCTTCCACACCCAAGCCACCCATGCAAACGACTAACTTTTTAAATAGTTTCTCTTCTTCATCTGGGCCATCGATATAACTCAGGTTAAAAGAGAGAAAACATTGGCTCTCAAGTCATTGTGGATATGTCCCCCATATGGAAAAGCAATTTCTTTATGCACTTGCACGGTTGCGTTTGATGCTCAGTCGAAAACATCGAAATTAGAAATTGTTTTAAGTTCAAATCTTTTGCGGTTTTTAAAAGTGCACCGTATCACGTCAAAAGATGGCGCTATACCTGAACATGCCATGGCATACTTTGTTCTCCCTGTAACAAAACCTAAACATGTTTAGACAAATGGAAGCTGTATGCTACATATCCGTCTTTTAATTTGACAATTTGTTTAAACCCTCAAAATCACCCAAACCTTCTCCCTGCCCTGTTGAAGTACATTTCTCCAAATCCTTTTGAGATTTATCATCAAGCTTCATATCATTATATCGACTCATTTAAAGACTTTTGAAAGAGCATTTAGAATATCTTTCATAATAATAATTTGATTATGTTTTTAAAAAAAATTCAGTGTTATCATGGACCCGATTAAAGATAAGAAATATTGGAAGATGATCTCTACCTTTCGCTCCCCCTATCAATATTTTACCCCCCCCCCCCTCTCTCTCTCTTTCTCTCTCTGATCTCCTTGAGTCTGTACCTCAGTCATTCCTTCAAATCATCTCTCTTCTTTATTTTTTATCTTTACTAACCCTTACTCTCTTCTTCTCTTTACTTGCCTCTAGTAATCTTTAATTTTGCAACACCCCCTCATCTCACTGACATAACGCAAAACAATATTCTACCACGATTTAACAAATTAATCATTTTAATAACACAAGTTATATTACATACAATGCATATGATTATAAATATCAGTTGAGCGTTTACCACAGATTGTGCTTTCATGAATTAATTAGTACTTATTTCTCATGACAACTGGAGTACAATCATTTCCAAGATTAATAGTAATATAAATTTAAATTTAAATCAGTATCATGATAATAGAATGAGTCACCATGAGAATGTTTCCTCTGTTTTTATTTTATTTCTTTAACACGAGGAAGATGACTCTATTAAGAATCACTTAAAAAAAAAAAAACTTTTAAAATTTGTTGAACGAGCTCGACTTCTGACAATACTGATTCAAAATAAACCAGACATACAGTGCGTCCCAGAAAAAACGAAACCGAGAAGTATCGATGTTCTATCATAACTTAATCACAACTATAATTAATGAATGATACATCTTTGGAAAGCTTAGAGTCTCTTCTTTTATGTGATGCTACTCAGATAATGCATATTTCACGCATGAGTGATTAAAAGAAATTTGAAGGAAGGAAACCAAAAAGACATTTGGCGGGTGGTTTCTGAATTTCGAAGAAAAATTCACATTTTTAGAAAGTTGAGTTTCTGCCCTTTCATATGACACCTCAATCAGGAAAAATGAGCGAGGAATGACAAAGTTCTGTTTGTTTAAAGTTACTACTGTAGTGCTTGCATTTCCATAATTTTATTAAACGAATTCGTTTTCACCGGCTGCCTACCGTATCAATAAACGAAATTAACAAAAGACTAACTCCGTTTCGTTGACAATCAGCCGTAGACGAGAGTCTTCATGCATGGCTGATTGTCAACGAAACGGAGTAAAGTCTTTTGTCAAATCTGCTTTTTGCTACGTCAGGCACCCAGTAAAAACGAATTCGTTTGTTAAAATTATGAAAATGTAAGGGTTACTTTAAACAAACAGAACTTTGTTATTCCTGGCTCATTTTTCTTGATTGAGGTATCATATGAAAGAGCAGAAAATGGACTTTCTATAAATATGAATTTTTCTTTGAAATTCAGATACCGCCCGCCAAATTACTTTTTGGTTTCCTTCCTTCAAATTGCTTTTAATCACTCATGCGTGAAATGTGCATCACGTGAGTAGTATCGACTGAAAGAGGAGACTCTAAGCTTTCCAAATATGTATCATTCATTAATTATGGTTGTGATTAAGTTATGATAAAACATCGATACTTCTCGGTTTCGTTTTTTCTGGGACGCACTGTATATACAAGATATAGTAAAGTGGTTTACGCAATATATAATATAATATAATATAATAGCTACATAAGGCAAAAGTGTTTGTATATGTTTATGCTTTCGTAACAAGATAAATTCTGAGTAAGCAAAGCAAATAGAGATTCCATGCATAAGACATTGTGGTAGCAAATATTGTGGGAAGATGTTTCAAATAAACAAAAACTTCCTCTTATTCATAATGAGAATTTACTTTGTCCTGAAGAGAAAATCAAAGATGCATGTAAACAATAGTAAAATCATCCAAGGTACAACCAAAATAGTTGAATCATGCCTAAAAGCTGCAAGTGTATATTTAAATTGTTGTAAAGAAATACTGCAAAGTTTTATTTACGGTAATACAAAATTGTCACTGTTCAATATGATAAATAGGACATTTCATCTGAATTCATGTTATGTTTGTTTGATATCTGCAAGCCGACCTTGCATCATAACTCCAAAATAGTACCTTTAAACTGGTATGGTTACAACTTACCACACTGTCCACACAAGATTGTCAATATTAAAATATCTTGAATCTATCCATCAAAAGAAAATGGAAAAAATATATATCAATGAATGACCTAAAAGAATCTTATTTACAGTAATGTCTAAGTATGACAAAAAATACATGTCATTTTTTTCTCTCGATATATTTTGAAACATGATCATGCCGACCATCCTCCTAAATAACCATAATTTAAGCAAAAAAAAGAAGATAACAAATATCAAGATACGAACATTGAAGGCATGATGGAATGCAAAGTTTACAAGAGAAATAAGACAATAGCATAATAGAATTTGAAATAGAAGTTTAGCATGCAATATATGAAATGGGTATGATTCACATTTCATTAATATTGATAAAAAAAATAGAATTCACTTAATTCAATGAAGAATATATTTAGTTAAGATTACATAACAATATAACTTCTGGGTACTATACTCTTTCTCCATACTCACTCTCATCTTCCTCTCCCCCCCCCCCCCCTCTCTCTTTCTCTCTCTCTTTCTCTCTCTCTCTCATACACATCTACAACATCTTAAAACATGAAATAACATTCAATCACACGTTCCCTAGATGAATGAAAGTTGTAATGCAATAGGCAGTCACATACAGACCTGTACATTAAACATTAACCATGGCTTGGCTGTTGATCAAAGGTTATTGACAACGATAATAAAGTCACAAAATCAATCAGTAACATGTTACAGCTGTTAAGAGGCAGAAGGGTGTCACCCTGGTCATTTCCTAAATGCAAGATATACATTTATCCCCTATATTTTCTCTATATTTTCATGGTATTTCTACAAAATGGATGATTTTTTTTTAAAAATTATCTTATGGACAAATAAAAAATAGAAGAAAAGAAAAGGATTTGGAACAAAACAGTGGATCAAAAAAATATACAGAGATGAAGAAAAAAATAGTAAAAAAATATATTGAGCTGTTTTTTCACTATTTCCAGACTACTTTTAGAATTTTTAGAATTTTGACTAGGGTAACTCTTTGTTCACTGAAACTCCTTCTGGCTCTAAGCAGAGAACTAAAGCTAAAGAATCATGTATAATCAGTCATCATATACATGTATCTCTGGTTTGGAGGCAGTAGGGTTTTAACTCTAAGTTAAAATATACGAGTTAATGCCCTTCTGGCTCTCCAGACAATATGTAAAACAAAAATATAGCGTCATGAATAAAAGTGCGGACATCTCAGAGCCCGTAATATAATATAAGATTTGATACAGGAGATGAGATACCACTTCTTTGTTGCTCTTAGTATTTCCACCTGCATGTACAGTCAAACCTGGTTTAGCGACCATCTGTCTACAAAGACCACAATTGTTGTTTCCCTTGAAAATGGTTTTTCATTGAAGCACGTACTAAAGGAACCTGTACATAAAGACCACCTCTCTGTGAAGACTACTTTTATTGTCTCTCTTGGGTGGTCTTTATACAGTTTTCACTGAATTACATGTAGGTGTGACAATTCTTTACGAAAGAGACGAACTTGTATCTATGAGTGAGATCAATTGATGCAGAATTCAAATACAGAACGGTAGCTTGTGGCAGGTAATTCTATCACACTTACAAATAGTTGCATGACTTGCGTCTTAGCATCTACGAAACCCTCTCAAATGACTATTTTGGATGTTTTCAGACACCCAGCCATGCCAAATTACTATGGTTAAATATTAAACATAGACATAGGATTTCCCAGATTCTATACCAGTGAATTTCAGGACAAAATGATGTTTTTTGGTCTTCTCATGATTCAAGAATGGTACTTTCATAGAATTTTTTTCACAAACAGTAAAGCCTGCTCTATATTTATTGCACAGTCACTTTCTAAGATTCTATCCGACAAAATTAGGAACCAAACTAATATATTAATTTTATTTCTGAATACCTGCGCCTAAATAAGCAAGGGTATAATGGCAAAGTTAGTTGTCTGTTAATTTCACATACCGGTACCGGTATATGTATATTTTTTCATTTTTTTGTGAGGTAATGTGATTAATATCATGTTTATTTTATCCCTGTTAAGACAGGTAATGATAAGCAGTATGGCTCTAAATGAAATAAGGGATACTACTACTAGTACTTATGTATTATGTACATTTCAGTCAAAAAGGTAAATTACACTTACATTGTTTCCTGAATGCAACCTATGGATTAGAGCACAGGGATTATAGAATGGATTAGGCACTGATCAAGGTTTGATTCATTGGTAGTGCCATACAGGAAAGGAATTAAGAAGGGGATTTTATCTTGAAGGCTGTTGAAGCTATCCAAAGACAATGCTCAAAAGCATTAAAAAGGATATAGGTGGTGCATACTTAATAACAACTAGCATTATATGTATGACTGGCCAATTCAATTTATCAATATTACTACCCGGTACGTATTCTTTTCTTAAACTTTGCTTAAAGAGATGGTCTACTGCTCCCAAACAGAACTAAATTTTCTCCAAATTTATGACAAACACTGGACAAGCTACATGTACATGTAGGCTAAATTATACTGAAGCTTATTTTTACTGAGGGGTAAAAAGCAGGAAATTGAGATTCAGCAAAAATATGTATGAAAACTTTGTAAAATATAATTTGGATCAGAAACTTAAAAAAACACACCACCCAACATTAATTCTGCATCTATGCTAGAGCATTTTCGACATATTTTGCACTATCCTACAGTGAACTTCTTCTATATTTTGAATGAATTGCAAAAAAGTAAAAGTAAAAGAGTATGATGATGTGCTCTCTCGTTTGATCTGTATCAAGTTCAGCATTAACAAAGTTATTAATTCTCTCATCTATTGTTGAGCAAAGGCCATTACACCACTTCACGATTAAGGCCGCCATTTTAATTTGCGAGTAAACATTGCGTCATCAGTGTTTTCAGTCGGGCTTGTATTGTTGCATCACTGACTGCGCTGCGCACTCACACCATATCGACACATGCGCATTGTATGCTGCATAAAATAAAAGATTCCAATAATATTTACTTGCAATTTGGCGCCCATGTCGGCCCATGCGCACTCTTGTAGGTGTATATATAATGTTTGAACAAAAGTTATAAAGCAATTTGAAAGGTTATTATCATTCAAACTAGAATTTGAAGCTGAATTATGCACCAGTGATAACATAAGTGATATTTATATCTTAAATTAGTACCAGTAGATAAAATCAAAGCTTACAATAATACATTTAGCCTTTTGAAAATAACAAGGAGCTTTACAAACATAATCTCTGTGAAGTGCAATAACACATTATGAAATTAAGATACAGTAATCTCAGCACCATTATACAAAAAATTCTCAGTATAGTAGATACATGGATTAAAAAAGGTTTTCATTACAGCTCAAAGTGGGGTATTTTCTCCAGGTCAAGTTCATTCATCACGATGTGGGCTTGCTATTCGACGGGTTGTGCTCTAGAATCCTCAACAAATGTAAAACAACATGAAAAAGTAGTGATTATACAGCGTGAAAGGAGTAAAATATTGATTCAAGTCACCAAAGTTCTCTTGAGATGACTAAATGCTTTATGTGGTAATTAATTAATTTTGCAATCAATGAAAAATTCATTTCATTTATATATCAACCTGAGTATAGGGCCACTCCCCCATCAAAGAGGAAACCTTGTTATCATTTCATAAAACTGTAGATTAAAACAAAAATCATGTATTACATATAGACTTTGATCGAAGACGCTTTTTTAGGTTACCATAAAGCTGCGCTGTGATTAAGAGTTTGAAGATCACATCGATTGAAAACTGAGGCTTCCTCCTAAGTACCTGATTGACAGGTGGGTGTGGCCGCATCATCCAAAGGTGGCACCGCAGTTGGGGCATCGTCTCTGTCTCATCGCCAGGCAACAGAGGATGCCCAGGGGAAAGAAGACAATGGCACAGCAAAGGCCGAGGAGTGTGAAGTCGTCCTCCAGGGTTCCGACGCGGCAGGCGGGGCAGCCCCCTACCACCACCACCTGCGTTGTGTAGGTCGTCTGCCGGGCTACCATAGGTTGTTGTTGGGGCGCGTAGTACTGGGTGCCACTGGGTGGTGGAGGAACCCCTTGTGGCTGGAAGCCAGGCTGCTGGGGGTAGCCAGGTGCGGGCTGCTGTCCTGGGTAGCTAGCTATGTTTATGTAAAGAAAGAAAAAAAGAGCATAATTTATCAAGAAATGGCATTACTGGTTTTACCCTTTATACAGAGAAGTAGAACAGTGAATGTGTTCTACTCCGTTTCTGACCATGCACCACAAACCCGCCAAAAAGGTCTCATGGAATGATTTTCTCTATAAAATACTATTCGGTCAGCATGGTAAAATTACATTTTTTAAACATTTCCTGAAAGTGATTAGTACCAAACAATCTAAATATTGTACTTTTTGCAGACTTGGTATCAAATGATTGACAAATCTTTTTTTTAAAAGGCTTTTAGATAAAGAGGTGGTGCTCAAATTTCAAATTGAACTCTACATGGATATTGAAAACAAGTCAAACAAGATCATACATGTATGTGGTTTTGACTGACAAATGAATTACCACATGCAGCTGTGACTTTCTCGTGATCAGGATTCATCTGACAGGATCTTCTAATTATGTGGGTGTATTAATCTGGGAAACATTTCCATGATGATCACATGACAGTTTGTCCGAATCTTATTCATGCAGTCCATCAAACTAACAGGTACCGGTACTACCGGATCAGTGATTTCTATTATTATCATTTCTTTATTGCAACCAAAATGAGGTTGGATTTCAAATAAAAATAAAAACAGGTAGATATCAATGGTAGAAATAATGTACACAAAGTCAAAGAAACTGTATAGTCTGATACCGTATTAAATTATTACACATCATCAAATGAATTAATGTAAGCTCATATTCTAAATCTTTACCATAATACATCAAAGGTGAGTAACGTGTCATGGTACTACTACCACAAGACAGAGTAGTAATTGTCACATCAAGAGATTTTTCATTCATGGATGAAATACAGTGAAACCTGTCTATAAAGACCACCCAAGGGAGACAAGAAAAGTGGTCTTTAAAGGCAGGTGGTCTTTGTTGACAGGTGCCTATAGGCTATATAGTACATGTTTCAATGCGAAACCTTTTTCAAGGGAAACAAAAAATGTGGTCTTTGTAGACAGGTGGTCACTAAAGCAGGTTTGACTGTATATGGATAATCAATGTTGTATGTTGTATGGAACAAATTGAACAAAATCACCATGTAATGGAAATTTCAAAAATTAATAAACCTCAAAACATGATATCCCTACCATAAAAAATATGTTGAACCGGTGAACAATGTATTATCAAGCAATCATACTTTCATGCATATTCAGATGTGAAAACTATCTTTAATTTTTCCTGGTTATCCCCATTTCCTAATAACACAATGTTGCAACCTGTATTCACCACCTAAACTTGAAAAGTACCATCCTTTAACCGCAATTAGTATCATCATAGACCTATTCTTCCGTGTTCATGTTTATGAAGTTCCACAATACATTTTCTAAACCATAATAAATCTTTCAATTATTATTTTTTCTTTCTTTAAAAACTAGGATTTGAGAAACACATGTCTGTATGAACTAAGGCGAGTACAACTTGATCAATACAATGTTTGAAAATAAATGTTAATGTTAGAATATTATTTACATTTGCCTGTTTAAACATACCGGTAATTAAATTTGAGAGAAGAAAAAAGAGTCAACCAGGTTAATATGACACCTACACCTTTTAAAATGAGTTATTATCAAAGGCAAGCATGCATGTCTGCAATTCTGCAGCGCCCTACATGTAAATGTAGTAGTTGGGTAGTATGATAAGAAAGATTTAGAGACTTACGATGTTGAGCGATTGATCCATACGAAGGAGGACCTTCTTCCTTCAGCTGAGTGTATGGAGGGGGTTTACTCGTTGTTCCTGCGTACAGCGGCGGTGCTGAACCTGATGCCATCTTTGGTTTTGTAGAGAAGGTCTAAGTTAGGATCCGAAAGAAGAAAATTAAGCATGTTTAAGGTACTAAAATTAGGCCTATGGATTGGTGCTGAATTGCTATTTTCTTGTGACAGATGATTGATTGTTAAGCGACGGATAAGCTTTTTTTCTGAAAAATTGAACCCCCCCCCCCCCCCTCCCAAAGTGTGATATCTGTTTAAAATAATTGTTGGAGTCATGTATCACCTAATGCACAATACAAGTACACGTACACAAATGCGCGCCCGCCCACACCGCAGGTGTCATAATGACATAGACCTCTAAATGCGAAACATATGATTTACACAATTTCAATTACATTTCATTTAATTGCAATGTATTGCTGCAATTCAATTGCACTTCAACATTTTACACTTTTCAATAATTCTACTTAATGCTAGGCGGCTGGTGGTCATTATGATTGGAAGTAGTACTCTGGATAAATGCCAGTAGAGTGGCATAGCATGTATGTTTTACAGTGTCATCAATGCCAATGCCAGTGCCGTGATGCAAACAGTTGCGAGACAATGACCGGCATAATTAACAGGTAGATCTACAAATATACAGGTATTACCATCACGTAGGCCTACACGATTAACAAGTGCAAGTCCCAGCAATTAATGTTAAATGACAGACGAAAATTTGAATTTGACAGACTAGAACAACCTTAGTTAACTATAGAACACAACTTGTACTTACTTTTACAACAGAAGATCCCAAATGTTTAATTAATTTGCCAAGAAATAGAGGAGAAATTATTACATAATACTTTTCAAACAGAGAATTTAGCTTGTGTCACGAGATGTTTATCCATCACTCTTTGACATAATGACGTCATGATTGAGTATGGAACGCGAACAGGATAGGGAATTCCCCAACCACAAGGAGCGCATGCAGCTCGAATAAAACCGGTATTTTCTTTAAAACTTCGAGACATGTGACGAAATGCATTTCCTTATGATATACGTCGGTTCTAAGAAAATTTTGAAATTTATATGTTGTAATGGGAAACGTAGCTACAGCATTGCAGACCAAAAAGAGATCTAAAGTTGTTATTTGCCAGTATTTTGTTGCCTTTATGTCATCGGGCACACATCGCGAGTCTCGATCTAACCAGGCTGGCATATACTGTAGTTTTTTATTCCCCCTTTTAAAAACCCATTTTGGTAAATAACCAAAATGGGAAATGTCCTAAGAAAGAGAAACTTAAACATGACCAATAAAATCCGAGTACTAAAGTGCTATCTATGGTCCGTCGTTCTGCACGGCCGCGAAATGTTCAATAAATCATTGGACAGCAGCATATATTCAAGCAGCAGAAATGTGGTTCTATATTTAGAAGAATGGTTAGAATACCTTCGGGCTTGGATTGACAGGAGTCACAGGATATTAAACGAAGAAGTGCTAAAGTAAATGAGGCATGTGTCGATAGATCCATTCTTGATATCATACCAAAAAAAGACAACTACAGTTTGTTGGGTATATTATGAGAAGAGAAGGCACAGAAAACAGAATACTGACTGCATGGTAACAGAAGCAACATTACATTACAAAGAACCAAAGATAGAAATAGATGGAAAGACTTATATCGCCAATGTCTGGAAGAGACAAAGCACATTTTAGTAGACAAGCAAGCATTCTCTTTTTCCCCCCTTAAAGTGAATGTCAATATGTGATAGCAATTTCAATCCATTTTTTAAAACAGAAAATTATATCAGGGAGCAGCATACAGTTTTTACACTAAACGAGATATGGTAGTATGTTAAGAGTAATGTAACGAACATTTTCAAATCTTTAATGCCAAAATCTTGAAAGTTTATTAAACGTGAAAAGATGTCTTTCCATTTTTGAAGGAAAAGGCATACAGCGGCTAATTTTTCCAATGAAAAGATATATAGTCGGCATTTAGACCGAAAGCGCAAATCTCTTTTTACTTAAAGCGGCCGCAGACGCAGCTCAATCGTTTTTCTTTTACCTCTTTCGAATTTTATATTTCTATATTACTCTCCATGTTCCTTCTTTTTCCACGTTTTGGTAACAATTAAGTGGCCCACTGGAATGAGATTTTCCTTAGGAGACAGTCCAGACACCCCGATTTTCACCCGTTTATAAACCGTTTTATAATTGGTAAATTTTTTGAAAAGTATTTAATATTACAAATTAATTTTTCTTGCATATACTGTTGTCCAGTTTCTTTTACTTTAGTAAGTAAAAGTAAGGTAAATAAGATTATTCCCAGTTTAGACTGGATTTTTCGAAGATGAGAAGATGGTTCTATGGCGCCGGTAAGGGGGGGGGGGCGGGGCGGTCGCCCCCGATCAAAAAGTGTGTGTGTGTGGGGGGGGGGGGGGGGGGAGGGTGCGAAACGCATTTTCGCCCCCCCCCCGAAAACAATCAGCAGTAAAGGAGTAAAAAAGCTTTGTATTTTTTAACCAAAAAGAAAATAAGAAATAATAAAACGCACACAAATTATAATCCATTCAAAGAAAAGGAGAGTAAACAGGAATTAAATTTCCTAAACATTCCGCATTTTTTATTTATAAGGGTGAGAAGACATGAGCCCCTGAACACTGGCCTACTGATGGGGGGAGGGGGGGGGGATTCGCCCCAAAATAAAATTCAAACGTGGTTTATTTCTAATTCGATACCAGTGTTTTACAAATGTTGCTGAAACATTCAGGCAATTTTTTTTATTTTTATTTTTTATTAGAAGCCTGTATGTCAGGGCCTGCAGAACGGTGGGGTCGGGGGCTCGAGCCCCCCTCACTTTTTTGAAAAAGTATGTTAAAGAGAAAAAAAGAGAGAAATAAAGAGAGAAATGCGGTATCAAAATATGCTCATCTGGCCGTAATTAATTGCCTTAACCCCTGAGCTTACGGGGGCTCCGCCCCCTGGACCCCACCTATGCTCATCTGACCCACCTAAAACCCGCGGTTTCCAGGGGCTCTGCCCCTTGAACCCCCGGCCAAGGGGCCCTAAGGAGGGTCCCTGGACGCTCATCTGACCTTAATTAAACACCTAAAACCCCTGAGCTTAGTTCGGGTTCTACCCCCTGGACCCCACCAAGGACCATAACGTTGGACCCTGGATGCTCATCTGACCATAATGCATACACCCATCACTTTCACTATTAGAACAAAAATATAAAATACAAAACAGGAGGCGAGCTTAATCGAGAGAGGAGTCAGGGAGCCTCTATATATATAAAAAAAAATATAAACATACATGAGCACATATGACCTCTTTCAGCATTATAAAATTCATCTTATTTTGATATAAGAATTTCGCAATCCCGTTCGCTTTTGCCGTGAACATAATCAATATATTAACAAACAAAATTAGATAATATGTAGAATATTTTAAAACGAATTAAATCAATTGTTGGCAGGGTGGATGGGGGTTTTGCATTCATTTTATATGTACCTAGCGAAAATTGTGGGGGGGGGGGGGTTGAAGATTATTATCATCAATTTTTTTTAATGGGTTGATCGAGCTCCCAAGCCCCTCCTTCCCCCCTTTTCTTCAAGAATGCTACTTTCCGGGCTCGCCCCTTTCTCGCGCATGATCCTCCATTTACCAAAGCTCAAAACAGAGGCATTATTATGCATTAATTGCTTTGTCACAAGCCGCTTGCCATACAAGAAAGGAAGCGAACGTATTGAGATCATTGACTTTGTGTATGATGACTATGGGAATGAATGGACCACCTGGAAGTCAATTAGCGTACACAGGATTAGTTGACTGCGTTGTCACTGCACTGAGCTGCGTGAAGGCATTTTAACAGGTGGTGAGTACCATTATTCTTCAAAAGAAATACTTTAGAATCTTTTCTTTCAGTTCACTACATTCTTGATGGTGAATGCCAACATTAAGATGCGAATGGAAAGAATGATTACAAATACTGAAATAGCCGTGTTCAGACGGGGCTTCCTAGTCATGCTAGTCGACGTAAGTTTTCTCTGACTCTGTAGCAATATATTCCATAAATATTTACACCATTATTAGTTGTCCATATGCTCTTAGTCTTACACGGCCCGAAATTATATTCCATGATTAAGTTAACATAACCTTCCACCGACCCAGTCTTACTCAGTGTACCTTTCATGCCTTTCTGAAGTGGTGGCGCCGGCACTGTTCGACCTCAACCCAGCTTCCGCATCTTAACCATGAAAATGATTAAATCTAATTTTCATTTTCTATTGTAAACAAACAATTGTGAAAGGTCACAGATACTGAGTTCCAAATGAGATCGTCCACACGGTCAGCTTACGCTACCCTCTACTCTATAGTCATGTTAGTGCACTACTCATGGAAAAATCCAGGAGAAATCCAGGAGAAAATAAGTTGGCGTAAAGGTCGGTGAAACTAACACGACTATCGTTCAGATGGTCACTACGCCGATCTTTACACCGACCTTACCATATTTACGCAGACTAGCTTTAAACGGGTGTGAACACGGCCAATGCCATGCCTGGGTGCTAGTAGAAGTTTAACTTTTGTTAGCTCAAATTAATTGATCACCTGCAATTGCCAAGCTTTCTTTGAAATTTTTAGGAAGTTACAGATGTTTTGTGACTGGACAGTTAATATAATTAAAACAGAAATATGAACGAGTTTACATTTACAAGCACTAGATTCTATTTCATAAATTTCCAAAACGTGTTGTCTCAATATCTGCATACATGAACATTTATGTTCCATGTTATGACCCCTGACCCTGGGGCAGATTATAGGCATTCGCTACGTGTACCGTAATCATGTCTGACGTCTGAGTTATTTCGTGTACTTTGTCAGTAAAATACCAGCTATTGTTACATGGTGGCAGCGGATCAGCAATGGCTGGAAGTCAAGTGAGTGTAACTCCCCCTCCCCAACTGAAATTGAGGGAGGATAAAGTGGAAGAATGGAAGCTATTTTGCCAACTATGGGAGAACTATCGAATAATCACCGAACTCCACGCAAAGACTAAGGAGTATCAGAGAGCGGTATTCCTCAACACGGCGGGACCCGAAGCGCTCCGCGTGTTCAACTCGCTTACGTTCAACGCGTTAGCGGACGGCACCAGAGAGGACGAGTATGACATTACGCTTATTATGAAAAAGCTGACAGACGTCATCGTCGGTGAAAGAAACGAGACATATGAGAGGTACGTCTTTAATAAGAGAGAGCAGAAACAGACAGAGAACATTGACACGTATGTAAACAATCTTAGAGAGATGGTGAAATCTTGCAACTTTGGAGAATTACAAGAGTCATTGCTTAGAGATCGTGTGGTCCTGGGAATAAGGGATCATGGCACGAGAAGATTACTGCTACAAAAACGGAAACTGACTCTGTCACAAGCCATTGATATTTGTAGATCAGCTGAGGCAACCGCTTCTCAACTAAGAGAATTGGGGGAAGAGTCTAGAGATAGTGTACATGGCGTCAGACCAAAACCAAGAAGGTCAGATGTGAGAAAGAAAGATGTGAGGAAAGAGAGTCACAAAAGATGGGAAACGACCATACAGTGTAAATACTGCGGAAAAAAGCACAAGAAGATGAAGGAAGAGTGTCCCGCATACGGAAAGAAGTGCAACAAATGCCAAAAAATGAATCATTTTGCGTGCTGTTGCAACACGAAGTCTATCCGAACAGTTGACTATGAGGAGTCTGAGTACTCTGAGACAGACTCAGAAGTAGAATCTGTCAACTGTGTTGAAGTGGTCAACGCAACCTCGAGCAACAGTACAAAGAAACCACTGTACGCAGAGATGATGATTGATGATAACCCAGTGAAGTTCCAAATAGACTCGGGAGCGACTGTCAACGTAATACCGAAAAAGTATGTGAAGTCAAAGATTGACACAAGAGACGCTGAGCTTCGAATGTATAATGAGACAACCCTAATGGCGGAGGGACGAGTGAAGATCATCCTGCGTAACCCGAAAAACAAAAAGAAATACAGAGTGGACTTTATGGTCGTCAAGGAAAACAACCGTGTTCCATTGTTGGGTAGAAATACATCCGAGAAGATGAAGCTCATCAAGGTGAATTATGACACATTCAAGCAGATACATAGCGTAAAGAACAAGGGAGAATCTGAGCTCCTCACAGAATATGAGGATGTGTTTGATGATGCAAGGCCAGGAAAGTTGCCGGGACTGGTACACTTAGTTACGGATCAAGCTAGAGATGTGAGACCTACACAGTGTAACGCAAAGCCTGTGCCAGTATCCATGAAGGAGAAGATAAAGAAGGGCCTGAATGATCTAGTTCAGCAGGACATCTTAGCTCCTGTTGATGAACCAACTGATTGGTGCAGTCGGTTAGTGGTTACAGAAAAGAAAGGGACCAAGGAACTGAGATACTGCATCGACCCTAGACCACTTAACAAGGTGCTACAAAGGGAAATACACCGCTTACCAGTTATGGATGATATCCTCCCAGAATTGTCTAAGGCCAAGGTCTTCTCCAAGCTTGACCTTAAGTCTGGATATCTACATTGCGAGCTAGACAAAGAGAGCAGCTACTTAACTACCATAAACACACCTTTTGGAAGATATAGGTGGAAACGGCTGCCATTCGGTCTCAAGGTCAGCTCAGAGATTTTCCAAAAGAAGCTGCAGCAAGCCCTGGCAGGACTTGAAGGAGTAGAATGTGTGGCTGACGACATAATTGTGTTTGGAGTAGGGTCCACAGAAGAAGAGGCAGAGGGAAGCCATGATCAGAGACTGAGGGCTCTCCTTCAAAGGTGCAGAGAAAGAGGAATAAAGCTAAACCAGAAGAAGTCTGTACTAAAAGCACCCAGCGTGACATTCCTAGGACACATCGTCAGTGCAGAGGGCCTCAAACCAGATCCATCAAAGATCAAGGCCATCGTAGACCTACCCAATCCAACTGATGCCACAGAAGTACAGAGAGTGCAGGGGAGTGTACAGTACCTTGCTAGATTCCTCCCCAGGTTGTCAGAGACATTTGAACCCATTCGCAAACTTACACACAAAGGAGTACCATGGGAATGGAAGACGGAACAAGAGACAGCCATGAAGGAGACTAAGCGACTCCTGACAGCAGCACCCATCCTAGCCTTCTACGACCCAGAAAAAGAACTGGTAATCCAATGTGATGCAAGCAAGTCAGGTCTCGGGTCTACTCTTCTACAGGAAGGAAAACCTGTCGCATATGCTAGCAGAGCACTGACAGAGACTGAACAACGCTATGCGCAGATTGAGAAGGAGGCCCTAGCAATTGTGTTCTCGCTTGAGAGGTTTCACCAGTACACATTCGGGAGACATGTAAAGGTACACAGTGATCACAAGCCATTAGAAACAATTGTAAAGAAACCTCTACATCGAGCTCCTAGAAGACTACAAGGCATGCTCATGCGAATGCTCCACTACGACATTGAGATAACTTGGGTTAAAGGTAAAGATATGCACATCGCAGACCTACTCTCAAGAGCTTATCTACCAGAAACTACAGGAGCAGGTGAATTTGCAGAGGTCAATGCAGTCACAGGTCCAAGCATGAATGAGGACAAGATTAAGGAGATAGCTGAACACACAAGTAAAGATGAGAATCTACAAATCCTCAAGGCAGTCATCATGCAAGGCTGGCCAGAGGAAAAGTCATTGGTACCTGAAGAAGCTAAGCCATACTACCACGTGAGGGACGAACTTTCCTACCAGAACGGACTTCTGTACAGAGGAGAACGTATAGTCATACCAGTGACAATGAGAAAAAAGATGAGGGAAATGTTACACGACTCTCATCTAGGGGTAGAGAGCTGTCTTCGCAGAGCACGTGAATGTCTGCACTGGCCAGGTATGAACGCGGATATTAAGACATTCATATCTACATGTGACGCGTGCAGAACATATGAACGACAGAACCAGAAGGAGACACTACAGCCAACTGAACTCCCAGATCGCCCATGGGAGAAAGTAGGAGTCGACCTCTTCGAGCTGAAGGGTAAACACTACTTAGTCACAGTAGACTACTTCTCTAACTTCTGGGAAATAGATCGCCTCCATGAACTAGACAGCAGAATGGTGATCAAGAAATTGAAAGGTCATTTCGCTAGATACGGAATCCCTAACACGATCATTTCGGACAACGGTCCCCAATTCGCCTCAGAAGCCTTCGCGAAATTCAGAAAGACGTGGGAGTTCGACCATCTTACAATTTCACCCAGGCATAGCCAGACAAATGGCAAAGCAGAAGCAGCCGTCAAAGCTGCGAAGCAGATGATTAGAAAGAGTGAGGCAGCACACACTGATCCCTACAAGGCACTCCTGGGGATCAGGAACACCCCACAACAGGGCATCGACAGCAGCCCAGCTCAACGACTTCAAGGAAGACGAACGAGAACGACACTTCCATCAACGGATTATCTCCTGAAACCTCGAGGCGCAGAAATCTTGAAGGAAGAAAAGCGAAAGATGAAAGCTCAACAGCGAAAGCAATCGCACCACTACAACAAGAACTCAAAGGACTTGACCATCCTACAAGAAGGAGACACAGTCAGGTTGAAACCTTACAAGCTAGGGGATAATGTATGGCGAAAAGCGGTCGTGTTGACAAGACTGGATGAACGATCCTACGAAATAGAGACCGAACTTGGTCAACGATTTCGGAGGAACCGTAAGGACTTGAAGAGGACTGATGAATTACTTCACCACCAACAGAGCAATCCTAACCCAAATCCTAACCCCAAACCTAACACTAACACCCAAGCTCCACAAGAAACTATGGCAGACAAACACTCCACAACACAAACAAACACAACACGGAAAACAGACCGTGGTCACAAGAAACACAAAGAGTCTGAACCAAAGACTAACAGAGATCAACAAACTACAAACAAAAAACCAGACACAACACAAACAACAGGAGACAACACAAGAAAGACACGATCTGGAAGAGAAGTAAAAACACCATCACTTTATAGT
>JAVYIG010001570.1:0-67500 GCA_035222895.1 Strongylocentrotus droebachiensis | reverse complement strand
AGAGGTTTTGATGTTTGGGATTGTTAAAGGATTGAGATAGCCTAGTTGCAGCTATCATATTCCTGATATATCATATTTCAAGAGCATATTGATTTTGGTATTGCACACATTTTTTCATAAACTCCAGCCTGATTGTTCCAAGATTGTGAGCCTACTTGCATCTATCACATTCCTGATATATCGTATTTCTAGAGCATATTGATTTTGGTATTGCACACATTTCTCATAAACTCCATCCTCCAGAGGTATTTCAAGCTCAGTATTCAAGTTGTTAAAGTTGAATTGAATTGAACTTTTGCCCTGTTACTAGTTTTAGTGTGTGTGTTTTAGCAAAAAAGGATCTCTGACGTCTGTTTTTTATGTGCTGGCAATTCTGTTACCATTCAACCCACTGAACGCGTCCATGGATTTGATGCACTGTTGCCCCTGCTTCTCTTTCCTTGTTTTCCAATCTTCTGTACCTTCTCTTCTTGTTTACCATCAAACCGGAGAGGTATTTTGTGGTGAGATCTATTGATATGCCCTATCATTTAATTGCTCGTTAGAATGTAGTGAAATAATTGTATTCATGATATACTCGATAGATTATGAAAGGTACATGCATCCAGCAAACAGTTTTATTACTATACACCAGTTTATGGTTATTGGCGCCATTTTAATTTACGAGTAAACAAATCAAATAACCTCTAGAGGTCAGTGGTTTATGCGTAAATTGAGATTGCGCCCATGCAAATTATGATGACATCACTGCCTGCACACTGCGTTGTGCGCTCACATCATAATTTGCATGGGCGCAATCTTAATTTACGCATAAACCACTGACCTCTAGAGATCATTTGATTTGTTTACTCATAAATTAAAATGGCGCCCATGTCTGCGCATGCGCACTGTTGTAACCGTAAACTGGTCTTTTCTTTGTTTTTACCATCCAGGTATTCTTCAGGGTCGGTGTGACGAGGAAGAACCCGGAGGGCACCCTCTGGAGGGAGGTCTTCACCTCTGAAGGCAAGGGTCTTGTTCAGCTGTCCGTAGGACCTACAGGGGTCGTGTGGGGCGTGACCTGGGACGGCCAGGGGGTCATACGGATAGGAGTCTCTCGGGACCATCCCCTAGGTAAGAGAACAGTTTCAGTTTCATTTTTTCGTTTTATTTCATTTCCACGAACATTAACTCATATCATGCCATAAGGCCGCATGCACGCCACCGTTATAGTGCTTTGTACATGCGAGCACGCTATTGATTGGCTGCTTAATTAACAAAGAATACATCAAACGAATTTCAATGAGAAATACAATAACAGAAAAAAAGCCATCAGCTAATGCATGAGAATTAACAAAAGAAACTGAGTTTCTGTAGGAGGCTCTCCTTATTAGTTGATGTTTTAATACATAACTATACACAAATAAATGTAGATATATATAATTACACAAGATATATTTAATTCAATACCAAAAAGATGCAAAAGAAATCATGAGATTCATTAATATAAATAATCACATGTTGTTCATGGCGTGAGAGTGAGCCGATTTACCATATCTTTCCATGAAATCTTCAGTCTTCCTTTCCTTCCTATGGCATCCACTTGCAGATCCCATGCTCTTTTTCACATTTTCACCATTTTCCCTTCTCAACATTAGCCCCATCCATCTCAATCCACTTCTCTTTATCACTCACACCAACCATCCAGACCCAACCTTTTCCCTTATCTCAGCTTCAAAAATGTATAATAAGGCACATAAGTACCGGTACATATATAACAGTCAAACCTGGTTTAATGACCACCTGTCTACAAAGACCACGTTTTTTTTTGTTTCCCTTGAAAATGGTTTCTCATTGAAAAATGTACTAAAGAAACCTGTCTATAAAGACGACCTGTCTACAAAGACCACTTTTTGTGTTTCCCTTGGGTGGTCGCTATAGACAGGTTTGACTGTATATTGATTGACCAATGCTTTTCATTAGATGGTGAAGGGTGAATGTCTTGTCTGACCTTTGTCCTCTGACACTAATGTGATTCCACACAGTTCTTGAAGACATGTACCTGTAAGAAAGATTACCGACAGTCCTTTTCAGGACTCCCCAATTCTCCCCCTCTCTCTCACATGGTGCAACCGTAAACCTACTGTATATCTACATCACCATGCAAGCCGATACTTATAAGCAGCATGTACTGTACCTGTATGTCATGAAGAAAGAAATGGTACATTTTTTTTTCCACCAGGTACTGGCTGGACTTACGTGAGTCCACCTGAGACAGCTCTCCTAACCAGCGTTGCTGTAGGTAACAATGCAGTTTGGGCACTCACCAGAGATCAGAAGGTATGGCCATGATATTGATGATTAATAGACTTGCATCAATTATATGTCATTAAAAAATTGTACATATTTTGGAAGATTTTCGATATTATTATTTGTATGATCCGGGCTTTGCGTTGACCAGAAAATTTGATATATCTTTAATAATAATAATAATAATACATAAGATTTTAAAGGCGCCAAATCCACTTGACAATCAAATGCTCAAAATAGTAACCCGGTTACCATGCAATCAGAAAAAGAAAATCTCATGGTTTGTGGAAAAGTACTGAGATGACTGTGCAATATTGATTCAATATCTTATGGTTTGGGGCGGTGAACGTGTGCAAAAAGTGAATATGCGTTTCAATACACAGATGCTTTGACAATGGATGTTACGCAATGCATGCAACCCTTGCAAAAATGCTTGCATAAAGACAAAGTATCTTTTAGTTGTGTAAGATTACCAGATTCAGCTCAATTCAAAGCTGACTTATGGTATCATTGATATCACTTCTAGTGCTTATAATAATAATAACAATAAAACGGTGCTTATAAAGCGCTTACAACCGAAGTCTCTAAGCGCTATAACAGATAAAATACAATGGTAAACAATTACATATTAAACAAAACAAAAAAGTGGAAATAAACCTACAAATTACAATACATATGAAATATACATTAATGTGAACAGAGTAAGTTAATCATGTACTATCAACTTCTTTGTTTATATGTTACTAGGTTTGGTTCAGAAAAGGCTTCATGTCGACTGATATGAAGGAGAACAGGAGCAACCGCTCTGGGACCAGCTGGATTGAAATGTGCGGTCAGGTGGCGCAGCTCACGGTCGGACCCAACGATCAGGTAAAGTAGAGAGAACACTTTAATACTTGCCTCCCTAAAAAGTCTCATTATATCACTTAATGTCTATATTTGCCATTGCTAATTATAACTAATACAGGTATATATTTCTCTCTAACATTAACAATAATACTCAGTTCTTGTGTAGCGCATTTCAAATATGCACGAATACCTCCATGTGTTTCCAAAGAGATTTGGATTATACCCTACCTCAGCCTAGCAGCCGTAATATAAGTACCGAAGCTTCAAGGAATTAGTTCATACCATTACCCATTTAATTCATCTGGGTCAAGTGTCCAGATTGGGTTCTGAG
Organism: Strongylocentrotus droebachiensis; assembly: GCA_035222895.1. Taxonomy (NCBI): domain Eukaryota; kingdom Metazoa; phylum Echinodermata; class Echinoidea; order Camarodonta; family Strongylocentrotidae; genus Strongylocentrotus; species Strongylocentrotus droebachiensis. The sequence continues at coordinate 64,031 of JAVYIG010001570.1, read as the reverse complement.
TGACTGTAGAGCTTAGAGTTTAGAGTTTTGTTAATAGATTGAAAAAATATTGACTAATTTCATCTGTATCCAAGACAATCACTTAATTTAGCCAGGACAAATATTCTTCAAATATTGCGGTAAGAAAACAAGGTTAAGTAAAGCACATAAAACGGTCAATAAAATGATATTATTGGGTGTAAATGATTATTTTCTTATCGCCTTTGTTATTGTTAAAGCTACCATGCTCCATGATATCATTGGTTACTTTCAATGTGGAATTGTAGGTTTGGGCTCTGACTGCTGAGGAAGGTCGCTCCATCATTTTCCGATCTGGTGTTTCCTACGAGGAGCTCAGTGGCAGAGAATGGAAAGCAGTCATTATCATTGAGAAGAATGATCAGAGGTACATCTACCAACCGCCTGATACCATCAGTGTAGCAGACAGCATGGTGTCAAACTCTGTTAGCATCTGCGGTAAGACCCAGCACTTGCTTGATGCCGATAGCCGGTTCATGAGAAGCGTGAGTGAGCCTTCGGCGTTGTCCGTCATGGGCATGGGATATGATTCCTGTGTACCTTCGGTCCTGGGAGATGAGTTCATGCACAATGGCAAGTTGATGAGAACGATGTGTGCGCAGACAGTTGATCTGTCCACGGCTGGCAGTTCGGTTGCACTGCACTCTGGTTTCGAGGACAGCCAGAACTCTGCCTTCCTGCCAGGAGATGGAGGCACGTCTGTCGGCAGATCACCCTCTGCGAGTCCTGTGAATGTACCCGGTGTCCCGGAACTCGTGTCAGAGTCTCCTGAGACTGTTTCCCCATCAGAATCTGTTACTGCCAAGGGTTTAACAGTGGAAGACATTCATAACCTGAGTCCTATAGCAGTGCCTGTGCATTCTTTTACCAGGCAGCATAGCTATCACACGGATGTCTCCGTCTCCGACAACACCATTGACTATATCACGGACTTTAAAGAGGAAGACTCTTGTGAGAACTTGCAGGATAGTGGAAGCGAGAAAGGTACGCAAACAGAGACTCGACCGGACTGTGTCAATCTCCACCACGGTGCACTGTTGGGTCCAGACATCACAGTGGACCTGGTAAAGCGGTTGCAACTGCAGAGCAACCAGTCAACGTCCACTACAGGAATCCCTGACAGTGTGGAGTGGGAGGACAGGAAGCCCGCATACCTTCTAGACAGTCGTGAGAATTCTCTAGGAAGTATCAAATTCAGTGTAGGTGACAAGGAACTTGGGATAGATTCCGGAACTGTTAGCGATGGTGATTTAAGGACTACACCTTCCGTTATCGTGGATGACTTCGATAGCCGACCGAGACCACTTCTATTCACCTCGCAGTCACGGCAGCAGGGTCTTATGAACTCGTTCTCTAGGACAGCGGATTCATCCTTGCCGATACGGAATGACAGCATGGCAGACCTATGTTCAGCGGAAGACGAGATGGAGATGGAGGAACCACTATGGATGTGGGTCTGCGGTGGAGGGTGTGTGGTCGAGCCGACATCACTACCTAAATGGTTTCTTCAAGGTACAAATCCATCCTTTCTATTTGATGTATATCTGCAAAGTGCGTAGACTCCGAAGAGATGGTATTCAAAAGTATATAAACCCAGGTTAATTATTGAATCCAATATCTGGTACAGTCAAATCTATCTATAGCGACCTTCCAAGGGAAACACAAAAAGTGGTTTTTTTTTTTTATGTGATTTTTGTAGACGGGTGGTCACTCAAGAAGATTTGACTGTATTTTGTTTAAAATTGTAAATTCTTACAAGAAGATTTCACACATGTGTATGTCTACAGAATAAAGCAGCCAAAGGGTTGATGACTTTAGTATGAAACTTTTCTCTTTTTGCAAGCAAGTGAGTACCGATGTGATATTACTAGGAAAATCTTACTGCGTTGAAGATTTGTTGAAATTGTTGCGACTTAAACTACATTTACATGTTACTGCATCAGTGTTCTTTCTGCTAGCTTCAATCTGATCATGCACAAGACAATATTTAAACGAAGACTCACATGTGTCCCTGCAGCTTCGGGATTGCAAGAAAGATACTTGATAATTTGATATGAAATATTTGATGCACCCTCTAGCCACCCTGAGCCAACAGAGCTTCCGTCATCGTCTCCAAGAAGGGCCCTGGCGTGGCGCCATCCTCAGTTCACTTAGGAGACGTAGAGACGAAGAGAGCAAGTTTTTCGAACACTATCCTAATGCGGTCGAAAGGGTAAGATATTCTTCCAATTGTAGCCGTACTGCTTTAAGATAGATGTAGCATGGCCTGACTCTGTGTGTGTGTGCGTATTTGTTTTTTTACAGACGTGTATCAATCAGATATGATTATTTATGTCTGGGGACGACCTTTAAACGTCACTATCCGAAAAAGATGTGACTGAGTTTCGAACCTGCGTCCTCGGCTGAATCAGTTTGTAACTTCCATTGTTAGCTGGATTACAGGCGCACGCCACTCCCATTTGTCAATCAGCATTTGTGTAGTAGAAGCAATATTATTTAGATATTATTATGTTACCAAGTTGTCAGGAGTTTTAAGCTTAATTCATTTGAGTCATAACCTCGCATCATCTGAGTTTTAAAATATATTTTGGGCATGTGCATTTGTTATTGTGGCAATGAAGCATCAAACTAAAGAGAGTAATATGTATTTCTCATCATCTTCTCCAAAGAGACATTTCCCTCATACTTCTTTTCAAACTGTGATGAGATTAAATTTTTCCTGTATGATCTAATTCTCTAAAGATATTAGATTCATTACTAATATTTTGAGAAACTGCTTATGCTGGGTTCAAGCTCTATGCTATATGATATTCAAGAGATTAATTTCAGAACACATCCTGCGATTTAAATATTGTTTTTAAGGTAGCGTTTACTTTTTGGAAAATTATATGCAGTTCAAAACACTTCAAATCTTTATTATGCACCCCCATTATTTAAATGCAGAGTTCCTGGGCCAAAGTGGGTCGTCTCCAGTGGCACAGTGAAGGAAGGAGGCGACAGTGGGCAGACTGTACCATTGAGCTGGAGAGGGGTGTGGACGGGACAGGGAGGCAGCAGAGTAGATTCTCCCTCCATTACCAGTCATTTGGCAAACAGAAAGTAGGTTTTGATACCCTTTTTAAGGCCTTTTCAGTTATCCTGTCATAAAACCGCCGCCTTTTATAACATGTAAAGTAATAGCAACTATGTGCAACCAAGGTCTTGTGTTTATTCACTAAGCTTTGTGTTATAAGACACAGAAATTGTATTTTACCTTAAGTCATCATAAAAAAACACTGCAGTTTTACTGCATCATATCTCAATGAGGCGTTATTCTAATAGAAAGTTGAAAATGGTGTATCCATTAATACTGTATCAGCTTGATAGGGAGACCAGGATGTCTGCTGGGAACTAGAAGGGCATTACCTGTTGCTTTATGCTTTAGGAGGATATGGGTCAATGCAATTGTGACTCATGGTAGATTGAACATTGGATTCCAATCTATTTTATTTTTAATTTTTATTGTTGTATCTAAGTTGAGGGCTGCGGGCACGTCAAGCTACTTTGCTTATTTCTGTAGCCCTCCTGCATCTAATGTATATTAATTATGCATTCAATATATTTGTTTAAATTTTGTTTATTATATGTATAAAAATATATACACTTAAAATATTGTATCAAACCATATTATGTTCATGAAAATGTATGATGAAAAAAAGAAAAAAGATGCAGAAACCAATAAATCAAATCACATAAAATCAATCTCTTTAAGTTTTATAATTCTAGAATTATTGGGTTTAAAGCTTTCAAAAATTTCCCTTTTTCAGTTCATGACTAGATTAATTTTTCTATTGATTTTATTGCAGAATTACAATAATCTATGATAAATATCAGTAAAGAGCATGACACTTGATGTTTTATGAGCTAGTGGTCTAATTTAAAACCAGATTTAACCTAGTCCACCTTTAAAATATGAGCCTCAAAGCTTTATCAATATATGTTTGCTCTTGCGTTTTTTTTTCACAGCTGATCCGTTTCTTGTTGAGTGAGATAACGTGCGTCCAGGAGGTAAACAATGGCTCGGAGTACCCTTCCTTCTGCATCTTCACACCAAAGAGGGTGCTAGACAGAAAGCCTATCACTCTCCGAGCAAACAGTGACAAAGAGCTGGAAGAATGGGTGAGAATATGTAGTAGTGTTGCTATAGTAACAGGCATGGATAATGATGATGATGATGATGATGATGAAGATCCAGACAGAATTGTGTGTATTTGGTTTTTACAGACGTGTATCAATTAGATATGATTACTTACGCCTGGGGACCGACCTTTAAACGTCACCATCCGAAAGACGAGACTCAGTTTCGAACTTGTGTCCTCGGCTGAATCAGTTTGTAACTTCCACTTTTAGCTGGATTACAGGCGTATGCCACAACGCCTAGTTAAAAGAATTTATATTACATTCCTGGGAGTCGTATTGAACCATTATATTTTATATTTTCAATGTTAATTGTCTTTTTTTTATAAAGGTTGCTGCAATCAGCCAAGCATGCACAGAGGTCAGAGGAATATATGGAGCGCCCTCTTGCAGGGCATCGTGGTTAGTGACATGCCGAGGAGATGTCTTTGTACACGAAACTTTGCCAAACATGCAGATTGCGCCCTCGTCTCACCTGTAAGTATAGTTTGTGCAAATGATTGCTGTAACATATATCATAGCATATTGAGAGAGAGAGAGAGTGAGGGAGAGAGAGAGAGAGAGAGAGAGAGAAAGAGACATTTACGCATACATGAGTGTGGTGATATATGAAGTAGAAGTTCCCTCCCTTACATGGAAATGTTTATACTGTACATGTAATATATGTCTTGTTTTATACTACTAGGTTTAGGAACAATTACTACAAATGAACTTTTGTTGAACGATGAAAGATGTCTTTAAAATAGAAAGTGTGAAGTAATATACAAATTTTACTTACATTTATGGATGATGGTTTCATTTCATTGATTATCTGAAGATACTGGAGACAGATTGGAGGACATCTGGCTTACATTGAAGCATGTGGAGCAGGAGTGGTCTGGGGTCTGGGACAAGACAACACCCCTTGGGTCTACCTGGGGGGTTATGGAGGGATGTTTAAAGGTAAGATGGGTGAAGATGTTTGGAAGGGGAGAGATGGAGATGGGAGGGGAAGGATAATTGGAGGGAGGAAGGGACTGAGGGAGAGAGTGAGGGGGAAGTGGATGAGGAGGAGGGGGAGGAGGATGATAGACAAGTCCACACACCCTGTGTCTATGCATTTAGGGGATATATGGAGGAGGTACATTTCTCATTTAAAGGTTGGATAAGATGAGGTGGTAGGTGGGGGACGGTGTTGTGTTGAAGGAGGAGAAGAAGGAGGGAAGGACGAGGTACATAGGTGGTAGGGTGAGTGGATGCAGAAATGAGAGGGATATTAGGCAAGACCATACATCATTGGTCTATCTTCGGGCAGGGATATTTAAAGCCATACTATACTAGAAGCACTACAGCAAAATCTTCTCTAGCGCCATGTCAGGTCAGCTGTAGCTGTTCTCACATCGACTCCTCTGTCTGCGAAGTGGGAATTACTATTGGGTTACGCACTATTGCCAAGTTGACCATGACATGGCGCCAGTGGCGTAATGAGCAAAAACTTTGGGGGACTGACAAAAAAAAAATCCGCATCACCCCATGACTCTAACATGCAGGCCCCGCTGAACGTTTCGCAAAGTGTGGTCTATAGGGGCAAAGCCCCGGCGAGGGTCAAGGGGGGGACTCCCCCGAAGCTCAAGGGATATGGGCATCAGTGGCGGGTCCAGGAATTTCTTACCAGAGGGGGGGGGGGGGGGGGGGGGGGGGGCACAAAATGGCATGGGGTTAAATATATGTAAAACAATGAAGCGACAGAACAAGGCTTTAGCGGCGAGGGAGCGGAGCGACCAAGCGGGGGTGGGTCTGGGAGGGGGTTCTCGCCCCGTCCCAGAGTAAGAAGCATTTGCAATTTTAGAACCAAATTAGACGCGTTTTCAGGCACTTCCTGGAGTAATATGACGTAAAATTGCTTTCTCCTTCCCCTTCCAAGAGTAGGGATCTTTTGCAATTTGAGAAACACATTTGGCGCATTAATGTCCACCGCCACTTCCTGGAAAAAACGAGGCCTTCTGATTGGTTAGTTACAAAATAGTGATCTGTCAAGTCGTGAGACGTTGTTTATGCTTTAGCAATTTGCAATTTTAGAACCAAATTAGACGCGTTTTCAGGCACTTCCTGGAGTAATATGACGTAAAATTGATTTCTCCTTCCCCTTCCAAGAGTAGGGATCTTTTGCAATTTGAGAAACACATTTGGCGTTTTAATGTCCACCGCCACTTCCTGGAAAAAACGAGGCCTTCTGATTGGTTAGTTACAAAATAGTGATCTGTCAAGTCGTGAGACGTTGTTTATGCTTTGATGCCGCACAATGCACAAAGACGGTGGTCCGGTACTTCATCAGTAGTACCTGCAAAAATTATCTCGAGTGTATAAACTGTGTCGTTATCAGGGGCGTCGCTAGATCTTTTTCAGTGGGGGAGTGGGGAGGGTGTAGAGGCCACCGATTACCGACAAAACGAGCAACCAATTACCGACAAATATATTAATGCCAATGTCCAAATGTCTACAAATTTAACCCTATAAACCCGGGGCCAGGAACTAAGTTATTTTTCATTCTCTCCCTCCCGCGCAAAGCGCGGAATATTTGACACTTTTTGACACATTTATAGAGAAAGAAAGACGATCAGTTGTACCATTCTCGACTCTTAATCCTTGTCTGAATTCATTTTCGCCCATCCCACGCGAAGCGCTGAAGCTTTGGCGAGTCATTAAATGATTACTCTTAATCCTTGTCTGAATTCATTTTTCGCCCATCTCGCGCGAAGCGCGGAAGCTTTGACGTTTCAATAATTAATTCTTATTTCGCCCCCCCCCCGCGCATAGCGCGGAAGCTATGACGTTTCATTTAATTATTAGAGAAAGAAGACGATTCATTGTACCGGTCCTTATTCTTAATCCTTGTCTGTAATCATTTTCGCCCATCCCACGCGAAGCGCGGAAACTTTGGCGAGTCATTAAATGATAACTCTTAATCCTTGTCTGAATTCATTTTCGCCCATCTTGCGCGAAGCGCGGAAGCTTTGACGTTTCAATAAATTACTACTCTTAATCCTTGTATGAATTCATTTTCGCCCATCTTGCGCGAAGCGCGGAAGCTTTGACGTTTCAATAAATTACTACTCTTAATCCTTGTCTGAATTCATTTTCGCCCATCCCGCGCGAAGCGCAGAAGCTTTCACTTTTTATTAAATTATTAGAGAAAGAAGATGATTTGTTGTATCGTGTTCTTCTCTGAATTCAGTTTCCCCCCTCCCGCGCAAAGCGTGGAAGCTCTGACGTTTTATTTAATTATTAGATAAAGAAGACGATTCATTGTACCGGGCCCGACTCTTAATCCTTGTCTGAATTCATTTTTCGCCCATCTCGCGCGAAGCGCGGAAGCTTTGACGTTTCAATAATTAATTCTTATTTCGCCCCCCTCGCGCATAGCGCGGAAGCTGTGACGTTTCATTTAATTATTAGAGAAAGAAGACGATTCATTGTACCGGTCCTTATTCTTAATCCTTGTCTGTAATCATTTTCGCCCATCCCACGCGAAGCGCGGAAGCTTTGGCGGGTCATTAAATGATAACTCTTAATCCTTGTCTGAATTCATTTTCGCCCATCTTGCGCGAAACGCGGAAGCTTTGACGTTTCAATAAATTACTACTCTTAATCCTTGTATGAATTCATTTTCGCCCAGCCCGCGCGAAGCGCGGAAGCTTTCACTTTTTATTAAATTATTAGAGAAAGAAGATGATTTGTTGTATTGTGTTCTTCTCTGAATTCAGTTTCCCCCCTCCCGCGCAAAGCGTGGAAGCTTTGACGTTTTATTTAATTATTAGATAAAGAAGACGATTCATTGTACCGGGCCCGACTCTTAATCCTTGTCTGAATTCATTTTCGCCCATCTCGCGCAAAGCGCGGTAGCTTCGATGTTTCATTAAATTATTACACTTAATCCTTGTCTGAATTCATATTTGCCCATCCCGCGCGAAGCTTTCACGTTTAATTAAATTATGAGAGAAAGAAGACGATTCGTTGTATCGTGTTCTTGTGTGAATTCAGTTCCCCCCTCCCGCGCAAAGCGCGGAAGCTTTGACACTTCATTAAATTATTAAAGAAGGAAGACGATTCGTTGTACCGTTCTCGACTCTTAATAATCCTAGTCTGAATTCAGTTGCCCCCCCCCCCTCGAAGCGCGGAAGCTTTGCGGTTTCATTACATTAGAGAAAGAAGACGATTCGTTGTACCGTTCTCTACTCTTAATCTTGTCTGAATTCAATTTCCCCACTGGGCCCCTTAACGGTACATGTGCAGTGTTACATGATGTAAGTATGGAACGCCTGGCAGTGCTTGTCACAGTTGTTTCTGGAGAGGATTTTTTACTAATGTAACTGTTAGTGGCCACGGCCCCTTAGTGACTATAAAAAAACATATGCTCTTCCTGGCTATTTGGGAATGTGTCAGTTTGCAACAGAAATGGAGAAATGCTTATTTTGTTTAAATCATGTGATATCACGAACATTTATACATCACTTTTATATGGAATTAAGAATAAGTCAATAAGCCCCCCCACCAGTACGCCAGTGCATGGCGCTGTGCAATAAACTGTACGCTAGAAGAGAACGTTCATCTGTTCAGTATCACTTTAAAGGTGAGATAATTTTGGTTTGGGTATGTACAAGGAGAGGAGATGATACAACTTTTGAGTCATAAATTTACAAATGAACTACGTTGCAAGACTATTTAAATAAGATACAAAAACATCCCATATACAAAAAGATGCATTTTTTTCACGAGATGTATACAATGGTTAGAAATAAGAAATACATAGGAAACATTTAATGGGAGAATAACTACATTTTATTTTGCAGGGATCTACAGCAGCTCTTTTGGCAGCCAGCCTCAGAAGGACTCCAAGAACATCTGTGTGTTTGAGAACCAAAGATGGAGCCCTCTAGCAGGCTTCACTGACAGGTATTTACCCGTTACCCGACTACTGAATTATCTAGTTCCCATAGACTTAAAGAGAAGGTTGAGTTCTGGGAAGAGATGAAAAATAATTTGTGAGCATTATCATTCTTATTATGCAAGTGTGGAAGGACATCAGATAAGACATGTTCCCTAAAAAGCATGGCTCTTCAAATGCCTTCATATTCTAAATATGTCATGTACATCGTAAAACTCGGGGGGGGGGGGGGGGTAGGTTTTTTACGCCACGTGTTCGTGTAGTCCCATATACATCTTTCTGTGTACAGTGTTTGTAACTTTACCAAGACTTGGCCAATTTCTTATCATTTTGATGATTCCAGAACCTTGCAATACACACAAATTCTTATATGCTAGATGATCAACCTTTTCTGGTCGATTCCACACCGTTTCTTTCACAATGCAATCGCATGACCAGAACTCAACTTCATCTTTAACACAATGACCACCAGGTTCCAGTGAGCAATGGGTTACAAAAAAAAAAAATCCTTTGATTTCAAAGTAAAAGTCAAATTTAATTCATGTTTATTAAGTTTATTAACATTAAAAGTAAGGTATGAGACAGAAGTCCAGGAACTAATAATGTTTTTACATATAAAACATAGATATTTACATTTAAGGTCAAAATATTAAATACGAAACAAATGAACCAAACAGAATAGATATAGAAATATGCATTGAACCAATGAACTGTAACCATTTTTTTTTTACATTTTAGGCAATATTTAAAGATCATAACTTGTATTTTTGTTAAAGACTTACACTGATCTTAGTCATTATGTACATGTAGTTTCTAATGTGATATTCCGATTGATTGTACGCAAATTATTGAAATTGAAATTGATCTTTATTTAATCCATCGTAAAAACATCATAAACATCTAAAATACAAAAGCAGTATACAAGTTAGAGAAAAACATTTACAATATAATACAACAACAACAAAAATGTCATATGAATGTGGAGACAGCTAGGAAAGCCAAAGGCTTTGTTGTTGCTGCCACCGAAACAAAATAACAGTATAATATTGTTGTTTAAAAAGTGATTAAAAAAACTAATGCCTAAATAGAGGGGGAACTAAATCACAAAGATCTAAGACACTCAAAAGTTTTAATTTCAGAAATAAAGGTTTAATATGAGCAAAACAACCGCCATGTTAGACTAATTAAATAGCTCTTTTCTATAAGCATAATAGACTACTCATTGCATGATCAGTTGAGGATCCCCAGGCAAGGTTACAATGATTAAAATAAGGAGATATAATGGCATTATAAATTATAATTGAAATATTTGAAAAAAATTGTTTGATTTCATTCAGAATACCTATACTTTTAGAAATATTCCTGCAGATAACATCAATGTATTCCATGAAGAAATAATCGATTAACATATTTGTAAACATCATATGGTGAGTCTTTCTAGTGTTTTTAACTAATTTATGTTCAATAATTCATCATTAAAATCAAGAATCAAATTATTAATATTGTTATGGGATGAAAAGACACTGGTATCATTGGCATATAAAATATATTCCAACTTTTGAGATGCCGCACAAATATCTTAAATATAAATGAGAAATAAAAGTGGACCAAGAATGGATCCCTGGGGTACTCCACATCCTACATCATTAAAATAAGACTCATGACCATTGAAAACTACATATTGTTTACGATTAGTTCAATAATTTGAAATAAATTTAAAGAATACCGCGAATACCATAATTTTCTAATTTATGTAACAAAATTGAATGGTCTCGACTATCAAAAGCTTTACTCAAATCAGAAGAAAAACTAATTATAAAATTTTCCATACTGGCTTTCTTTTAATACATTGCTCTGATCAACAAAATTTAGAAGTCGATTAGAAAGACATTTTTCTAAATCTTTAGAAAATATGGGAAGTACAGAAATAGGTCGGTAATTATCAATACAATCAGACAATCCATTCTTAAAAACAGGTATCACTCTTGCTATTTTTGACTCATCTGGGAAAATACCCATACTCAAATACCATACAAAATATCACATAATGGACAACAAATTTTCTACTTCCCCCCTCCCCCCCTCCCCCCCCCCCCCCAAGCTGTGATGAAATAAAATTGCCGCCATGAAGTGTTATTAACATTAAAAAAATAATACAAGATCAAACAAATTGAAGGTACTCTCGCTATACCCGCCCCCAATAATTCTAACACTTCAAATAATTCAATAATTAGGTCTACATGCAAACAGCAAAACTATTTAACATCAATCACTATATATATATATATATATATATAGTATCCTTTAATATCAAACCCCAAATTCGCTGATACCGTTTTTCTATGTATATAACGGGATCAGCATAATGTGCATGCTGTTATACGGAGACAAAGCTCTCAAGTTATTCCTTGGAGCCTGTGTCACTAATGACTGAGTGACGGCACTGGCCTAGGTTATACCAGGGAGGTTGAACGCAAAGATCCATAGTTCTACCTGGGAGATTATGTGGATCGGCTGATATTGGAGTGAAAAGGGCAGATTTAGGATTCCTAGTCAAATATTGCACATTGTTATTTCTATTTAATACAAAACTGAGGATTATGTAAAGTTTGTGTCAATATAGGACCAATATTTACAACATCAAAAATCATTAAATTCATTACCATAGAGTAACAGATCAATTATTAACAGTAATTTTCAATATAATTTTGTTTCTTTTTTTCATATAAAGACATCTGAAGGGAGCTATAAACAGCTGGTCTTTTTTTACTGGTTTCTTTAGTAGAATTTTTTGTTTTTTTGTTTTTTGTTGTTGGGGGGGGGGGGGGGTTGGGTGTCCGACACTTAACAAAAATAAAGCCATCACTGTTGCTTTTAGACTTAACAAAGCACTAACCATCCTAAATATATATCCTTTTATAATAAACATAAGTCTTAAAAGATTTATGAAATATTGCATGTACACTTCCTCAAATTAATGTTTTATATCACCTGTCGCCTGTCCAGATACACGGCTTGTCCGGACACACTACATCTGAGTATACAGGTTTCAATGAGAAACAATATAGTAGGTCTTACAATTAAAGACAGGTGTTTTTTTTTCTGTACAGGTGGTCATTTAAGCAGGTTTCACTGGACTTCTTCTGTATTTCATGGATGAAAAGTATTTAAAAAAAAACACATCCCATATGTAGTTTCATTAAAAATAAACATGTACCTTGTAATTCAGAATGTAGTAAATTAAACTTGCATTTACATGAAAATCCCCTGTAAAAATTCTTCAGTCAAAGGGGATTAATAATTCCATGTCAATTTTAAATATTTGTTTCTGTGCCTGTAAATTTCTTTAGAGGGTTGTGGACAAATGATTCTGGGAAGATTATTGAATCGAGAGACAATGTGCAGATGCCCTCATCACTCTGGCAGTGGGTGAGTTAATCATGAGCGGGATTGGGAGTATGATTGTGATTGCGATTATGATTATGATTATGATTACAAATATATTTGTGATTACGATTATGATTGTGATTACGATTACAAAACGATTGTCATTGTTATGTTTATGATTATGATAGAATATAATTATAATATGGTTATGAATGATTATGAATTCGATTATGATTACAGTGATTATGATTACATTGATTATGATAATTATGCTCATGATTTTGATTATAATGATGGTTATGATTATGAATATGATTATGATTGCAACCATTATGATTACGATGATGGTTAAGATTACAATCACAATTATGATTATGATTGCAATGACTATGAATATAAAATCATGATTTTGATTTTAATGATTATGATTATAATTTTAATTCTGATAATTACCACATTTTCAGAAATGACGTATTACTTTTAAACACAAAAAAAATACACATATGGGAAATTTTCAGAGTTAGTGAATGCAGGAGACGGCTCTTGTGAGCGGGTTGCTTAATGTTGATGGCGACCTCAATAATAATAATAAATTGTTTCTTTTATAGCGCCATATCCAATTTATATATCAATGAATTAAAGATAGAGAAATATTTTCATGAAGATGATGTCTGGGAGATACAATAACCATCATCTCTGTGTTATTTTCATTAAGTTTTAATCTATTGTGTGACATCCATCCTTTTAGTTCAGCAATACAATCATGAAGAACACCCATTACTTCCATAAGACTACTAGGTCTTTTAGAATTGAAACTACAATACAGCTGGGTATCATCAGCATAAACATGATACTGAATACCATATCGCCTGATTATTTCTCCTAGTGGTTTAACGTACAACGTGAACGACACAGGTCCCAGGACAGTACCTTGCGGAATACCATATTTCAGAGAAAATTGACCGTTAATTGAAACACAACAATGAAAGTGTTAAAATTCCTGTTACAATTAAGCTCTGGTAGGGCTGTCATCCTGCAGTGTATTGGAATCTTAAGGTGAACCAAAATTGATAACGATGTTCTAATGTATGGGGCAAAATGCCTTGGACTTGCCGTTGTCATGACTTGACTTCTGTTCTGTGCATCTAATTTTCCACTGCAAACCTTCATGTTGGGCTTGTCAGCATCACAATTTAGAGAGGAATGGCATTGTTGATAGCCTTATTAGCTCTCATGCTTTTCTCAAACTGAGCCCAGAATAGTTCCTGTCCATCTTCATCATCCGTCCACAACATGTAAGGTTTGTTCCTACTCAGGAACAACCTGACAAGGTACGGCAGGTTCTCATCCTCGATGTCCTTAACAAAGATCAGGATGACTTTGTCCAGTCCCGAATCGTTGAGATGCTCCAGAGCCATACGAATCTTGGTCATTGTCCACGCATCATTGACAGACTGGTTGCTTAGCAACAAGACAGTCTTGAAGCTGTTGTCGATGGCATCATAGAGTGCAGGGATGTAGTACATACCAATGTGAAGGTCTTCGTCTCCATAGATGATATTCTGTAGATGTGGCATCCTCTCCTCCAGTGCAGGTCTCATGACCCGATCAACCCACTCCTGTTCTGCTTCTTCGAACATGAGGTTGAGATGATGACGATAGTTATCTGCATTGAAATCTTCTGCCATTTCCTCGTATCCAATGACAGCTAGTTTGAGAAGAAAGAGTTTGTGATTCAACCACCATCGTTTGTTGTAGGCAAGCATGGATATCATCACAAGCACTACACCTCTCAATGTAAGAACCGTGATGAGAACAATGTCCGCACCACAGTGATCTTCAGGATGAAATGCCATGATTGGCTGATTCACCACTCCCTTTAACAATGTCTTAGAGCACAGTGTCTTTTCTGCATGTTTGAGATCAATGTCGGCTGACTGCAGCCATTGCCTGAACCATGTCAGGGAGCATGTGCATGTGAAAGGGTTTCTAGAAATGTCCAACCTTAGTGAAGTATTCGCTGGCAGCAATGTCCCACGTCCAATGGTGCTGATTTGATTTCCCGATAAAGAGAGATCAGTCAGTCGAGGAGCCTGGGCAAATGTAGTCGGTTCCAGACCACGAAGAATATTGTCTCGGATGTTCACTACTCTCAGTTGATAAAGACCTTGGAAAATGTCTCCTGCCATCTCCACGAGTTTGTTTTTACGGAGATAAAGAAACCTGAGAGAAGAGAGGGGACTGAATACTCCTGGCCTCAGCACCTGTATCCTTGATTCGCTCATATCAAGATAGTAAACTTTTGAAAGGTTTTGAAATACTCTCTGATCTAGGCTCAATAAATAATTGTCTTTGAGTCGTAGTTTTTGTAATGAAAAGAGACCAGAGAAAAGGGACTGATTATTGATCCCATTGTACAAATCGGTATCTTTCAGCCTGGTCCTTTCTAAGTGTAGATCTTGTAGACATGTCATATTATAGAATTGTTCAATAGAACTTGGAGACACTTGAATATATGTATATGACAGATCCAAGTAGAGCAAGGTCCGAAGTTGCTTGAAGGTGTCTTTCAAGAGTGTTCCAATCTCATTTGACAAACGCAGTTCCCTCAAGAATACAAGGTCCGTAAATGCATTTTCACTGTAACTGGTAATTTGGTTGTGCGCTACATTGAGTACTTGCATATTGGTGAGCCCTGTTAACCTCCCGTTAGAAATGGATGGTATATCGTTATTAGATATGTCAAGTACTTTGAGAGTCCCAAGTGTCCAAAGTTGTTTATATCTGTTAAGATCGGTGATTCTATTACCGGATAGGAAGATTGACTGTATTAATGGCATGCCATCAAAGGATTGGGGTGAGAGAATTTGCAGTAGATTGTAGGATACATTCAATGTTGTTAAATTAGGCAAGCATGCAAAAGTTTCAGGAGGTAAGGAAACTAGTTTGTTAGAGGATATGTCAAGTTCTATGAGCGATGTCAACTGGCAGAAGGACTCGTTGGAGAGAGAACTTATCTTGTTGTAAGATAAAAGCAGCCTCTTGAGCCATATGAAACCCCAAAATGACCCAGGAGGTACATTCTCAATGGAATTTCTCATCATGTTAAGTTTCAAAATAGACGGATAAGGGGTATGATAATCACTGGCATTGTCAGGTGGGAGAAGTTGATGGATTCCACATCCCCACATTGATAGTTTTTTTATATAAGTCATTCCTAAAAATGGTTGAATATCAAATGATTTGAGGGGATTTACTTCAAGTATAAAACTGTCTATGGAAGTCAAATGAGAGAAGGCTTTTGTTGATAAATTCTGTATCTTATTTCCAAACAGTGAAAAAGTACCAACAGAAGTATTTTGCAGGGGCAGGAAGTCACTCTGATGAACTTCTTGCACCTCGTTCTTCCGCAGAGTGACATCCGTCAAATGAGACCATCGGGAACATCCCTTGAAGTTAAGACTTTTTATTTTGTTGTAAACTAGCTCAATTCTTGAAAGTCTTGGTATGGCTGCAAGAGATTCACAAGGAAGAGAATCCAGTTGATTATAACCCAACTCTAGTTTGGTGAGTAGCGTGTTTTTGACAAAGAGCAGAGGAGACATAGTCTGTAGATTGCAATGAGATAATACGACCGACCTAAGAATAGACAGGGGCCACAGAGCCTTGTTTTCGATGACAGAAAGTGGGTTA
Source organism: Strongylocentrotus droebachiensis (assembly GCA_035222895.1). NCBI lineage: Eukaryota > Metazoa > Echinodermata > Echinoidea > Camarodonta > Strongylocentrotidae > Strongylocentrotus > Strongylocentrotus droebachiensis. The sequence goes on along the minus strand of JAVYIG010001570.1, from coordinate 47,833 downwards.
TCATATGCAACAAGTGTAACAAGATTTGGCAGGTGTTTGAAGGACTTGTCATGCAGGGTTGTTATGTTGTTGGAGGACAGGTCAAGGGTATTCACTTCTATTGGCAAGTCTTGAGGTACTGCTCTTAGCCCAAGATTCCTGCAATTGGCGACGATTCCATGACTTGAGTTCGTTAAATGGCACTTTGGAAGATTCTTGTTTGAAGCCACATCTTCTGCAGTACCCTCCGACTGAGGCAGGAGCAGGAAGACGATTCCTAATGCAACCAGCACCAAATGAACACATTTCATGGCAGCCATATTGTTTCATTCACAGACCTTAATGTATGAGAGTTGATGATACTGCCCTTAGAAACTAGATCAGGAATAGCGGCAGCGTGCATGAGATTTCATCAATGCTCATCAGCAAAAATTTTCTGTAGAGTTACAGTGCAATACATGTACATCCATTTATGCAAAACCTGAAATGAAATTTTTGAAGGAAATCATATAGCTTCCTGAAAATATTGAAAACAGGAAATACCAGGCCTCTCATAAATCCTGGTTCATCGTGATTACAAGGAAGAATATCAACTTTTGTATGATATTAATAAGCAAATCCTCTATGCCGTAAAGAAAATATATGTAAATATATACAGTTAACAAATAAATTATTCATACCCTTACCAAGATTTTGTCTTTTGTGGTGTTTTAAAGATTGACTTGTCTTAATTTATGTTTCTTGAAGATGTGAGGTATTAAAACCTACATCTAAAAGTATTAAAAGAGTGCCCTAATGTCCACCTTTCATTCTTGAGGCACAAAAACCCCAAAATCATCAAAAATACAAGGGGTATGAACAATGTAGTTGTTAACTGTACATCCAACAAATATACAGATCCCTGTTGAATAGTCCGTATCATTTATTCATGCATAGTAAAATATTTTCTTGTGCAGGTTTTTTAAATTTTTTTTTTATTAAAGTGGTTGAAAAGTGTATTTTTCTTGCAATTTTAACAGGAAGTTTTAAATATGAAACCTTGCCCAAAATGCATGCTTTTCTCTTTCATTTTCACGTCTGAAATCTGATCTAAACAGGAAGTTTGTAGCACATCCTGGATGAAACTTAGATGAGGAGAAATTGCAGATAATAAATTATTGGGTCCTTCAAACTTTGTTCTCATTGAAAATGAACGGAGATTTCTGTTTACATGTATGCTAGGTGTTGATTTTTTCTTCTTGAAACTGTCAGGGATGTTTTGCTTTTATTCAAGACCAAAATGAAAAGCCAAGTTACAAGTTAACCTTTTCCATGACCATGTCAAAATTTTAAATAGTATTTAAAACAATTATTCTCATTTTGTGTTAATGTTTATATTTTTTTCTTCTGCAGATATCTGACTGGAAGATTGATTTCACAATCTCTGGTAGCACAGACAAGGAAGGGTGGCAATATGCAAAAGAGTTCAAACAGTAAGATCTTAATTCAGCTCTTTTAAAAATTATATTAATAATACAGTAATAATATAGTAAGTACTCTTGAAGGGGAAGTCCACCCTGATATTAATTTGGCTTTGATAGAAACAGACAAATATGAAGAACAGGGCAGTGAAAGTCTGAGCAAATTTCAATTAAAAATAAGAAAGTTATGAATTTTTAAAGTTGCGATCAATCAAACACATATCCTGTGAGCTCTCCTCCCATTTGCTCTTTACATAAAGTGTGAGTGTGAGTTTGAGTTTATTAACAACAACAATAAGAACAAGTAAAACATAATGTATCAATCGTGATTACATAAAGTATAACAATATCACACAAGATAAATAACATTACACATGAATAAGATAAACATTGTTTTACAAAGTATGTCATATACAATTGAAAGAAAGATTATATGTACACTTATGTTGTTATAGGGGGTACCAGGAGTTAGCACAAGTGCTAGTCGACTCTAGTTCCCTGTCTTTGGCAAGAACTGTTGTTACTTTACTATATCACATATATATATATATATAACATAAGCTATATAAGGAAAGTAAACAAGGAAATAGAACGGTCATTTAGAAATATTCCTCACTGCATAAAGTGTAAGTACATGTAAGTCAAATGTATGTCGATTTCCGTATCAGAACAACAACAAAAGTTATTATCTCATGTGATATTCTTTTTAGAAATTCTCTAATCTGAGATTTCTTTTTTGCCATTTTAAGAAGTCTTAAATTTTGTTTAACTTAAGGTATTTAGATGGTTCATTAATCCCTTCCGAAAAGCATTTAGATCTTTTTGCTCTCAAATCATATGGTATACTTTGCCATATTTTCACGCCCACAAATGATATTGAGAATTGATCTTGTGTGGTTTTGCCGTAAGGCAGGTCTCGCCACCCCCCCCCCCCCCCCCCACTCCGGGAACGGAAGGACCGCATTCATGTTCCCAAAATGTCTGATAAAGGGGTTATTTTCACGCAGCAAAGTCCGGCACGTAATACACAAAAATTCGGCCCGTATTGACTTTACTCACTGGACTTAGGGGGGGGGGGGGGGGGGGGGGCTTTCAAAGGGAGGGAACATGCATACCCTAAATAACACTGAGTGGGGGGGGGGGGGCAGGAGGCAGATATAGTTGGCCATATTCTTTGCCCCTTGTGCTATATCTGTGCTCTATTTCCTGACAGTATTCAATTAAGAATTATGGAGTGAGGAAGATTGCCATTTTATAGGTCATACATAGATGAAGGTTGAGACAGATAGCAAAAAGAAGAATAAGAAGAAAAGAGACTGCATTTTGATGGGGAAGGGGGGGGGGGAAATGGCCCATATTTATACATTTTCTAATAGTCTTATACAAGAGAAATTGTTGAATACATCGACAGCACCATCAACAACAGGGTATACATGTCTTTTCATATCAGTTTCATGGATAATTTAGTTGAATAGTTGCTATTTAATGCTTTAACATGATTTGTGTCTAATTTCTTCTATAATCCTTTCCTTGCTACCCAGTGATACCCCTAGCAGTCTAATCCCTCTGGGATTAGCACTCTTTCCTATTCCCATGAAAATGCCAGGCATAATTCAGGACGATGCAAGGTACTTTCTGTTAAAAATATTAATGTATAGTCCCACTCCTATGTTTTCATGTAACCTCTTGTTAAAGACAGGTGATTGTCCTTGTCCTTGGGTAATATATCACTTTTCATTTTGAATTTTAATCCTGATTTTTTTTTTGGTTTCTGTATCTTTTTTTGCCCCAATTATTTCTCCATGTGCATGACTGTGAATTTGATGCAATTGCCTAGTACAATATATAAACATTAAATGTCATTAATTCTCTTTTAGAACAGCGACCCCCCAATTAAGTTTTGGCGAACAGGAAAAAAAAATATAATGCATACATATTTTTGTTACACTAATGAGATGTGATAACTAATGGTCTAGGCTACCCCCTGGCTTTAATATAGCATGACATTAGAAGAATTGCCTGGTACAAGTCATTTATCAATACTTTAATTTTTTGTTTTTGAATTTTATATATCTGGTAGTAGCTTTACAGTGTATATTATTTTACCTTCCTTTTAGTCAAAGCTTTTTCTCTTTGTACCTAGCCCAATTCATACAGTTCTCGAGTTATGTTGAAGAGAATCATATTTGTATAACTTACATACTGTTTGATTTCATCACTTCATTTTGACCCTGCCCCCCCCCCCCTCCCCCTCATCGACACACACAATTTATTTCACCATTATCATGCATTTCTCCTTGTAAAAACTTATGGATAATTATTTGAACCTATCAACAAAATTTGTATTTGTTAATATGGTGAAGGAGGATACCATTGAATCCTGGAATGAAACACTCAAAGTTTAAGTTGCCAATTTAGATTATACGCTACTTTTGAACAAATAGATGCATAGGAAGTTTAAATATTTATATTATTTCATCCTGATTTATATGGCAATGTTTTTTTCTTTTCCTCTTTTTAGTTGGTACATTAGATATCTTAGGATATGTTGTCAAGGGACTTTTATTAAGCTATTGATTATTTTGAAAAATCTGTTATACATGTACATGTAAATATACTATTTTCATTTCTTATTTTGGTTTATTTGTTTACACTATAGTAGCAACTTATTGGTTCACAATATCTTGAAAAATTTCAAGTGGTTTTAAAATCAATTTGGTGTTTTGGGTTTTTTTTTTGTAAAGAGAAATTCATAATGGTTTGTTAAACTACTGCTTTTATTAATATTACTATTTGATAATGTGTATGGGATTAACATTTTGTTTTATTTTGTAGGTGGTTGGGTAGGATGATTCATTACAGCTAGGACCATCTGTCAAAGTGACTATGAAATGAAGATCGCCAATAATTTCATGTAGAATCTTGTGCACTTTGTTGTAGTTGTGAATGTAAGGCTGCACTATTGCACCCTAAATCACTAGTAAATGGTGACCTTGTGCAGGTACATGTACATGTAGTTTCCCTTTACACACATCCTTGTTACATATGTACAAACCAAACACATGAATTGCACATCGTCTTGAACGCAAAACAAAAGCCAAAGATGATTTTGTTTTACACTCACAAAAGCACTTCGTAAGTAAACAGGGCACATGCAGATTGTCTATCTTGTATTAATGTGATGTTATTTGGTTTCCTTATTGATTATTAATATGGATGTGACAAAAAATTGTAGTACATTGTTATGATGAGTGATCGAATACAATGTTTATTTTTGTATTGTTATGTTTCTTTGTTTACAGCAGCAAGGCATTTCATAAGGATAGAAGATGGAACGACTATGTGAGAAGAAGGCGATGGGTCAGGTTAGAAATAGTTTTTATTCACATTAAGCCCTTGGTCAGATGCGATGGGATAATCCGCCGCACAAAGAATGGCGGCGTTTCTCTTTAAATGTATTGACTTTAAGTGTTAAAAGATACGAAAATGTGAACCGTATTGCATTTTATGTTGTCCTTTATACAAACTGCCGCGGTTATGCCTCATATATCTGAACAAGGCTTTATAGAGGTGTCTTGGTCTAGTGGATATGTCATTTGACTTTGGATCACATTGTTTGTGGCTCGATTCCCACCGCAAGACATTAGTCTATAGTTGCCACACTCCACCCAGTTGTAGTAAGTGGTTACTTGGTGGTTCTCGAATGCATACATTTTTGTGTTTCTTTATTTAATGACTATCTTTATACTGCAGGAGATGTCAAATAAAGACGTCAGGTCCATGGAAACAAATGCCGAACCTTGGACTCAAAGATGTCTCCCTGCAGGTTGATACGGACGAAGAATGGGATGGACCCATTGCATTGTGGGCCATCGGAACCAACGGTGATGTCGTGACAAGGCTAGGGGTGACAAGGGCGTGTCCCGAGGTGAGAAAGGTTTTTATTTCTCAGGGAGGATTAAAAAATAAGGCCTATCATGTTTTAATATATATTTGTGTACGACACACTGTACAACAAAGCATAGTGGTTCATGTATAGTGTACTGCATTAGGTAATTTTCCAAGTAATTTTGATGAAATAACATCTTTGGTTTGAGTGCCAGATTGAAATTACCATCAGTTCTGCGATTAATTAAAATACTTTGGACTCTCACAACTACTAATACTCGAGTTTACGAAGGAAACATTGTTAATGTTTTATACATTCATAGGCATACAAAAATGACAGTATTTACTGGATTACATTTGTCCCTTTCGGAATATGATGCAAAATTACACAGGAATTCTTTAAAAAGAAGGCATTTTCACATTAACAAATTGCTAATCCTTCTCTACTTTAAAGTGCATGTCAGCTTTAAAAATTGAAACTGATTGATTTAGACGGAATGAAAACAAATGGTATTCATCCTTTCAATTTTCTTAGTGCGAGTGCCATATATCTGGGAATTGCATTGAAAATGACATGAAAAGGATTGTTGCAATTGAAGAAGAAAAACAAAATTTGATGAGAATAGAGCTTTCATTTTTGAATTATTCCATTTTATCAGGGTACAGCATGGATGCATGTACCTACAGACCAACCATTCCAATCCATCTCGGTCGGAGGAAAGTTCAGAGTCTGGGCCGTGGCTCGAGATGGCTCAGCGTTTTATCGTAACAGAGTCAGTGATTACAATCGTACAGGTATGTAATTCACCTTTAGCATTCATAGTGCGTTGTTTTTATTAAACATAGAAACAGGTTATTTTACCTGCTACAAAGTAGATTCCAGTTATCTACAATTCCTATAGTATAATATATTGACGTATCGTGGTGTAGTGGATATGTCACCAGACAGTGGATCACATGGATAACAGATCAAGTCCCGCTGCGGCACTTATGTCCTTTGGCAAGATAGTAATCTAGATTTGCCACACTCCACCCAGGTGAAGTAAATGGGTACCTTTTGAATGCTTAAGTGCCTTATTATTGTGGCTTATATAGTTACACCTGGGGTAAAAATAGATACTTTGTATTAAGTGCAGTAGAGTATATTCTTATACTGTAGCTGTAATATATAAAGGGATCTATTACAATTATTATTATTATTATAAAGTGGGTAAACATTTCACTCAAACCCCATCCGCTATTTAACTATCCTCTTATTTAAGAAACATTTCATTTAATATAATAATATTGTATCATGAGGCCATACAGAAATTCTTTAAAATGGATTTATGGAAATATATGAAAGTAGTGCTCTTAATAATATTTGAAAAAGGTAACAGTGTCTGGGGTATCAATACATTCCTATGGACATGATCGTCGTACTCTGTACACGTGTGCCTCCATTTGAAAATTGAAATTTCATGAGTATTCGACGGGCGAGCTGAATGTTTTTGGGCATGATGGTAACCCTCTTGGCGTGGATGAATCAAGCAATCAGTTTTTATGTTCACCATATGCAGGAGATACATGGTTTCATATTGCGCCACCGTCAGTCGCCCCTTTGAAACAGATTTCGGCTGGCAAGTGCTCTGTATGGGCTATTGATACACAAAGTAAGTTGAAAACACACTGCTCAAATCAATATTATGAAAAGAAAAAGATATACCTTAGGAAAGTATTGTTTCAATGGTCCATGCCTTGCATACCTTGCATGGTTCATATGAGCGCAAATAAATGTCAAATATTATTATTGTAGGTTATTATTATTTATAGAAAAGTAAACTTACATGTATATGATTTAAATGTTACAAACTACTGCAGAATTTGCTACAGCATTTCATATAGAGCAAAAAGAAAGTTGATGTGTAGAGTCATTTCATATCATTCTTAACACTTGTGCATGTAATTGTCCAAGGGTGGAAAGGGTGAATAAATGGTGTCCTAATTTTTTCCATTTTTGTTTGCCATACAGTATGTTATATGATTTGAAATGGTAAATAGAGGGAAGAAAACGGCACACTAGCCTAAATCAGTTTCACATTATAACGGTCAATTACAGAAATTACAGGTGCTAGAAATCTTAACCATTATGTCTGTTTTTGCAGTGAACCTATGGTATCGTCAGGACATCACTCCAACCTTCCCAGAAGGCACCAAGTGGATCCACGTTAGTTCTAGGGTCCGTAAAGTATCCCTTGGCCCTCAAGATCAGGTATTAATCATCCGTCATCGCTTCAATTAACTCTCTATTTTCTATGCATCAGAAGATTGATAGTTGTAAACGTTATTTGTGACAAAAGTCAACTGCGGCGGTTCCCTTTGTGTAACATTGGTCAATCAATGCAGGTGAAGGATTAATTAATTTTTCTTGTTCATGCTGAAGGTAATATCATTTATTGAAGAAGAAAAAAAAGAAGAATTGTTTCAATGGTCTTTCAAAGTTTACATTAAATTTTTAACAATTTCAATTCTAGGTTTTAAATGTCAAATGGAAAAAGACCATCATGTACCATCTGAGATGGTAATTGCACATGTATCATAGGTTTGTGTAAAATGAGACATTGTTTAAAAAAAATTCAAATTAAAAAATTTGATCAAAAGATGTGTGAAAGAGCCGATATAAAATCACATTCATGCTTGTAAACACAGAACTTCCTCCTCCAATATGGAATTACAGCTAACCTAATTTAGCAACTGTTAGTATAGAAATACCACCTGTCACCATCACCCGTCCATTAAGGTCACCTGTCTGTAAAGAGTTACAGATAAAAACCTTCACTATTAAGGGTCTGCACAACATCCACCTGCTTATGTAGATGACATTTCTTCCTTCCCTTGAGCAGTCTTTATAAAACAGGTTTCACTATTTTGTTTCATAAGGTATGGGTGATAGCTGATCAGGTAGATGGGGCCCGTGGCGTTGTATGTCGACGAGACGGGATTGCATCGGCTAAACCCATGGGTAAAGCATGGGATAAAGGAGCAGGGGTAAGTCATATTTCATTTCATACATTCGTTCACTTACTGTCTCATTCATTCATTCATTCACTTCCGCACACTCTCAGTCAATCAATCACTCCCTCCCTCACCCACCCACTCACCCACTCACCCACTACCTCCCTCCCTAACTCACCCCCTCCTTCCCTCACCAACTCATTCACTCACTAACTATCTTGCTTCCTTACTCACTAACTTACCCACCGACTCACTCCCTCCCTCCCTCACCCACCCACCTACTCCCTCACTCATTCAGTCACTCCCTCCCTTACCCACCCACTCACTCCCTCGCTCAATCCCTCACACACTCACCCCTTCCACTCAACCGCTCACTCACTCAATTACCTCCTCACTCACTACCTCCCTCCCTCCCTCCATCACCCACTCCCTCCCTCACCCACTCCCTCCCTCCCTTCCCCACCCACTCACTCCCTCCCACAACCACCCACTCACTCACTACCTCACCCATCCACCCACTTACTCACCCACTCACTCCCTCACCCACTCATTCACCCACTCACTCCCTCCCTCCCTCACCTACTCACTCACTCCCTCCTTCACTCACCCACTCACTCACCAACTTGCTTCCTTACTCATTTACTCCCTCTCTCCCTTACCCACACACTCCCTCCCTCCCTTCCTCACCCACCCAATCAGCCACATACTCATTTAGTCACTCCCTCACTCACTCGCCCAGTACCCACTCACTCACTTCCACCTTCCCACACTCACTCGCCCAGACACCCTCGCACACACCCTCTCATCTACCCACGCATTCACTCAGTCATGCCTTCACTCACTGACCCACTTACTCACTCCCTCACCCACTCCTCACTCACACACTCCCTTTTCACTCACTCTCCCTACACAACTCACTCCAAAAACACAACAATGACCATTGTACATGCCAGCTGAAATTCAAGACAAATTCCAGACCACCTCTTTTAACCCAGAGTCATGAATTATTAATGATACTGCATTGCAAAACGTTGGCAGGTGCAATATTTAATGGTATTCTCCTTTTCATCCTCTTTTTCTCTTGCCCTACCCCCCTCTCCCGATCTCTCCCCCTCTCTATCTCCTTTCCCTCTCTCCATCTCCTTTTCCTTCCCTCTCTCCACCTCCTTCTCTCTTCCCTCTCTAACTTTTTTCATCCTCCTCTTTCTCCCCTCTCCTTGTAACCCTCCACTCCCCCTCTCTCTCTCTTACAGGGAGGTATCATGCATCTGTGTATACGAGGCTGCACCAAGGAACTAGAGAGGGCCCCGTCGGTAGAAGATATTGCCATGGCAACCATTCAAGGAAGTGCACTGGACACCAAGAAGAAGGAGGACCCTGTGAGGCCATACACCAGCTCTGATGGAAACGCTCTCTGTTAACCATGATTATCTCTGAAACATGTGATTAAAATTTAAGTCTGTCAGTTCAAAGAAGGAACCATATTGGTTGATCCATAAAATGCAGTCATTTGGATCACCAATCACAACCTTTGGTTCTCTTACACATGATAACATGTCGATTTATTGAAATCTGAGTGACTATCCAGTGAGTGCAGGAAATTGCACCCCTCTAAAAATCAACCAGGTCTAAGCACGGTATCCAGCGTAGTCTATCAGATTCCTCCTAGGATCATCCAATCACAACATTTCTTTCTGCCGTAACCTGTCAGTAGACTGTTCCTGATTGGTTTATCAGTAAGATACAGTCGGTTGTACTCTTAGAATGAACCAATCATATGCAAAGTTCGTCTTTAATCTGTCAGATAGATTCTGATTGGATGATCAGTAAGGTGCAATCAGTTGCATCCTTCCTAGAAGCAACAAACCACAGTCAAGCATCAATAAAATTTGATCAGAATTTTGCATGATGCGACTACCAGAAAACTGTGACATGACTAGAAATAAAGTTACATGAATCCAGTGGTATATTGAAAAGGTCTAGTATTAGGAACCTACCACCAGATGAAGAAAAATGGCTTTTAACAAATGAATTTTTAATTTAAATTCCATATATATTCATTTTCTAGACTTGATAAATATTTTTACGTAATTCAAAATTAATTTGATCATCATATCTGTTGATTTGAGAATATCTCCCTCTGTGACATTATGAAAATAGCGCTACATTTTCTTTTCTTACAAAGAAGTTTCAGAACCTGTGACTGTTAAATTTTACCTACGATAACTGAAAGATATATTTTTAACCCTTGCCAAGTTTCACTGACTTTGCAAAAAGTCTGCATAAGGGCTTTCCTGCCGTTAATGTAAACAATAAAAAAGAGTATACTTTTTTCTTCATGAACAACATTATGGTCACAAAATGTACCTTTTAAAATGAATTTGAATGTGTTATCAGTTATGAAAAATTACCTGTAGTAAGCACAAGTACATGTACATGTCCCAGTTTTCTACACAGGACGGTCACAGTAATCAATATTGTAGAAAGTAAATTATTAAGAAACATAACTGAACCATTACGGGGATATCTATGTTATATAGATAATATAATATTATCTAACACAATAAATTAAACTATGCAAGACAATCGTAAAATTAATCTGAGAGAAATAGATATGAATAAATGATTAAATGTGAATGAAATTTACACGGGAGGAATATAGATATGATTTAATGATACTGATTTTATTGTTTGTTTTACAGCCAAGGAAGAAAAGAGTAACTATCAACCAAAGACAACCAACTGCTTGCCAATTGTTTTTAGTTTAAGAAAATGCTTATAATGATACTGATTTTTATTGTGACTAGTAGAAAATAGGACCATGTCATTTCAATGTCATGTTGCATATTACTTGGGCTACATAGTATGCATCAAGAAGTGCAGGTGTAGTTGTAAGTTTTTTTGAAATTTGCAACACATTTTATTACCTCTAATCTTTTAAAATACTTTTATAATATAGAAGTACAGTGCATATCATTATAATGACTTCTGTTTTGTTATATTTTTTATGAAAGGGAGTTTCATTTGATTACTTTTTAATAAGATTCTATACACTTTGAGAGGGAATTTTTAAAATAACACTACTCATTTGACTTTGCACTTCAATTGTAGGATATATTTTGTCAACACTCCTGCAGAAGTTAAAATATATAGTTATTGAAGAAAAATCTATAGAGTCGTTAATCGATTTCTATGTCTACTTATTTTAGTCTAAATGAAAGTTCACAATTTTTTATTTTTTTAATATAAATTCAGAAGAAACAAAACAAAAGATGTTGAATTTACGCATTGTGTTTTGCCTTTTAAGCATGTTAAACCCCTGTTGCAGTAATATCATGATGAATACTTGACTAAAATAATTGACAAAAATTTAAACTTGAGTATACTTGAATGAAGCAAATATATAGATTTTAGGTAACTAAAATTCTACTTCATTGGTGCTACTTTTTGATGTCACGTTGTCTTCCATCACTTTGAAAACAATTAAAAGTTTGTGAGTTATTTTCTATACCAGAAAATATGAAAAGATTCCCACTTTCCTTGTATTCATACACCAAACATAATCTACTATTTATGTCTCACTGTATTTCAGTTTTTAGTTTGTAGAAATTACAGAAATATCTATACACATGTTATGTTTATTATTATTTGTACAAATGTATACATGTAGAGTATAACCTGTCTTAGTGACCACTTCTCTATAGTGGCCAGTTTTCTTGTTTACATTGAGTGGCCTTTATAGACCGGTTTGACTGTACTTATGTATAGTTTCATTAGTTTTGAACTACTGTACTTGTACATTGTATGTGTACATGTAGTTCTGTAATTTTTGTTCGATAGAACTTGTTTTCTAATATTGAAACTGATTGACTTTGTCCTTTAAAATGTACAAAGGTACAAGTCATAGAAAGTACTTTAGTGCAGTGTACAGTTTCAATACGAAACAAATTTAGTTTTGAGATGCTCATGCGGAAACGATAAAAGAAGGATGTAAAGAAAGATTTGTAAAATACAAGTGCATATCATTATTTTGAAAATAAGGTAAATGCTAGAAATTACATGTATATTGACACATGTAAATTAAAGTGCAATATTTTCATGCTGGGTCTTTATAAATTATGTACATGAAACTTTAACAGTATCATATTTTTATGATGAATAGTAGATTGTATTACATGATGACATCAGCTGATGAAATACTTATAAGATTAGATATCTGCCACTTTAAAGAGTTGATTTATATTCCAACCAATAAAAAAGTGCAATAATAATTGTTATTTCATGCGTAGCCCTTAGTTTTTTAATTAAATGTGTCCCATATTTCTATAGTGATTGTTCAACTCAGTTACTGTATATTCAATGATTATTGTTATGTATACTAGTTTTTATGTACTTGTTGTCCATGACTTTGGATTATTCCAGTAAAATTTGGATTATGCTTTCGTGATTTGCAATCAGTGCGATTTTCAGTTGTAGTAGTGTGTTGGTTCTCGGTTATTCAAGTAGGACTAATTTTCATTGCCTCTTTTCGAAACAATTATGTTTACTCTTTATAGATAAATTTCATCTCTTCTCAGAAATCTATTGATCAGTCTCTTTGACTCTTTTATAGATCAAACAATAAAGTTCCGAGAGGAAGTATAAACAATTGATCAAGAATTAGCCATATTGTCCAAATCCTGTCTTTAAAAAGGGTAAACCTACAAAAAAAAGTTATTCCTACTTCGTGAGCAACAGTGTATATGCACAACTAATTTATATACAGGTATGCTACTTAATTACACATGCCATTGTTTTAAGTATTCCTTTTCTGTCTCTGTTGCTTTCTTTTTGACACTTTCTCTGAAATTGTCGCTGTGTACGACGGCCTTGAAATTTGGTTCATTGTGTGGTAGTTTTTTAGTCTTTTATTTATATGTACACATGTAAACAAATATATTTACCCTAAGTACAAGTACAGTGTGTAAGTAGGCAAATTGTAGTTCAATTTCTCCAACTTTAATAAGTTGATAAACAGTAGAACTTTTGTAAGTGAGGCCCTTTAGGAGAAAATAATGGACGACAGGGATCTTTGTTGGCTTTCAATTGATTTGCTATACCATTATTCAGGTGGAATTCAAAATATTCTGTATGTTTTATTTTTCATTTTTAAGCTCTTTTAAAAGAAGAGTGATTTTATGTTTACAGTCATCGTTTGTTGTTTTTATTTCTGTAAAATAAAATTAAACAAAATACATACAAAGTAATCAATATGATCATACAGAGAAAAAAGGAAATAAATACGGTTGGTAGCCCATTTTCAGCTGCAACTATATTGTTGCCGCTGGTCTTCCATGGGGCCACTTTAGTGTTTTCTGTTTCATCAATGTCGTTGTGTTTATTGAATGTCTACTTTTCTTTATTGTATTATAAAAATTATCATTATTTATAACATACTCTTTAAAGTCACTAAAACCATGTACATGTACACGATTGTGATAGGCGCACCTGTCTTTCTTTCAAAAGTCAAGTGACTCGAAAGGAATTTAAAATATTCCCCTCAAATTAAGATATCCTCATCTTGTCAAAACAGATATTTTTTGTAATGATTTTTAATGTTGATTTTAAAAGCTAGAGTTATTGCAAATCAATAATCTGAACCTGTTCTTCTCTGTAATTTAGATATTCCCCTCAATTTAAGATATCCTCATCCTTTTTAAAAATGATTATAATTTTAATAATTTTTAATATAGATTTAAAAGCTAGAGTTATGGAAGTCAAGATTGTGAAACTGTCGTTCTCTGTTATAATCTGTATTAATGTCAACACCTCGCCTACGCGTACCGAGGTGCTTGACTCATATACTTGAGTCAAATGTAATTTTCTGGAAAATATATCATGTTTTGTTTTGTACTGATTATTCAACTCTATGCATGACATGAAGTGATTCTAACTTGCCTATAATTATGAAAATAATAAAAGTAGAACTCTGAAATAATGAGCAGAAAAGTCCAGCGTGTGATGTATTTCCATTATCTTCTTTTAATGTGTTCTTTGTACCAAAAAATACACCAGTTAAATACTTGCATTTCAGAAGTGTAATACATTTACGAATTAAGATTTCTCAACAAATTCATATGACTTGTATAACTTGAAATACCTAAAAATTAGTTGCGCAGCTCAACTCATACTATCCAACTTAAATAAAAAAACTTTTATTGCATAGTACTGTTACTAGATAAACAATGCTTATTAATACATACAAATCCTAATACACCTAACATTTCTTGTGAATAATGATAATACAAAAAAGTAAAATGTCTTGTTTACCCAGGGAAGCCTCATCAGTATTAATAATTCTCCTCTCGAGGGCCCTGTAATCATATTGACACGATTGAAAACATTTGATTGACTAATTCTGTAATATTCATGACACGTTGTAAGACATTGACGTCTTTTGCTTAAAAAGGTTTTCAAATTAGATTAAAGGCACATAGAAAATATTGATTAATAATTCGTTTATGTATAGAATGAATGAAATGATCGTCAGTTATCTAAATCGCTAACTTAAATTCAACATAGTAGGCATGATTTCATTTGAATGTTTTCCATTCATTTTCAACTGTGACCATAATGCTTCCAGAACATAGCTGAGTTTTATTTCATGATTTTAAATGCATGTGTATATAATATGCATATTTATTAATTCAGTGGAAACAGTTTACTTGAGAAATTTGTTGGTTACTAATAAACAAACTTCTGGTAAATGTAAATGTATTCATAAATTTACATGAACAATCGTTCATGCATGCAAACTTATAGGTAGATTACTAAATATCTATGTCCCTATATGAAACTAAGGCGCCATGGACCACACAATTAGATGCCAGAATGAAAGCATATATCAATGGGAAAGACCCAATTCATTCAAACTACTCTCGTGTGTCACTAGCAATGTCCAGTTTGTGTAATTACTATTACCAATTTTCTTCTTGACTTTTATACCTATATCATGAGCCAACATATGTACACGTACACGTAGTTGCTAGCAAAACTATATTCATGTATACGTAACCAAATTGAATTAAATTCATTAACTCGATGGAAAAGTATATAACAAAATTCCTATGGTTGAAGAATTGTGCAATGTTCGAAACAATATGACTTGCATCAAAATTCTTGTATACTACAGCACCAGAGACGAAAAGTATTAAATCTATCATGCACCATCACTGCTATTCTCGTTTGTAAAATGTAGGAAAATGGTGTGAAATCATACTTTTTTTTTTACTACTCAGTAAATATCAATACGATGTCTATGACATTCTCCAAAACAATTATAACATATTTTGAGATGAGACAACCGATACATCAACATTTGTTTTTGTTCATATTTGCAAGAATCAATAAGTGTTTTTCAAAAGTGGGAACAATTCCATAAGGCAGATATAAATCAAAGAGACATTCAGGGTAAACAAAATAGAAAAAAATTATGTTGGAAAGAGAGTTGAAGAAATTGCTCTTACACCATGCATTGTCCTCATTAGCAAAAAGAATTTACATTTCACATACAATGTTATTTGTTAAGAATCATAATCTATATACACTTAATTTGCATCTGTACAAACATTTTACTATTAGCAAAATTACTATATCCTACTATGTTACCATATTGTCAGGAATCTTAAACTTAATCCATTTGAATCACAACCTCGCATTTTCCGAGGTGTATACTACATTTTGAACATGTTCTTTTGTTATAGTGCCAATGATGCATTAAACTAAAGAGATTATGGTTATGATTACGATTATGATTACAATGATTATGATGATTATTAGTATGTCGGATTTTTATTATGGTGATGGTTATGAATATGATTATGATAACAATGACTTTTATGATTATGATTAGGAATTTAACTAGGATGATTACCACAATTTCAGAAATGACAAATTCCTTTTAACACATACAGAAAATACACATATGGGAACTTTACAGAATTTGTGAACGCAGGAGACGGCCGTCATGAACGAGTTGTTTGATGTCAATGGCGGCCTCAATGAAAGTGTTAATTTTTCATGTTATTTGGTCTCAATAAGCTCTGGTCGGCTGTCAACCTTCAGTGTATTGGAATCTAAAGGTGAACTAAAACTGATGACAATGTTCTAACGTACGGGGAAAATGCACTGGACTTGCAGTTGTCATGACTTGACTTCTGCTCTGTGGGTCACGTTTTCCACCGCAAACCTTCATATGGGGCTCGTCAGCAATACAATTTAGAGGGGAATTGCATTGTTTATAGCCTTATTAGCTCTCATGCTTTTCTCAAACTGAGCCCAGAATAATTCCTGTCCATCTTCATCATCCGTCCACAACATGTAAGGTTTGTTCCTACTCAGGAACAGCCTGACAAGGTACGGCATGTTCTCATCCCCGATGTCCTCAACGAAGATCAAGATGACTTTGTCCAGTCCCGAATCGTTGAGATGCTCCAGAGCCATACGAAGCTTGGTCATGGTCCAGGCATCATTGACAGACTGGTTGCTTAGCAGCAAGACGGTCTTGAAGCTGTTGTCGATGGCATCATAGAGTGCAGGGATGTAGTACATACCAAGGTGGAGGTCTTCGTCTCCAAAGATGATATTCTGTAGATGTGGCATCCTCTCCTCCAGTGCAGGTCTCATGACCCGGTCAATCCACTCCTGTTCTGCTTCCTCGAACATGAGGTTGAGATGGGTACGATAGTTATCTGCATTGAAATCTTCTGCCATTTCCTCGTATCCAATGACAGCTAGTTTGAGGAGAAAAAGTTTGTGATTCAACCACCATCGTTTGTTGTAAGCAAGCATGAATATCATCACAAGCACTACACCTGTGAATGTAAGAACCGTGATTAGAACGATGTCCGCACCACAGTGATCCTCTGGATGGAATGCCATGATTGGCTGATTCACCGCTCCCTTTAACGATGTCTTAGAGCACATTGTCTTTTCTGGACGTTTGAGATCAATGTCGGCTGACTGCAGCCATTTCCTGAACCATGTCAGGGAGCATGTGCATGTGAAAGGGTTTCTAGAAATGTCCAACCTTAGTGAAGTATTCGCTGGCAGCACTGTCCCACGCTCAATGGTGCTGATTTGATTTCCCGATAAAGAGAGCACGGTCAGTCGAGGAGCCTGGGCAAATGTCGTCGGTTCCAGACCACTAAGCATGTTATCAGAGATATACACACCACTCAGTAGATAGAGGCCATGAAAAATGTCTCCTGCCATCTCCACCAGCTTGTTTTCACCAAGATACAGAAGTCTGAGAGAAGAGAGGGGACTGAAGACTCCCGGCCTCAGCACTTGTATTCTTGATTTGCTCATATCAAGATAGTAAACTTTTGAAAGATTTTTAAATACTCTCTGATCCAGGCTCAATAAATAATTGTCTTTGAGTAGTAGTTTTTTTAGTGAAAAGAGACCAGAGAAAAGCGATTGATTATTGATCCCATTGTATAAATCGGTATCTTTCAGCCCGGTCCCTTCTAAGTGTAGAACTTTTAAACATGTCATATTATAAAATTGTTCAATAGAACTTTGAGACACCTGAATATCTGTATATGAAAGATCCAAGTAGAGCAAGGTCCGAAGTTGCTTGAAGGTGTCTTTCAAGAATACTCCTTTCTCTTTTGACAAATACAGATTCCTCAAGAGTACAAGGTCCGTAAATGCATTTTCACTGTAACTGATAATTTCGTTGTCCGATATATTGAGTATTTGCAGATTGGTGAGCCCTGTAAACCTCCCTTGAGAAATAAATGATATTTCGTTACCAGATATGTCAAGTAATCTGAGGGTCCGAAGTGTCCAAAGGCGTTTACGGCTGTTAAGATTGGTGATTATATTACCCCGTAGGGAGATTGACCGTATTAATGGCATTCCGTCAAAGGATTGGGGTAGGAGATTTTGCAGTAAATTGTTGGATAGATCCAAAGTTGTTAAATTTGGCAAGCAAGCAAAAGTTTCAGGTGATAAGGAAACTAGTTTGTTAGAGGATATGTCAAGTTCTATTAGTGATGTCAATTGGCAGAAGGACTCTTTGGAGAGAGAACTTATCTTGTTATAAGATAAAATCAGCATCTTGAGCCATATGAAACCCCAAAATGACCCAGGAGGTACATTCTCAATGGGATTTGACATCATGTCAAGTTTCAAAATAGACGGATAAGGCGTATGATAATCACTGGCATTGTCAGGTGGGAGAAGTTGACGGATTTTACATTGAGATATTGATAGTTTTTCTATATAAGTCATTCCCAAAAATGGTCGAATATCAAATGATTTGAGGAGATTTCCTTGAAGTGTAAAACTGTCTATAGAAGTCAGATGAGAGAAGGCTTTTGTTGATAATTTCTGTATCCTATTTCCAAACAGTGAAAGAGTACCAACAGTAGTATTTTGCAGGGGCAAAAAGTCAATCTGATGGACTTCTTGCACCTCATTCTGCCGCAAAATTATTTCCGTCAAATGAGACCATCGGGAACATTCCTTGAAGTTAAGACTTTTTATTTTGTTTCGTATTAGGTCAATTCCTGAAAGTCCCGGTAAGGCTGCAAGAGATTCACAAGGAAGAGAATCAAGTTGATTAAAACCCAACTCTAGTTTTGTGAGTAGCGTGTTTTTGACAAAGAGCAGAGGAGACATAGTCTGTAGATTGCAATGAGATAATACGACTGTCTTAAGCCTCGTCAGGGGCCACAGGGCCTTGCTTTCGATGACAGAAAGTGGGTTTGCAGATGCAACAAGTGTAACAAGATTTGGCAGGTGTTTGAAGGACTCGTCATGCAGGGTTGTTAGGTTGTTTGAGGACAGGTCAAGGGTATTCACTTCTATTGGCAAGTCTTGAGGTACTGCTCTTAGCCCGAGATTCCTGCAACTGGCGATGATTCCATGACTTGAGTTCGTTAAATGACATTTTGGAAGATTCTTGTTTGAAGCCACATCTTCTGCAGTACCCTCTGACTGAGGCAGGAGCAGGAAGACGATTCCTGATGCAACCAGAACCAAATGAACACACATCATGGCAGCCATATTGTTTCATTCACTGACCTTAATGAATGAGAGTTGATGATACTGCCTTTAGAAACTAGATCAGGAATTGCGGCAGCGTGCGTGAGATTTCATCAATGCTCATCAGCATAACTTTTCTGTGGAGTTACAGCGTAAATCATGTACATCTATTTATGCAGAACCTGTAATGAAATTGTGAGGGAAATCATAAAGCTTCCTGAAAATATTGAAAACAGGAAATACCAGGCCTCTCATAAATCCTGGTTCATCTTGATGACAAGAAGAAGAAAACACTTTTCATATGAATAAGGAAAACCTCTATGCCTTAAGAGAATATAATGTAAATATATACAGTTAACAAATAAATTAATCATACCCTTACCAAGATTTTGTCTTTTGTAGTGTTTTAAAAATTGACTTGTCTTGATTTATGTTTCTTGAGGATGTGAGGTATTAAAACCTACATCTAAAAGTATTAAAAGAGTGCCCTAATATTCACCTTTCATTCTTGAGGCACAAAAACCCCAAAATCATCAAAATTGCAAGGGGTATGAACAATGTAGTTGTTAACTGTACATCCAACAAATATACAGATCCTTGTTGAATAGTGCATATCATTTATTCATGCATAGTAAAATATTTTCTTGTGTAGGTTTTTTTATATTTTTGTATTAAAGTGGTTGAAAAGTGTATTTCCCTTGCAATTTTAACAGGAAGTTTTAAATATGAAACCTTGCCCCAAATGCATGCTTTTCTCTTTCATTTTCACGTCTGAAATCTGATCTAAACAGGAAGTTTGTAGCTCATCCTGAATGAATTTTAGATGAGGAGAAATTGCAGATAATAAATTATTGGGTCCTTCAAACTTTGTTCTTATTGAAAATGAACAGAGATTTTTGTTTACATGTATGCTAGGTGTTGATTTTTTCTTCTTGAAACTGTCAGGGATGTTTTGCTTTTATTCAAGACTCTATTCAAGACCAAAATGAAAAGCCAAGTTACAAGTTAACATTTTCCATGACCATGTCAAAATGTAAAATAGTATTTAAAAAAATTATTCTTATTTTTTGTTAATGTTTATATTTTTTTCTTCTGCAGATATCTGACTGGAAGATTGATTTCACAATCTCTGGTAGCACAGACAAGGAAGGGTGGCAATATGCAAAAAAGTTCAAACAGTAAGATCTTAATTCAGCCCTATTTAAAATTATATTAATAATACAGTGATAATATAGTGAGTGCTCTCGAAGGGGAAGTCCACCCTGATATGAATTTGGCTTTGATAGAAACAGACAAATATGACGAACAGGTCTGCTAAAGTTTGAGCAAATTTCGATTAAAAATAAGAAAGTTATGATTTTTTGAAGTTGCGATCAATCAAACACAAATAGGCAAGTCTGTGACATATCTTGTGAGCTCCTCTCCCATTTGCTCTGTACATAAAATTTGAGTGTGACTTTGAGTTTATTAACAACAACAAGAAGAACAAGTAAAACATAATGTATCAATCATGATTACATGAAATATAACAATATCACACAAGATAAATAAGATTACAAGTGAATAAGATAAACATTGTTTTACAAAGTATGTCATATGCAATTGCAAGAAAGGTTATATGTACATTTTTGTTGTTATAGGGGGTACCAGAAGTTAGCACAAGTGCTAGTTGAGTCTAGTTCTCTGTCTTTGGCCAGAACTGTTGGTACTATACTATATCACATATATATATATAACACATAAACTATATAAGGAAAGTAAACAAGGAAATAGAACAGTCATTTATAAATATTCCTAACTGCATACAGTGTAAATACATGTAAGTCAAAGGTATGTCGACTTCCGTATCAGAAACAAAAAAAATATCATTATCTAATGCAATGATATTTTTAGAAATTCTCTAATCTGAGATTTCATATTTGCCATTTCAAGAAGTCTTAACTTTTGTTTAACTTAAGGTATTTAGATGATTCATCAATCCCTTCCGAAAAGCATTTAGATATTTTTGCTCTTAAAATCATGTAGTATACTTTGCCTAATGGATACCTAATGGTCTAGGCTACCCCCTGGCTTTAATATAGCATGACATTAGAAGAATTGCCTGGTACAAGTCATTTATCAATTTTTTTATTTTTGGTTTTGAATTTTTTATATGTGGTAGTAGCTTTACACTGCCTATTAATTTACCTTCCTTTTAGTCAAAGTTTTTTCTCTTTGTACCTAGCCCAATTCATACAGCTCTTGAGTTATGTTGAAGAGAATCATATTTTTATAATTTACATACTGTTTGATTTCATCACTTAATTTTGACCCTCCCCCCCCCCCTCCCCTCACAGACACACACAATTTATTTCACCATTATCATGCATTTCTCCTTGTAAAAACTTATGGATAATTTTTCGAACCTATCGACAAAATTTGTATTTGTTAATATGGTGAAGGAGGATACCATTGAATCCTGGAATGAAACACTCAAAGTTTAAGTTCCCAATTTAGATTATACACTACTTTTGAACAAATAGATGCATAGGAAGTTTATATATTTATATTATTTCATCCTGATTTATATGGCAATGTTTTTTTCTTTTCCTCTTTTTAGTTGGTACATTAGATATCTTAGGATATGTTGTCAAGGGACTTTTAAGCTATTGATTATTTTGAAAAATCTGTTATACATGTAAATGTACTATTTTCATTTCTTATTTTGTTTTATTTGTTTACACTATAGTAGCAACTTATTGGTTAACAATATCTTGAAAAATTTCAAGTGTTTTCAAAATCAATTTGGTGTTGTTTTTTTTTTTTGTAAAGAGAATTTTCATAATGGTTTGTTAAACTACTGCTTTTATTAATATTACTATTTGATAATGTGTATGGGATTAACATTTTGTTTTATTTTGTAGGTGGTTGGGTAGGATGATTCATTACAGCTAGGACCATCTGTCAAAGTGACTATGAAATTAAGATCGCCAATAATTTTATGTAGAATCTTGTGCACTTTGTTGTAGTTGTGAATGTAAGGCTGCACTATTGCACCCTAAATCACTAGTAAATGGTGACCTTGTGCAGGTACATGTAGTTTCCCTTTACACACATCCTTGTTACATGTACAAACCAAACACATGAATTGCACATCGTCTTGAACGCAAAACAAAAGCCAAAGATGATTTTGTTTTACACTCACCAAAGCACTTCGTAAGTAAACAGGGCACATGCAGATTGTCTATCTTGTATTAATGTGATGTTATTTGGTTTCCTTATTGATTATTAATATGGATGTGACAAAAAATTGTAGTACATTGTTATGATGAGTGATCGAATACAATATTTATTTTTGTATTGTTATGTTTCTTTGTTTACAGTACCAAGGCATTTCATAAGGATAGAAGATGGAACGACTATGTGAGAAGAAGGCGATGGGTCAGGTTAGAAATAGTTTTATTCACATTAAGCCCTTGGTCAGATGCGATGGGATAATCCGCCGCACAAAGAATGGCGGCGTTTCTCTTTAAATGTATTGACTTTATGTGTTAAAAGATACGAAAATGTGAACCGTATTGCATTTTACGTTGTCCTTTATACAAACTGCCGCGGTTATGCCTCATATATCTGAACAAGGCTTTATAGAGGTGTCTTGGTCTAGCAGTGGCGGATCCAGGGGGGGGGGGGGCCCGGGGGGCCCGGGCCCCCCCCTTGAGAAAAAAATCATGTAAAATCACGCGATTTTTACCTTTTTGGGGGGTTGGGCCCCCCCCCTGGCGCTCAAGGGGGGGGGGGGTGCAAATTTTAAAATTTTCGAGGACCAAAAAAAAAAAAAATGTGCTCACTACCCCCCTCCCCCCCCCCCCCCCCCCCCACTGAGCGACTTTTCGGCTGGTTGAGTCGTTGCGATTTTTTTTGGACTCCAAAAAAAAAAAAAAAAGTGTCTGCTTACCCCCCCCCCCCCCCCCCCCCCCCCCCCCCCCCCCCCCCACTGAGCGACTTTTCGGCCGGCGCGATTTTCAAATTTTCGGGAGCAAAAAAAAAAAAAGTTGGGCCCCCCCCCCCTAAGAAATCCTGGATCCGCGCCTGTGGTCTAGTGGATATGTCATTGGACCTTGGATCACATTGTTTGTGGCTCGATTCCCACCACAAGACATTAGTCTACAGTTGCCACACTCCACCCAGTTGTAGTAAGTGGTTACTTGGTGGTTCTCGAATGCATACATTTTCGTGTTTCTTTATTTAATGACTATCTTTATACTGCAGGAGATGTCAAATAAAGACGTCAGGTCCATGGAAACAAATGCCGAACCTTGGACTCAAAGATATCTCCCTGCAGGTTGATACGGACGAAGAATGGGATGGACCCATTGCATTGTGGGCCATCGGAACCAACGGTGATGTCGTGACAAGGCTAGGGGTGACAAGGGCGTGTCCCGAGGTGAGAAAGGTTTTTATTTCTCAGGGAGGATTAGAAAAAACAAGGCCTATCATGTTTTAATATATATTTGTGTATGACACACTGTACAACAAAGCATAGTGGTTCATATATAGTGTACTGCATTAGGTAATTTTCCAAGTAATTTTGATGAAATAACATCTTTGGTTTGAGTGCCAGATTGAAATTACCATCAGTTCTGCGATTAATTAAAATACTTTGGACTCTCACAACTACTAATACTCGAGTTTACGAAGGAAACATTGTTAATGTTTTATACATTCATAGGCATACAAAAATGACAATATTTACTGGATTACATTTGTCCCTTTCGGAATATGATGCAAAATTACACAGGAATTCTTTAAAAAGAAGGCATTTTCACATTAACAAATTGCTAATCCTTCTCTACTTTAAAGTGCATGTCAGCTTTAAAAATTGAAACTGATTGATTTAGACGGAATGAAAACAAATGGTATTCATCCTTTCAATTTTCTTAGTGCGAGTGCCATATTTCTGGGAATTGCATTAAAAATGACATGAAAAGGATTGTTGCAATTGAAGAAGAAAAACAAAATTTGATGAGAATAGAGCTTTCATTTTTGAATTATTCCATTTTATCAGGGTACAGCATGGATGCATGTACCTACAGACCAACCATTCCAATCCATCTCGGTCGGAGGAAAGTTCAGAGTCTGGGCCGTGGCTCGAGATGGCTCAGCGTTTTATCGTAACAGCTAGAGTCAGTGATTACAATCGTACAGGTATGTAATTCACCTTAATAGCATTCATAGTGCGTTGTTTTTATTAAACATAGAAACAGGTTATTTTACCTGCTACAAAGTAGATTCCAGTTGTCTACAATTCCTATAGTATAATACAGTGCGTCCCAGAAAAAACGAAACCGAGAAGTATCGATGTTCTATCATAACTTAATCACAACTATAATTAATGAATGATACATATTTGGAAAGCGTAGAGTCTCCTCTTTCATGTGATGCTACTCAGATGACGCATATTTTGCGCATGAGTGATTAAAAGCAATTTGAAGGAAGGAAACCAAAAATACATTTGGCGGGCGGTATCTGAATTTCGAAGAAAAATTCACATTTCTAGAAAGTTGAGTTTCTGCCCTTTCATATGACACCTCAATCAGGAAAAATGAGCGAGGAATGACAAAGTTCTGTTTGTTTAAAGTAGTGCTTGCATTTCCATAATTTGATTAAACGAATTCGTTTTCACTGGCTGCCTGCCGTATCAATAAACAAAATTTACAAAAGACTTAACTCCGTTTCGTTGACAATCAGCCGTAGACGAGAGTCTTCATGCATGGCTGATTGTCAACGAAACGGAGTTAAGTCTTTTGTCAAAGCTGCTTTTTGCTACGGCAGGCAACCAGTGAAAACAAATTCGTTTGTTAAAATTATTGAAATGTAAGGGCTACTTTAAACAAATAGAACTTTGTTATTTTTCGCTCATTTTTCCTGATTGAGGTGTCATATGAAAGGGCAGAAACTCAACTTTCTGGAAATGCGAATTTTTCTTCGAAATTCAGATACCGCCCGCCAAATGTCTTTTTGGTTTCCTTCCTTCAAATTGCTTTTTATCACTCATGCGTGAAATATGTATCATCTGAGTGGCATCAACTGAAAGAGGAGACTCTAAGCTTTCCAAATATGTATCATTCATTAATTATGATTGTGATTAAGTTATGATAAAACATCGATACTTCTCGGTTTCGTTTTTTCTGGGACGCACTGTATATTGACGTATCGTGGTGTAGTGGATATGTCACCAGACAGTGGATCACATGGATAACAGATCAAGTCCCGCTGCGGCACTTATGTCCTTTGGCAAGATAGTAATCTAGATTTGCCACACTCCACCCAGGTGAAGTAAATGGGTACCATTTGAATGCTTAAGTGCCTTATTATCGTGGCTTATATAGTTACACCTGGGGTAAAAATAGATACTTTGTATTAAGTGCAGTAGAGTATATTCTTATACTGTAGCTGTAATATATAAAGGGATCTATTACAATTATTATTATTATTATAAAGTGGGTAAACATTTCACTCAAACCCCATCCGCTATTTAACTATCCTCTTATTTAAGAAACATTTCATTTAATATAATAATATTGTATCATGAGGCCATACAGAAATTCTTTAAAATGGATTTATGGAAATATATGAAAGTAGTGCTCTTAATAATATTTGAAAAAGGTAACAGTGTCTGGGGTATCAATACATTCCTATGGACATGATCGTCGTACTCTGTACACGTGTGCCTCCATTTGAAAATTGAAATTTCATGAGTATTCGACGGGCGAGCTGAATGTTTTTGGGCATGATGGTAACCCTCTTGGCGTGGATGAATCAAGCAATCAGTTTTTATGTTCACCATATGCAGGAGATACATGGTTTCATATTGCACCACCGTCAGTCGCCCCTTTGAAACAGATTTCGGCTGGCAAGTGCTCTGTATGGGCTATTGATACACAAAGTAAGTTGAAAACACACTGCTCAAATCAATATTATGAAAAGAAAAAGATAAAATATTATTTCAATGGTCCATGCCTTGCATACCTTGCATGGTTCATATGAGCGCAAATAAATGTCAAATATTATTATTGTAGGTTATTATTATTTATAGAAAAGTAAACTTACATGTATATGATTTAAATGTTACAAACTACTGCAGAATTTGCTACAGCGTTTCATAAAGAGCAAAAATAAAGTTGATGTGTAGAGTCATTTCATATCATTCTTAACACTTGTGCATGTAATTGTCCAAGGGTGGAAAGGGTGAATAAATGGTGTCCTAATTTTTTCCATTTTTGTTTGCCATACAGTATGTTATATGATTTGAAATGGTAAATAGAGGGAAGAAAACGGCACACTAGCCTAAATCAGTTTCACATTATAACGGTCAATTACAGAAATTACAGGTGCTAGAAATCTTAACCATTATGTCTGTTTTTGCAGTGAACCTATGGTATCGTCAGGACATCACTCCGACCTTCCCAGAAGGCACCAAGTGGATCCACGTTAGTTCTAGGGTCCGTAAAGTATCCCTTGGCCCTCAAGATCAGGTATTAATCATCCGTCATCGCTTCACTTAACTCTCTATTTTCTATGCATCAGAATATTGATAGTTGTAAACGTTATTTGTGACAAAAGTCAACTGCGGCGGTTCCCTTTGTGTAACATTGGTCAATCAATGCAGGTGAAGGATTAATTTATTTTTCTTGTTCATGCTGAGGGTAATATCATTTATTGAAGAAGAAAAAAAGAAGAATTGTTTCAATGGTCTTTCAAAGTTTACATTAAATTTTTAACAATTTCAATTCTAGGTTTTAAATGTCAAATGGAAAAAGAACATCATGTACCATCTGAGATATAAGTAATTGCACATGTACCATAGGTTTGTGTAAAATGAGACATTGTTAAAAAAAAATTCGAATTAAAAAATTTGATCAAAAGATGTGTGAAAGAGCCGATATAAAATCACATTCATGCTTGTAAACACAGAACTTCCTCCTCCAACATGGAATTACAGCTAACCTAATTTAGCAACTGTTAGTATAGAAATACCACCTGTTACCATCACCCGTCCATTAAGGTCACCTGTCTGTAAAGACCGCCTGTCCATGAAGACCACATTTTTTGTTTCACTCAAAGTTACAGAAAAAAACCTTTACTATTAAGGGGTCTGCACAACATCCACCTGCTTATGTAGATGACATTTCTTCCTTCCCTTGAGCAGTCTTTATAAAACAGGTTTCACTATTTTGTTTCATAAGGTATGGGTGATAGCTGATCAGGTAGATGGCGCCCGTGGCGTGGTATGTCGACGAGACGGGATTGCATCGGCTAAACCCATGGGTAAAGCATGGGATAAAGGAGCAGGGGTAAGTCATATTTCATTTCATACATTCGTTCACTTACTGTCTCATTCATTCATTCATTCACTCTCTCACTATCTTAGTCAATCAGTCACCCCCTCCCCCACACACCCACTCACTCACCCACTACCTCCATCCCTAACTCACCCCCTCCTTCCCTCACCAACTCATTCACTCAGTTTACTGAGCCACTCCCTCCCTCACTCACCCACCCACTCACTCACTCCCTCCTTTACTCACCCACTCACTAACTATCTTGCTTCCTTACTCACTAACTTACCCACCGACTCACTCCCTCCCTCCCTCACCCACCCACCTACTCCCTCACTCATTCAGTCACTCCCTCCCTTACCCACCCACTCACTCCCTCGCTCAATCCCTCACACACTCACCCCCTCCACTCAACCGCTCACTCACTCAATTACCTCCTTACTCACTACCTCCCTCCCTCCCTCACCCATTCCCTCCCTCCCTCACCCATTCCCTCCCTCCCTTCCCCACCCACTCACTCCCTCCCACAACCACCCACTCACTCACTCCCTCACCCATTCACCCACTTACTCACCCACTCACTCCCTCACCCACTCATTCACCCACTCACTCCCTCCCTCACCTACTCACTCACTCCCTCCTTCACTCACCCACTCACTCACCAACTTGCTTCCTTACTCATTTACTCCCTCCCTCCCTTACCCACCCACTCCCTCCCTCCCTTCCTCACCCACCCACTCAGCCACATACTCATTTAGTCACTCACTCACTCACCCAGTACCCACTCACTCACTCCCACCTTCCCACACTCACTCGCCCAGACACCCTCGCACACACCCTCTCATCTACCAACGCATTCACTCAGTCATGCCCTCACTCACTGACCCACTTACTCACTCCCTCACTCACTCCTCACTCACTGTCCCTACTCAACTCACTCCCAAAACACAACAATGACCATTGTACATGCCAGCTGAAATTCAAGACAAATTCCAACCACCTCTTTTAACCCAGAGTCATGAATTATTAATGATACTGCATTGCAAAACGTTGGCAGGTGCAATATTTCATGGTATTCTCCTTTTCATCCTCTTTTTCTCTTGCCCTACCCCCCTTTACCGATCTCTCCCCCTCTCTATCTCCTTTCCCTCTCTCCATCTCCTTCTCTCTTCCCTCTCTCCATCTCCTTCTCTCTTCCCTCTCTAACTTTTTTCATCCTCCTCTTTCTCCCCTCTCCTTGTAACCCTCCACTCCCCCTCTCTCTCTCTTACAGGGAGGTATCATGCATCTGTGTATACGAGGCTGCACCAAGGAACTAGAGAGGGCCCCGTCGGTAGAAGATATTGCCATGGCAACCATTCAAGGAAGTGCACTGGACACCAAGAAGAAGGAGGACCCTGTGAGGCCATACACCAGCTCTGATGGAAACGCTCTCTGTTAACCATGATTATCTCTGAAACATGTGATTAAAATTTAAGTCTGTCAGTTCAAAGAAGGAACCATATTGGTTGATCCATAAAATGCAGTCATTTGGATCACCAATCACAACCTTTGGTTCTCTTGCACATGATAACATGTCGATTTATTGAAATCTGAGTGACTATCCAGTGAGTGCAGGCAATTGCACCCCTCTAAAAATCAACCAGGTCTAAGCACGGTATCCAGCGTAGTCTATCAGATTCCTCCTAGGATCATCCAATCACAACATTTCTTTCTGCCGTAACCTGTCAGTAGACTGTTCCTGATTGGTTTATCAGTAAGATACAGTCGGTTGTACTCTTAGAATGAACCAATCATATGCAAAGTTCGTCTTTAATCTGTCAGATAGATTCTGATTGGATGATCAGTAAGGTGCAATCAGTTGCAATCTTCCTAGAAGCAACAAACCACAGTCAAGCATCAATAAAATTTGATCAGAATTTTTCATGATGCGACTACCAGAAAACTGTGACATGACTAGAAATAAAGTTACATGAATCCAGTGGTATATTGAAAAGGTCTAGTATTAGGAACCTACCACCAGATGAAGAAAAATGGCTTTTAACAAATGAATTTCTAATTTAAATTCCATATATATTCATTTTCTAGACTTGATAAATATTTTTACGTAATTCAAAATTAATTTGATCATCATATCTGTTGATTTGAGAATATCTCCCTCTGTGACATTATGAAAATAGCGCTACATTTTCATTTCTTACAAAGAAGTTTCAGAACCTGTGACTGTTAAATTTTACCTACGATAACTGAAAGATATATTTTTAACCCTTGCCAAGTTTCACTGACTTTGCAAAAAGTCTGCATAAGGGCTTTCCTGCCGTTAATGTAAACAATAAAAAAAGAGTATACTTTTTTCTTCATGAACAACATTATGGTCACAAAATGTACCTTTTAAAATGAATTTGAATGTGTTATCAGTTATGACAAAGTACCTGTAGTAAGCACAAGTACATGTAAATGTTTCAGTTTTCTACACAGGCACGGTCACAGTAATAAATATTGTAGAAAGTAAATTATTAAGAAACATACCTGAACCATTACGGGGATATCTATGTTATATAGATAATATAATATTATCTAACACAATAAATTAAACTATGCAAGACAATCGTAAAATTAATCTGAGAGAAATAGATATGAATAAATGATTAAATGTGAATGAAATTTACACGGGAGGAATATAGAAATGATTTAATGATACTGATTTTATTGTTTGTTTTACAGCCAAGGAAGAAAAGAGTAACTATCAACCAAAGACAACCAACTGCTTGCCAATTGTTTTTAGTTTAAGAAAATGCTTATAATGATACTGATTTTTATTGTGACTAGTAGAAAATAGGACCATGTCATTTCAATGTCATGTTGCATATTACTTGGGCTACATAGTATGCATCAAGAAGTGCAGGTGTAGTTGTGAGTTTTTTTGAAATTTGCAACACATTTTATTACCTCTAATCTTTTAAAATACTTTTATAATATAGAAGTACAGTGCATAACATTATAATGACTTCTGTTTTGTTATATTTTTTATGAAAGGGAGTTTCATTTGATTACTTTTTAATAAGATTCTATACACTTTGAGAGGGAATTTTTAAAATAACACTACTCATTTGACTTTGCACTTCAATTGTAGGATATATTTTTTCAACACTCCTGCAGAAGTTAAAATATATAGTTATTGAAGAAAAATCTATAGAGTCGTTAATCGATTTCTATGTCTACTTATTTTAGTGTAAATGAAAGTTCACAATTTTTTATTTTTTTAATATAAATTCAGAAGAAACAAAACAAAAGATGTTGAATTTACGCATTGTGTTTTGCCTTTTAAGCATGTTAAACCCCTGTTACAGTAATATCATGATGAATACTTGACTAAAATAATTGACAAAAATTTAAACTTGAGTATACTTGAATGAAGCAAATATATAGATTTTAGGTAACTAAAATTCTACTTCATTGGTGCTACTTTTTGATGTCACGTTGTCTTCCATCACTTTGAAAACAATCAAAAGTTTGTGAGTTATTTTCTATACCAGAAAATGTGAAAAGATTCCCACTTTCCTTGTATTCATACACCAAACATAATCTACTATTTATGTCTCACTGTATTTCAGTTTTTAGTTTGTAGAAATTACAGAAATATGTATACACATGTTCTGTTTATTATTATTTGTACAAATGTATACATGTAGAGTATAACCTGTCTTAGTGGCCACTTCTCTATAGTGGCCAGTTTTCTTGTTTACATTGAGTGGCCTTTAAAGACAGGTTTGACTGTACTTATGTACAGTTTCATTAGTTTTCACTAGTATACTTGTACATTGTATGTGTACATGTAGTTCTGTAATTTTTGTTCGATAGAACTTGTTTTCTTCTTAAGGTTCTAATATTGAAGCTGATTGACTTTGTCCTTTAAAATGTACAAAGGTACAAGTCATAGAAAGTACTTTAGTGCAGTGTACAGTTTCAATACGAAACAAATTTAGTTTTGAGATGCTCATGCGGAAACGATAAAAGAAGGATGTAAAGAAAGATTTGTAAAATACAAGTGCATATAATTATTTTGAAAATAAGGTAAATGCTAGAAATTACATGTATATTGACACATGTAAATTAAAGTGCAATAGTTTCATGCTGAGTCTATATAAATAATGAAAATGAAACTTTTACAGTATGACATTTTTATGATGAATAGTAGATTGTATTATGTAAAATGATGACATCAGCTGATGAAATACTTATAAGATTAGATATCTGCCACTTTAAAGAGTTGATTTATATTCCAACCAATAAAAAAAGTGCAATAATAATTGTTATTTTATGCATATCCCTTAATGTGAATTAAATGTGTCCTATATTTCGATAGTTATAAGTATTTAAAATGATTGTTCAACTCAGTTACTGTATATTCAATGATTATTATTATGTATACTAGTTTTTATGTACTAGTTGTCCATGACTTGGGATTATTCCAGTAAAAGTTGGATCATGCTGTCGTGATTTGCAATCAGTGGGATTTTGAGTTGTAGGAGTGTTTCAGTTCTCGGTTATTTAAGAAGGAATTATTTTTCTTTACCTCTTCTCGTAAATCTTTTGTGACAATGTTGTTTACTCTTTATAGATAAATTTCATCAATTAGAAATCTATCGATCAGTCTCTGTGACTCTTTTATAGATCGAACAATAAAGTTCTGAGAGGAAGTATAAAAAATTGATCAAGAATAAGCCATATCGTCCCAATCATGTCTTGAAAAAGGGTAAACCTACAAAGAACAATTATTCCTACTTCATGGGAAACAGTGTATATTTACAACTATTTTATATACAGGTATGCTACTTAATTACACATGCCATTGTCTTAAGTATTCCTTTTCTGTCTCTGTTGCTTTCTTTTTGACACTTTCTCTGAAATTGTCGCTGTGTACGACGGCCTTGAAATTTGGTTCATTGTGTGGTAGTTTTTTAGTCTTTTATTTATATGTACACATGTAAAAAAATATATTTACCCTAAGTACAAGTACAGTGTGGAAGTAGGCAAATTGTAGTTAAATTTCTCCAACTTTAATAAGTTGATAAACAGTAGAACTTTTGTAAGTGAGGCCCTTTAGGAGAAAATAATGGACGACAGGGATCTTTGTTGGCTTTCAATTGATTTGCTATACCATTATTCAGGTGGAATTCAAAATATTCTGTATGTTTTATTTTTCATTTTTAACCTCTTTTAAAAGAAGAGTGATTTTATGTTTACAGTCATCGTTGTTTTTATTTCTGTAAAATAAAATTAAACAAAATACATACAAAGTAATCAATATGATCATACAGAGAAAAAAGGAAATAAATACGGTTGGTAGCCCATTTTCAGCTGCAACTATATTGTTGCCGATGGTCTTCCATGGGGCCACTTTAGTGTTTTCTGTTTCATCAATGTCGTTGTGTTTATTGAATGTCTACTTTTCTTTATTGTATTATAAAAATTATCATTATTTATAACATACTCTTTAAAGTCACTAAAACCATGTACATGTACACAATTGTGATAGGCGCACCTGTCTTTCTTTCAAAAGTCAAGTGACTCGAAAGGAATTTAAAATATTCCCCTCAAATTAAGATATCCTCATCTTGTCAAAACAGATATTTTTTGTAATGATTTTTAATGTTGATTTTAAAAGCTAGAGTTATTGCAAATCAATAATCTGAACCTGTTCTTCTCTGTAATTTAGATATTCCCCTCAATTTAAGATATCCTCATCCTTTCGAAAAATGATTATAATTTTAATAATTTTTAATATAGATTTAAAAGCTAGAGTTATGGAAGTCAAGATTGTGAAACTGTCGTTCTCTGTTATAATCTGTATTAATGTCAACACCTCGCCTACGCGTACCGAGGTGCTTGACTCATATACTTGAGTCAAATGTAATTTTCTGGAAAATATATCATGTTTTGTTTTGTACTGATTATTCAACTCTATGCATGACATGAAGTGATTCTAACTTGCCTATAATTATGAGAATAATAAAAGTAGAACTCTGAAATAATGCGCAGAAAAGTCCAGCGTGTGATGTGTTTCCATTATCTTCTTTTAATGTGTTCTTTGTACAAAATACACCAGTTAAATACTTGCATTTCAGAAGTGTATTACATTACGAATTAAGATTTCTCAACAAATTCATATGAATTTTATAACTTGAAATACCTAAATATTAGTTGCGCAGCTCAATTCATACTATCCAACTTAATTTAATTTTTTTTTTATTGCATAGTACTTTTACTAGATATACAATACATATTGATACATACAAATCCTATTACACCTAACATTTCTTGTGGATAATTATAATACAAAAAAAGTAAATATCCTGTTTACCCAGGGTAGCCTCATCAGTATCAATAATTCCCCCTAGGGCCCTGCAATCATATTGACACGATTGAAAGCACGTGCTTAATAATTCTGTAATATTTATGAAATATTGTAGGAAACCAACATCTTAACAAAAATAATGTTTTCAAATGAGATCAAAGGCACACAGAAAATATTAAATAATCATTCGTTGGTGTATTGACTGAATGAAATACTCGGTCATCTAAATCACTAACTTAAATTCAACATAATAGGCATGATTTCATTTGAATGTTTTACATTCATTTTCAATTGTGACCATTATGCTTTCAGAATATAGTTGAATCTTATTTCATGATTTTAAATGCATGTGTAATATACTATGCATATTTATTAATTAAGTAGAAACTGTTCACTTGAGATATTTGTTGGTTATACTTATTCAAAAATTCTGGTAAATGTAAATGTATTCATAAATGTACATGAACAATCTGTCATGTATGCAAACTTATAGGTAAAGAGGCTAACATATCTAGGCGCGTACGCAAAGGGGGGATCGAACCCCCTCTTTTTTTGTGTGTGTGTGCATTTTGGAGGACCCCCCCTCAATTTAGTTTTTTAATTAAAAAAAAAAAAAAAAAAAAATACTAACATTGTGCTTATGGGATCCCAAAAAGGTGACCCCTAATGGAACGAAATATAGATCGACAAATTTTTAAATTTTCGGGAAAAAAAGTGCTCTTACCCCCCCCCCCCCCCCCCCCCGCTTATTCAGCGGTTGGCTGAGTCGTTGCGAAATTTTTGGCACGATTTTCAAATTTTAAACCCCTCCCCCCTTTGATAACAATCCTGCGTATGCGCCTGGAAATATCTATGTACTTATATGGAATTAAGGCGGCAAGGACCACACAATTAGATGTCAGAATGAAAGCATATATCAATGAGGAAGACCAAATTCATTCAAACTACTCTCGTGTGTCACTAGCAATGTCCAGTTTGTGTAATTACTATTACCAAGTTTCTTCTGGACTTGTATACCTATATCATGAGCCAGAATATATACACATACACGTAGTTGCTATCAAAACCATACAAATGTACGTAACTCGATGGAAAAAGTATATTCCTAAATTCCTATTGTTGAACAATTTTGCAATGTTCGAAAAACTATGATTTGCATTACAATTC
Organism: Strongylocentrotus droebachiensis; assembly: GCA_035222895.1. Lineage (NCBI taxonomy): Eukaryota > Metazoa > Echinodermata > Echinoidea > Camarodonta > Strongylocentrotidae > Strongylocentrotus > Strongylocentrotus droebachiensis. Next base: position 12,635 of record JAVYIG010001570.1, on the reverse strand, counting down.
TTGTATACTACAGCACCAGAGACGAAAAGTATTAAATCTATCATGCATCATCACTGCTCTTCTCGTTTGTAAAATGTAAGAAAATGGTGAATTTAAACTTTTGTACTACTCAGTAAATATCAATACGATGTCTGTGACATTCTCCATATAAATTATAAATAATTTTGAGCTAAAACAACCGATACATCAACATTTATTTTTGTTCAAATTTGTAAGAATGAATGAGTTTTTTTTCAAAAGTGGGGAAAAATTCCATAAGGCAGATATAAATGAAAGAGACTTTCAAGGTAAACAAAATAGCAGAAAATGATGTTGTAGAGAAAGTGCTCTTTCAGCATTGTCCTCATTAGCAAAAGGAATTTTTACATTTCACATACAATTTTATTTGTTAAGAATCATAATTTATGTACACTTAATTTTAATCTTGATATTCACCTGTACAAATATATTGTTATTAGCAAAATAATTATATCCTATTATGTTACCTTGTTGTCAGGAATTTTAAGCTTAATCCATTTTAATCATATAAAATCGTATTTTCCGAGTTGTAAAATACATTTTGAACGCATGTTCTTTTGTTATCGTGCCAATGATGCATCAAATTAAACAGATTATGGTTATGATTACGATTATGATTACATTGATTATGATGATTATCAGTGTGCCGGATCTGGATTATGGTGATAGATATGAATATGAGTATGATTATGATTACAATGATTATGATGATAATAATAATAGTCCGTTCTTGTAAAGCGCATAATACTTAGTCTCTATGCGCTACCAAAGAGCTTTGGAAATTATTACCCGAGCTGATTACGATTATGATTATGAATACCATATAATTTAATTTTGATTATGATTATAATTGATCATGATTTTTGTAATTATGATCACGGTAATGATTATGAATATGACTATGATTAAATGATAATGAAAATATAATTATGATTTTGATCATGATGATTATGATTAGGACTTTAACTATGATTCCCACATTTTCAGAGATGACAAATTAATTTTAAACACATAAAGAAAATACACATATGGGAAATTTACAGAATTTGTGAATGCAGGAGAAGGCCGTCATGAAAGCGTTGCTTGATGTCAACTGCGGCCTCAATAAAAAGTAATCAACAATGAAAGTGTTAATTTTCCATGTTATTTGGTCTCAATAAGCTCTGGTCGGGCTGTCAACCTTCAGTGTATTGGAATCTAAAGGTGAACTAAAACTGATAACAATTTTCTAACGTATGGGGAATAATGCACTGGACTTGCAGTTGTCATGACTTGACTTTTGGTCTGTGGATCAAGTTTTCCACTGCAATCCTTCACATTCGCCTGTCAGCATTACAATTTAGAGGGGAATAGCATTGTTGATAGCCTTATTAGCTCTCATGCTTTTTTCAAACTGAGCCCAGAATAACTCCTGTCCATCTTCATCATCCGTCCACAACATGTAAGGTTTGTTCCTACTCAGGAACAACCTGACAAGGTACGGCATGTTCTCATCCTCGATGTCCTCAACAAAGATCAAGATGACTTTGTCCAGTCCCGAATCGTTGAGATGCTCCAGAGCCATACGAAGCTTGGTCATGGTCCAGGCATCGTTGACAGACTGGTTGCTTAGCAACAAGACAGTCTTGAAGCTGTTGTCGATGGCATCATAGAGTGCAGGGATGTAGTACATCCCAAGGTGGAGGTCTTCGTCTCCATAGATGATATTCTGTAGATGTGGCATCCTCTCCTCTAGTGAAGGTTTCATGACCCGGTCAACCCACTCCTGTTCTGCTTCATCGAACATGAGGTTGAGATGATGACGATAGTTATCTGCATTGAAATCTTCTGCCATTTCCTCGTATCCAATGACAGCTAGTTTGAGGAGAAAGAGTTTGTGATTCAACCACCATCGTTTGTTGTAGGCAAGCATTGATATCATCACAAGCACTACACCTGTGAATGTAAGAACGGTGATGAGAACAATGTCCTCACCACAGTGATCCTCTGGATGGAATGCCATGATTGGCTGATTCACCAATCCCTTTAACGATGTCTTAGAGCACAGTGTCTTCTCTGGACGTTTGAGATCAATGTCAGCTGACTGCAGCCACTGTCTGAACCATGTCAGGGAGCATGTGCACGTGAAAGGGTTTCTAGAAATGTCCAACCTTAGTGAAGTATTCGCTGGCAGCACTGTCCCACGTCCAATGGTGCTGATTTGATTTCCCGATAAAGAGAGAATAGCCAGTCGAGGAGTCTGGGCAAATGTTGCCGGTTCGAAACCACGAAGAATGTTGTCAGGGATGTACACCACTCTCAGTTGATAGAGACCATGGAAAATGTCTCCTGCCATCTCCACTAGCTTGTTTTCATTGAGATACAGAATCCTGAGAGAAGAGAGGGGACTAAAGACTCCCGGCCTCAGCACCTGTATCCTTGATCTGCTCATATCAAGATAATTAATATTTGAAAGGTTGTGAAATACTCTCTTATCGAGACTGACTAAATAATTGTCTTGGAGTCGTAGTTTTTGAAGTGAAAAGAGACCAGAGAAAAGCGACCGATTGTTAATCTCATTGTATAAATCCATATCTCTCAGCTTAGTCCTTCCCAAGTGCAAATCTTGTAGACATATCATATTATAAAATTGTTCAATAGAACTTTGAGACACTTGAATATATGTATATGACAGATCCAAGTAGACCAAGGTCCGAAGTTGCTTGAAGGTGTCTTTCAAGAGAAATACAATCTCGTTTGACAAAAGTAGTTTCTTCAAGAGTTGAAGGTCTGTAAATGCATTTTTACTGTAAGTGGTAACTTTGTTGTGCGACACATCGAGTATCTCCAGATTGGTGAGCCCCGTTAACGTCCCTTGAGAAATAAATGGTATATCGTTATAAGATATGTCAAGTACTCTGAGAGTCCAAAGTGTCCAAAGTCGTTTACTACTGTTAAGATCGATGATTCTATTACCGGATAGGGAGATTGACCGTATTAATGGCATCCGTCAAAGGATTGGGGTGAGAGATTTGGCAGTAAATTCTTGGATACATCCAATGTTGTTAAACTTGGCAAGCACGCAAAAGTTTCAGGTGGTAAGGAAACTAGTTTGTTAGAAGATATGTCAAGCTCTATTAGCGATGTTAACTGGCAGAAGGACTCGTTGGAGAGTGAACTTACCTTGTTGTAAGATAAAATCAGCTTCTTGAGCCATATGAAACCCCAAAATGACCCAGGAGGTACATTCTCAATGGAATTTCTGCTCATGTCAATTGTCAAAATAGATGGATAAGGGGTATGATAATCACTGGCATTGTCAGGTGGGAGAAGTTGATGGATTCCACATCCCCATAGTGATAGTTCTTTTATAAAAGTCATTTCTAAAAATGGTCGAATATCAAATGATTTGAGGGGATTTCCTTGAAGTGTAAAATGGTCTATGGAAGAAGTCAGATGAGAGAAGGCTTTTGGAGACAGTTTCTGTATCATATTATCAGACAGCGAAAAAGTACCAACAGTAGTATTTTGCAGCGGCAGAAAGTCACTCTGATGAACGTCTTGCACCTCATTCGCCCGCAGATTTACATACGTCAAATGAGACCATCTGGAACATCCCTTGAAGTTAAGACTTTTTATTTTGTTGTGAAACAGATCAATTCGTGAAAGTGTCGGTATGGCTGCAAGAGATTCGCAAGGAATAGAATCCAGTTGATTATAACTCAACTTGAGTACTGTGAGTAGCTTGTTCTTGACAAAGAGCAGAGGAGACATAATCTGCAGATTGCAATTAGATAATACGACTGTCTTAAGCCTTGTCAGGGGCCACAGGGCCTTGCTTTCGATGACAGAAATTGGGTTTCCATATGCAACAAGTGTAACAAGATGTGGCAGGTTTTTGAAGGACTCGTCATGCAGGGTTGTTACGTTGTTTGAGGACAGGTCAAGGGTATTCACTGCTATTGGCAAGTCCTGAGGTACTGCTCTTAGGCCAAGATTCCTGCAATTGGCAGCAAGTCCATGACTAGAGTTCGTGATGTGGCACTTTGGAAGATTCTTGTTTGAAGCCACATATTCTGCAGTACCCTCTGACTGAGGCAGGAGCAGGAAGACGATTCCTGATGCAACCAGAATCAAATGAACACATATCATGGCAGCCATATTGTTTCATTCACAAACCTTAATGTATGAGAGTTGATGACACTGCCCTTAGACACTAGATCAGAAATAGCAGCAGCGTGCATCAGATTTCATCAATGCTCATCAGCGTAATCTTTCTATCGAGTTACAATACAGTTCATGTACATCTTTGTATGCAAACCTGAAATGAAATTTTGAGGAAAGTCATTAAGCTTCCTCTAAATATTGTTACCAGGAAATATTAAAAATTTCATAAATTCTGCTTCATCATGATGACAGGGCGAAAACTATTTTTGTTTGTTATGAAGAAGCAAAACCTCTATGCCTTGAGGAGAGTGTATATACATGTAACTAATATACAAACCCTCGTTGTATACTCCATATCTTGTGTTCATGCATAGTCAATTAATTTCTTGTGGTGGTTTAGTATTTTATGTTGATTAAAGTTGCTTTAAAAAAAAATTCTTGCAATTTTAACATGAATCATTGTACATGAAACTTGCTAAAAATGCATGCTCGCTTTAAAATTGTTAAAATTTATATTTCATTTTCACATCTGTAATCTTATCTAAACAGGAAGTTTGTAGCTCATCCTGAGTGAAACTTAGATGAGGAGAACTTGCAATAATTGATTTTATGGTCATTCAGACTTTGTTATTATGGAAAATGACCAGAGACATTTTTACATGTATGCTTAGTGTTGATTTTTCACTCTTTGAACTGTCAGGGATGTTTTTGCTTTCATTCATGGGGAAAAAAAAAAATTACACAGTGTTAAACAGTATTTTAACAATAATTTTAATTTTTGTTTTGATGTTCATATTGTTTTATTCTTCAGATATCTGACTGGAAGATTGATTTCACAATCTCTCGTAGCACAGACAAGGAAGGGTGGCACTATGCAAAAAGAGTTCATACAGTAAGATCTTAATTAAGCTCTTTTAAAAAGTATACAGTAATACTATAGTAAGTGCTCCTAAAAGGAAAGTCCACCCTGATATTAGCTTGATTTTGATAGAAACTAAAAAAAAAAGAGGAATAGGTCAATGGAGGTTTGAGCAAATTTTGATTAAAGATAAGAAAGTTAACCCCAAAAACATCACTCGCCCACACACCCCTGCACACACTCCGTCCCTTACCCACCCACTTGCTCACTCTCTCCACTTCACTCACTCCCTCCCTCTTCACTCACCCACTCGCTCGATCACTCCCCCACTCACTCACTCCCTCACTCGCCCACTCACCCACTCACTCACTCCCACCTTCCCTTCCTCACTCACTCGATCGCCCACACACCCCTGCACACACTCCCTCATTCACTCAGTCGCTCCCTACCACATGCACTCCCTCACCCCTCACCCCTCCCTCACCCACGCACTCCCTACCTCATCCAATTACTCCCTCCTTCATTCAATCATTCCCTCCCTCACTCAGTCACTTACCCACTCGCTCACCCAGCCACACCCTCCTTCAATCACTCACCCACAAATCCCTGCACTCCCTTCATCTCTCACCCATCCACTCATTCATTCACTCCCTCACTCACTCAGTATAAACTCCCTACCTCTAAGTCTCCCACTCATACACTCACTTCCTCCTTCCCTCAGTCACTCTCCTACCCACTGACTCCCTCCCTCCCTCTTCTCACCCACTCATTCACTCTCCCACTCACCCATTAACACACTCACTTTCCCCTTCACTCGCTTACCCACTCACTCACTCATTCAATCACTCTCTCACTCACTCCCACTTTCCCTTCCTCACTCTATCCCTCACTCACTCGCCCACGCTCCCTCATTCATTCACTCGCTCCCTACCTCATTCACTTCCTCCCTCGCTCACTCCCTCCTTCATTTATTCAGTCACTCCATCCCTCACTCACCCAGTCTCTTTACCCACTCGCTCACTCAGTCACACCTTCCCTTACTCACTCACAAACCCCTGCACTCCCTCCATCTCTCACCCACCCACTCATTCAGTTACTCCCTCTCTCACTCTGTAACTACCTACCTCTTGCTCTCCCACTCACTTCCTCCTTCCCTCTTTCTCACTTCCTCAGTACCTCCCTCTCCAACCCACTGACTCTTTCCCTCCCTCTCCGCTCACCCACTAACATACTCAATTCCTCATTCACTCTATCCCTCCCTCACCTACACACTCATTCAATCACTTGCTCACTCACCCTTCGCAGTCATTCACTTACCCATTTGCTCAATCCCACCTTCCCTTACTCACTCACTCACCCACACACTTCTGCAAACACTCCCTCGTCCATCACTTACTCGCTCACTCAGTCATTTGCTCACTCACCCACTCAAACACTACCTCCTTAATTCTCTCCTTCACTCACTCAATCTCTCACCCATATACTCCCTCCCTCACTCATTCTTGCACTCAATCCCTCCCTCACACACTTCTCCCTCACTCACTCCCTCATTCATTCCCTCATTCATTCTTTCATGGTTAATCTCACTTTAGCCTGAATAGCTGTTCTTCTGCAAGTATGTGGACTTTGATATCTAATTTAATAGTAAAGCAAAGAAATGTACCACTTGAATGTCAAAGACGTTGATGTTGTCATTTTCCTTGACTTGTATCAGTCATACCTTTTCATAAATAGGTTTTTAATTTCAATTCCAGATATATATTCATTTTCTAGACTTGATAAATATTTGTACGTAATTCAAAATTAATTTGATCAGTATATCTGTTGATTTGAGAATATCTCCCTCTGTGACATTATGAAAATAGCGCTGCATTTTCATTTCTTACAAAGAAGTTTCAGAACCTATGACTGTTAAATGATATCTTCGTAACTGAAGGATATATTTTTAACACTTGCCAAGTTGCACTGAGTTTGCAAAAGTCTGCATAAGGGCTTTCCTGCCGTTAATGTAAACAATACAAAAGAGTATACTTTGTTCTTCATGAACAACATTATGGTCACAAAATGTACCTTTTAAAATGAATTTGAATGTGTTATTAGTTATGAAAAATTACCTGTAGTGAGCACAGGTACATGTAAATGTCCCAGTTTTCTACACAGGCACGGTCACAGTAATAAATATTGTAGAAAGTAACTTATTAAGAAACATACCTGAACCATTACAGTGATATCTATATCATATAGATAATATAATAGTATCTAGCCAGGCGCGGATCCAGGATTTCTTAGGGGGGGGGGGGGCCCAAATTTGAAATTATGCGAGCCAAATATTGGTACGTAATGGTGACCAACAGTGACGTAATGCGGGGGGGGGGGGGGGGTCGGTGCAGGGAGGGGCGATTCCCCCCTCCCTCCTCCGCGAAACGCGGAAGCTTTGATGTTTCATTAAATTATTAGAGAAAGAAGACGATTCGTTGTACCATTCTCGAAAATAATTCTCGTCTGACTTTAGTTTTCCCCCTCCCGCGCGAAGCGCGAAAAATTTTACGATTTATTAAATTATTAATAGAGAAAGAAGACGATTCGATGTCAAGTTTTCGACTCTTAATCCTCGTCTGAATTTAGGTTCACCCCCCCCCCCTTTCCCGCGCGCAGCGCGGAAGCTTTTAAATTTCCTTAAATCATTAGAGAAAGAAGACGATTCGTTGTACCATTCTCGAAAATAATTCTCGTCTGAATTTAGTTTTTCCCCTCCCGCGCGAAGCGTGAAAAATTTTACGATTTATTAAATTATTAGAGAAAGAAGACGATTCGTTGTCAAGTTTTCGACTCTTAATCCTCGTCTTAATTTAGGTTCACCCTCCCCCCTCCCGCGCGAAGCGCGGAAGCTTTTAAATTTCCTTAAATCATTAGAGAAAGAAGACGATTCGTTGTACCATTCTCGAAAATAATTCTCGTCTGAATTTAGTTTTTCCCCTCCCGCGCAAAGCGCGGAAAATTTTACGATTTATTAAATTATTAGAGAAAGAAGACGATTCGTTGTCAAGTTTTCGACTCTTAATCCTCGTCTTAATTTAGGTTCACCCTCCCCCCTCCCGCGCGAAGCGCGGAAGCTTTTAAATTTCCTTAAATCATTAGAGAAAGAAGACGATTCGTTGTACCATTCTCGAAAATAATTCTCGTCTGAATTTAGTTTTTCCCCTCCCGCGCAAAGCGCGGAAAATTTTACGATTTATTAAATTATTAGAGAAAGAAGACGATTCGTTGTCAAGTTTTCGACTCTTAATCCCCGTCTGAATTTAGGTTCACCCCCCCCCCTCCCGCGCGAAGCGCGGAAGCTTTTAAATTTCCTTAAATTATTAGAGAAAGAAGACGATTCGTTGTACCATTCTCGAAAATAATTCTCGTCTGCATTTAGTTTTTCCCCTCCCGCGCAAAGCGCGGAAAATTTTACGATTTATTAAATTATTAGAGAAAGAAGACGATTCGTTGTACCGTTTTCGAAAATAGTCCTCGTCTGAATTTAGATTCTCCCCCCCCTCCTTCCGCGCAAAGCGCGGAAGCTTTTACGTTTCATTAAATCATTAGAGAAACAAGACGATTCGTTGTACAGTTCTCGACTCTTAATCCTTGTCTAAATTCAGTCTCCCCCCCCTCCCCCTCCTGCGCGAAGCGCGGAAGCTTTGACGATTCAATAAATCATAAGAGAAAGAAGACGATTCGTTGTACCGTTCTCGAAAATAATCCTTCTCGGAATTTAGTTCCCCCTCCATCCCGCGCGAAGCGCGGAAGCTTTTACGTTTCATTAAATCATTAAAGATTCGTATTACCGTTCTCGCCTCTGAATCATCCTCTAAATTCAGGTTCCCCCCTCCCGCGGAAAGCGCGGAAGCTTTGGCGTTTCATAAGATTATGAGAGAAAAAAGACGATTCGTTGTACCGTTCTCGATTCTTAATCCTTGTCTGAATTCAGTCCCCCCCCCCCCTCCCCTCCTGCGCGACGCTTTGACATTTCATTAAATTATTAAGAAAGAAGACGATGCGTTGTACCGTTCTCTATACTCTTAATCCTTGTCTGAATTTCAAAGATGTTCTTTGTCTGCTCCTTTTTCTTCCTACATCCTCTTCCGATTTGGGGGGGACCGCCCCCCCCCCCCCCCCCTGGCTACGCGCCTGCGGTCAGATAAACACATTTTGATACCTTGTCTAACCCCGCAAGCTCAGGGGTTTAAGGCAATCAATTACGTTCAGATAAGGATTAAGGGGCCCGTCTTAGGGCCCCGTCTTAGGGCCCCTGGTGGGGTCGAGGCGGCGGAGCCGGCACCGGAAGCTCAGAGGTTTTAGGCGATTAATTAAGGTCAGATGAGCATTTTTTTGTATACCTTATTATTTTGTGACACTGGCAGGTCACTATTTGGTGTGGGGTCCAGGGGGCGGAGGGCCCCCACAAATCAGGGGTTTCAGGCATTAAATTACCGTCAGATGAGCATCTAAGGGCCCGCCGTAGGGCCCTAGGTGGAATCCAGGGGGCAGAGCCCCCGGAAGCTTAGGGGGGTTTTAGGCATTAATCACGGGTCAGATGAGCATATTTTGATGCTCATTATTTTTTAACACTGGCAGTTAACTATTCTTTCTTTCTTGCTCTCATTCTATTTTATTTCTCTTTAATATACTTTTTCAAAAAGTGGGGGGGGGGGGGGGGGTGGGAGGGGGAGCTCGGGCTATCAAACCCCGCCGTACCTTGGGCCCTGACATGTAGGAATCTCAAGAATCATATTTCTTGTCTTCCTTCTCTCTTATTTTTTTTGATTTGGGGGGGGGGGGGGGGGTCAACAGCCTGGGATGCTAGGCCCTTTCGCTCCCCCCCGATCTCCTTCTTCCCCCTGTTCTTTTCTTCTTCCTCTTCTTTCTTTTCCTTTCTCTCCTCTTTCCCTCTCCCTTCTTTTCCTTTCTTCTCTCTTTTTTTTTTTTTTTTTTTTTGCGGGGGGGGGGGGGGGGGCCAAGGCCCGCTCGGCCCCCCCCCCCCCTGGATCCGCGCCTGTATCTAGCACAATTAACTAAACTATGCAAGACAATCGTAAAGTTAATCTGAGAGAATAGATATGAATAAATGATTATATGTGAATAAAATTTACACGGGAAGAATGTAGATATGATTTAATGATGCTGATTTTATCGTTTGTTTTACAGCCAAGGAAGAAAATAGTCACTATCAACCAAAGACATTTAAATTTAATTCATAGATAAACATAGATATTTACATTTAAGGCCAAAATATTAAATACGAAACAAATGAATCAATCAAACTGAATAGATGTTAACATTTGCAATGAATCAATGAATTGTAACGGTTTTTTTCTTTTCAATTTAGACAATATTTAAAGATCATAACTTGTGGTTTTGGTAAAGAATTACTCTGATCTAAGACATTATTCTATACATGATGTACATGTAGTTTGAACAATATTAATATAGGCTTAGAATTAAGGGTGCATTGTACAGAGAGAGCCATCCTGACCCACAATATGTGCAGTGAAACCTGTATATAAAGACTGCTTAAAGTGCTAGTTCAAAGAAAATCAATTCAATTCAATTCAATTCAAATTAGGTTTCATTCAATCTCTTCAAAAAGTCCAAAGACTAAAAATGTGAGTTTACATCATACATACCATTATATAAAACAAACATTCAAAAACAGATATAATATATAAGAAAAACATAGCAAATGAGAAAAAATATATCAAAATAAATGTTCACATCAAAGCAGTAATAACAAAAATTAAATACAAAATACAAGAGCAGAATATTGCTAGCATGTCCAGATGAGTGAACTGAAAATAAACAAAATAATTCAAAATAGATTGAAGATTGATGAGAAAAAATGAAGAAATTAAGGCCTTCTGTTTTGTTACTGAGAGAATAATTTTCATAGACAAATAAACAGATAAGTGAACTCAATTGACTGTAACATAGGAAAAACTGCGATAAAAAGCAATACAAAATTCCATTCAGATGATATAATAAAATATTAAAAAAGTATTAAAATTGGAGATTTGGTGGTGTGCTAATCACAAGTGTGACATGAGTACAGTACATGTATAAACATATTGCACATGCGGAAAATTGGAGGTCTTTCTTTAGGTATTATTGGTCACAGTAAGAATAACAGATAATTAAAGAATGTTGTGCTGTAAAAACATCACCAGACGAGAAAGAGGTGTGGAGAGGTTGAGGGATAGAGAAAGAGAGGAGAGAGAGAGCAGAGAGAGATAAAGAGAGAGGGAGGGGGGGGGGGGGGGTAAAGAGAAAGAGAGAGAGAGAGGAGAGGGGTAAAAAGAGAGAGAGAGAGAGGGGTAAAGAGAGAGAGAGAGAGAGAGAGAGAGAGCGAGAGAGCGAGGGAGAGGGGTAAAGAGAGAGAGAGAGATAGAGAGAGAGGGGATGGGGTAGTGAAATAGAAATAGAGAGGAATGACCTGAAATAAAGAAGAGAAAAGGAAATTTGAAAAGTAGCAAGTTCAAACAGAAAAAAGGGATGAGAAAGTGAGAGGAAGGATAACAGTACATGCAATATCAAAAGAAGAATAAATGAAAGAACCTGCTGTGCCAGTCTCATGACAGCCAATATTGCCACATAATTATACTGCTGAAATACACGTACATAATTATAACATACTGATAATTAGAACAAGCCTCTATTTATTATTAGCATATATTTATTATTCAAGGATCGAGTGAAAGATGGGATGGGAGAATTTCGGTACCTCATAGTTCTCATCTTAGGCAAGGACAAATCAAGAGCATTTCGTAGGGTACGGCTACAGTCACTGACTCTGCTCTCAGGCAGGAGATATCGATAAACTTTAGAATGGAGGAGTGATTCTGCAAATCTTATAGATAGGGGATGCGCGTCTCTCTTTAAGAGAGGAGACGCCAAGATGAGATTGCAGTTCATCATAAGTTCTAGAGTTAGGGTAGGTAATACTCCTGAGAGCTCTCCTCTGAACTAGCTCGATGTTTACAGAGTGGTTGTGTGTGATCCCTGATGTCCAAACAGGTGTTGCAAATTCTAGCACTGGCCTAATGTTCATCATGTAGATAGTAGCAAGATCCTTGGTGGTTAGCACCATTCCTCCGAAGCTTAGTCAAGAGATAAAGAAAATCACAAATACGGCAAATAACGTATCACTAGAAACTGGTAGGCTAACAGATGGCCATCGTACAATTTTTAGGTCAACTACATATCAGGTGATTTATAAAAATACAAATAAAACCACCTACATAGCATCTGGGATATACGAGAGATTCGCCAAACAATAACGATGTTTTAATGACGTCACATTATGAATCAATCCTGCCCAAGCAGACGACATTCCGTAAAGAATGAACATAGTTGCAATGCTATTTATCTTAAATTATAATAGGTTTAGTGTTTATAAATGTGATGGTATTTTACACCATTCAAAAACGGATATGAAACCAATTCTGAGAACTAAATTCTTTTGTTTGTAAATTCACATGATAGGGGTTAAATGAACAATCAAACAAAACACACTTTCAAATTGAAAAACCAGGAATGATAGCATGGACGGCGTTAGTTCCCTCTTGAAACGCCT